>OX638303.1:40892721-41433690 GCA_951812265.1 Taphrorychus bicolor | reverse complement strand
TGATAGTACTAATGGGGATAATAATTGACTAATAATAATTATTTTAGTTTCGGAATAGAGAATTTTTAAAAAGGAAAAGGGTGCTTATTTGTGAGTAGAAGAAATTAAGATTTTATGGTGTAAAAAGGGTTGCTAGAGGAGAGCAAGAAAAGAGTACCCGTATGGGCAACAAAATTGTACTTCGATCTTTATCTGGTGTATTTGCCATATTGTAAATGTGTGAATTTTGGCATGTTAAACTATTTTCATTTTTTCCTTGTTATCTTATAGCCTCTACTAGATAATAATTGAATTATTTACTGGAACTGTGACAGTGACACTTGCTCCGATTGCTCCTGAATCTTGCTTCATTCCAAGTTTGTTGTTGTACTATTTTTTGGTCAGTTGTAGTTGTGTACTTTCATACCTATACCCCAATGTGCGTAAAGTATAAAATTGAACTGTGTGTTTTGTGCAGTTTGCCCGTATTGCCCTCCTCGTTCCAGCTTTGTCTCCCATAGTTTTAAAGAGTAAAAATAGAGTAACCCCAACTCTGATTTGCTTCCATTTATTACAGAAAATTTTGCTGATCCGTTAAAAATTCTTACTCACCATTAGACAGGATGATAGTTAACACTGTATTAGACATTTTTGCCATTTTCGTGAAAATCGGTCATCAAAAAATCACTTCTGCAATTCATGCAAATCTTTGAAAGTGAGGTTTTTGGTTGATTCGTTACAAATTTTTGGTGACCGGTATTATAGGTAATAGTTGACACAATGCAAGCGAATTTCGTAAAAATCAGACAGAAAATCACTTTGCAACGGCCCTGTAAATATTTAAAAATGTGAGGCTTTTTATGCCGATTTCATAGGACTTCTTGCTGGCCGAAAAGCAGGAAAAGAGGATAACTCATATAGTACTCCACATTGTGTGCAAATTTCGTAAAAATCGGGCACAAAATAAATAACTTAGCTACGGCACTGAAAAATCTATGAAAGAGAAAGATTTTTGTCTCACCGGTAACAAATTCTTGCTGACCGGTATGCATGGTGATAGTTGAGACTGTACTAAACACTGCGTGCGAATTTCGTAAAAATTGAGCAGAAAGTCTTAAAACTTAATTGCGTGCCTGCAAATCTTTAAGTGTGGACCATCTCGTAAAAATGTGGCGTAAAATTACCTAGTTACGGCCAGTGGCGGATCTAGCCTTTTGTGAAAGGGGGAGGAGGGGGGGCGGCGAAAAATACGAATTTTTTTTTACGTGCCACGCCCACTTTTTGTTAAATTTTGACGACTTTTTTCTCATTTTCTCAAATTTGACAGCCTGTAACTTGTGAACGCCTCGACTGATCGGAGTGAATCCAACTGTTTTTTTCCATTTCTTGACATCCTCTTTCATCCCCCACTATCGGAAGTTCCGTAAGTGCAATATTTTCGGCGATAGACGCCTTTCGAAGGTCGATTTTTGGGCACTTTTAGAATCGCGTTTTTCGATCATTTTTTAATAAAACCCTTTTAGAGGTTAAATTCATTCGAATTGAGTTTGTTACGTTCCCAGGGGATTGCAAGTGTGCCATTCCGATCGGAAACAACAAAAAAATGTTTCCGAAAATGACCAAAGGGGGGGGGGGGGGGGGGGTATTACGACTCTTTTCTCAATTATCAAATTTGACCGCCTGTAACTTAAGAGCGCCTCTACCGATCGGAGTGAATCCAACTGCTTTTTCCTTTCATTGATGTCCTCTTTCACGTCCCACCATCGCAAGTTCCGTAGGTGCAATATTTTCGGAGATAAACCCCTTCGAAGGTCGATTTT
This sequence comes from Taphrorychus bicolor, assembly GCA_951812265.1. Lineage (NCBI taxonomy): Eukaryota > Metazoa > Arthropoda > Insecta > Coleoptera > Curculionidae > Taphrorychus > Taphrorychus bicolor. The sequence continues at coordinate 41,431,891 of OX638303.1, read as the reverse complement.
TAAGGACTTTTAAAATCGCGTTTTTTTACCTTTTTTAAAAAACCTTTTTACAAGTTAAATTCATTCGAATTGAGTTTGTTATGTTTTTAGGGTGCCAACCCGATCAAAAACAACAAAAAAAATTTCCGAAAATATCCAAGGGGGGGGGGGGGGGGTTATTACGACTTTTCTCAATTCTAAAATTCTTGATGTCCTCTTTCACCATCGCACCCTATTCTGTAGGTGCAATATTTTCGGCGATAGAACCCTTAGGAGGTCGATTTCAAAAGTAGTCAAAAATGATACTTTTCAGTTGTGCGTTTGCGTTTATCAGTCAGTCAAACAAAAATCCCAAAGAAATCTAAAGAGTCGAAAAAACGCCCCCTCCCTGGACCCGCCACTGGTTACGGCCCGAAAAACTTTTAAATGTGCATACAGGTCAAAAAAATATTATTTTCAAAGTTTCGCAGGGCCGTTACAGACGATTTTTTTCCTGATTTTTACCAAATTCGCGCGCTTTGTATAGTACAGTCTAGAGATCAAGGGTTAGAAATAAAAAACGAAAAAAAATTTAAAAAATAAAGAATAAAATTTTTTAAGATACGATAAAAATGTCAAAGTCAAATTTCTAACGCCTACTTGATGACAATAATAAGTGAATGGCTTAGAGATCAAGTAATTAGTCTGTGACATTCGACCGTCATTAAGACGTTATTTTCGCGTCATGGGGATTCATCACCCAGATCAGAAAGGTAATCGATTAATAACGTGATTTCGACGTCATCTTGCTACTTGGGTTAATTAAAACCTTAGAGGTGTGCTATACAGGGTGACGCCTTTTTGACGGATTAATTGGCAAAACCATATTAAAAGATGAGATCTGATTGCGCATTCTCTACTCCGATTTTCAATTTTTTTAGTTTATTTCCCGGCTACTTTCGACAAGGAAAAGTTTTGTAATAATATAGTGTACTATTCATCGGCTCGCGTCGCAGACTTCATCCTCGTGAGTAATAGGTACTATTACATGCGTGTAGAATACTATACTGTAAAACCTATAATTTTTACTTAAGTATTTTTTATATATTTCAATATTTTTCTATTTTTATAAATTTAATTACTACTTTTATATTCCCATTAATTCGCTTATAATCAATATACAACTTTTGCTTACTCTAGCTGTTTTAATAACCTAATTCAGTCAGGCCTACGTCTCAAGATAATTAAATACTGGTTAAAGTGAAATGGTAAAACTGGAGACCAAAGTCGATAAGAGGAATAAGGGACACATGCCTAGAATACAGGGGGGGCTCTGGAATGTAGGAGGGAAGAGAGGGTGAATGTTGGATGTGTGCGAGATTGAGCGAAAAAGAAGAGAATGGTGCCGGCATCGAAAGGGAGTGGTTCCGTGAAAGTAGCGGGTATGTAGTGTCAGCCGGATGACCGTACCTGCTGGTTAGAGATAGACTAGCTAGTTGTCGAAGATCAGAAGGTAACAAAGTAATTGGTGACTTATATTGAGAGCATTTATATTATTTTTTTTCAAGCGGACTAAAAGTACGTCATTTGTTTTCTCCATACGCACACCTAAAGTGGGCTTTCAAATCCTGAGACCAAAAAAGTAGCAAAAAAGTCCTAGGCAGTAAAAGTAAAGTCAAAAGTCACCGCTAGTGTCATGGTGGCGCATATATAAACGATTTTCATTCACCAAAATTATTTTAATAATAGATGACACCAGATAAACCGATCTGAGTGTATTGCCATCTTTACATTCTTGTTGAAAAAACAAAGGACAGAAATACTCTCAGAGCACTCAAGAGCACCATCCGAAACCGTTATTAGCCGAAATCGCATAGGTTCTCGAATTCTGAAATCGTCTGTTAAATGTCATGCGAGTCATCATATTTATCTGTCAATGTGACATTTATTAATTTAGTATTGAAAATAATGCTACATGCTACAAATTCTTAGTTTACCATAATCATTGGTTATTATTTAATACATTAAAACCATTGAACATTGAAAACCACCATTCTAACATATCCTATGTATTTTACAAATAATATACACAATTGGGTAAGTACCTAGACCCGCTTAAAGAGGATGAGAGAAAATTGCAAAACTGAACCACTTTTGAATAGATTTCTTATTTATTGCATGCTTGAAAAAAAAATAGTATATGTTACTCGGAGTAAAAGGTCTTTTTGTGCTTCGCCCAGCTGCAGGCCTCAGCTTCGCTTCGGCCGTCAATCTCTGGGCTCAGCATGAAAAGACCCACTTTTACTCCTAGTGACATAATCTACTATTATTTTTACATTTTCCCTGGTCCATGTTACGAGTGTATATTAGTACTAGACGGTACATGGACTGATGGAGGTAGTAGGGCAAGCGAGGCCCGACGCGGGGGTGCTTCGGACCCCCTGTGAGTAGTATGATTTATTGTTATTTTGATGCAGAACAGTAACTGTTTCATTATTTTCATGTGCATATTTCCCGAGCCTTCTCTATCGACGTCTCTATTTGAATTATACTAAAACCACCGATTGATGGCATCGTTATGACCCACAGAAGCATCAAAAAGTAAGTTTATCGTGTTTGTTATGATTGTTATTGAAATCACTTGCTGTTTATACTATTAATCGGTCACATGCTCCCGGGCTAAAATAGCCAAAAAAGACCGAACTTTACAATACTTTTTCTTCAACACGCTTTTTCAGACCGAGAGCAAAAAAAGCTCTTTGTTGCAATGAAAGCAATCAATCAAGCCTTTATTTTGTAACAAAGCTAAGTTTAATTATTGATCTCTTAATTGTCGATTGGTGCTCAATTATTCCAGATTTAATAGATGTATTTAAAAGTATGTTTATTGTGTATATCTATATTTAATAGTATGTATTTAAAATATTCCCGTGTGGGGTTGCTAGTCCTCCATCGAGCGCCTCCCCAGGTGGCGGATAGGGGGATGCCTCCCAGATATGGGTGGTACCGGGGAAATGAAATACCCGGGGCGGACCAAAACTAGCGCCGAATGACTGTCGGGATAAACAGCCACCTCCTCTTGGTCAACAGCTCAGGGTGGAGGAACCAACAGGAGCGAGGGTAATCTCTTGCCCGTGAGATGAGAAATCGTCTTAAAAGGCGGAAGAGCCAACAAATGGCCAACGGCAGGGGGATACAGAAGGTAAAGGAAACCCACTGTATTAAAGATCCTAAGGATATTCCCAGGATATTCATCCGATTAACTATTATCATGTTGGAAGCACAAATACAGATGGCCTCTAGTCCCGGGCAGACCTTAAATGGTCAAGAGATGCGAAGAATCCCCCGGTTTCAACTAGATAAGAGAACAAATATGGCTACTTGGAACGTTAAAACCTTGTTTGCGGCTGGAAAGTTGGATAACCTAATCCAGGAGATGAAAAGAATGGAAATAAACATTCTCGGAGTGAGTGAAGTCCGCTGGCCCGGAAATGGAATGATCAGATCAAAGGATAAAGTATTATACTATTCAGGTACAAGGAACGCCGGCCGAGACCATCAACACGGCGTTGGCATCCTAATGGATGAAAACATACAAAAATCAGTAAAGAGCTTCATCCCAATTTCAGAAAGAGCACTCCTAATTCAATTGTCCGGTAGACCTATGAACATCAATATCGTACAGGTCTATGCCCCAACGGCGGACAAATCAGAGGAAGAGATTGAGGATTTCTACAGACAACTTGACAGTGCCCTAAAGCTTACAAAAACGAACGAGATCAATATAATTCTAGGAGATTTCAATGCTAAAGTTGGTAAGGGTAAAATGAGATCAGTGGTGGGTGATTACGGCTTGGGTGAAAGAAATGAAAGAGGGGAAAGACTAATTCAGTACTGCGAAGAAAATAACCTTGTGATTGCAAATACATGGTTCACGCTACCACCAAGACGCTTGTACACCTGGAGATCTCCGCAAGACAATGACCATCACATTGTCCGAAACCAAATAGACTACATTATCATTAATCAAAGATTTAGAAATCTCATCACTAAAGTAACCACAATGCCAGGTGCCGATATTGAATCTGACCACAATCCGCTGCGTGCCGACATAGTGTTGCGCCTGTCCAGACCCAAAGAAAAGACCACTAGAAAGATATTGGAACCAAAACTACTTAAGGACGAGGAAAGAAGATCATCATACGAAGAACATCTTAACAAAGAACTGGAAAATACTCGCAATATAGAAGATACGAACGAACACTGGCTCAAACTCAAAGAAGTTTTTAAGGAAACAAATGAAACCTTCCTTACAAACACCAGAAGGGCAACGAGGAACGAATGGATGACTGACGACATTCTGGATTTAATGGAAAAGCGAAGGCAATGTAAAGTCAACGGAGACTACTCAGAATATAAAAGTCTTCAAAGAAGAATTCGAAATGAAATAAGAACAGCAAAAGAAAGTTGGTTGACTGAAAGATGTCTGGAGGCAGAAAATCTGAGCAAACTGGGGGACAATTTCCATCTCCATAAAAAAGTCAAAGAAATCGCTGGAATATATAACAACAAGAGTGTGGGTTTCATTAGGGATGAAAACAATAAAATAATATTGGACACCGAGAAACTACTACTAACATGGAGGGAATACACTACCGGACTTTTTCAGGATGACAGACCAGGAAACCCCGAAAACGAAATAACAACGCTATCAGGACCAAGTATACTAAAGAGTGAAATCAAACATGCCATAACTCTAATGAAAAACAACAAAGCTCCGGGCCCTGATGATATGTACTCAGAAACTTTTCATTTGATTAGCGAACAAAACCTTGATATCATTGTCCGACTCTTTAACAATATTTACGACACTGGACAAATTCCTGAGGACTGGCTCCGTTCTACGTTTGTCGCACTTCCTAAAACAAACAACGCAACAGCATGTAAAGACTACCGCCTCATTAGTCTAATGAGTCATTTCCTCAAGCTTTTCCTTCGAGTTCTGCACACGAGACTATACAGGAGATGCGAGGAAGTGAGTGGTGCCGGTCAATTTGGATTTAAGAGTGGTTTTGGAACAAGAGAAGCCATATTCAGTCTCCAGACATTAGTGCAGAACTGCCAAGATCAGAGAAAAGACGTTTTTCTGTGCTTTATCGACTACGAGAAGGCATTCGATAATGTAAAGCACGACCTCCTCATATCATATCTTAGAGACCTGGGACTGGATGGAAAGGATATCAGACTTATAGGTAATTTATACTGGAACCAAAGAGCAGAAATCCGAATTCAAAATGCAGGAACAACTGAGGATTTCGAAGTAAAAAAGGGCGTCCGCCAGGGGTGTATCTTGTCTCCGATGTTGTTTAACTTGTATGTGGAAAGAGCTTTCATCGAGTCAATCTCCGACAGTCCCATGGGCATTAACGTGAATGGAATTCCCATCAATAATATTCGATACGCGGATGATACCGTGATACTGGCGGATAGTGCAAATGACCTGCGAGTTCTACTAGATAAGATCAATGAAGAAAGCCAGAGATTAGGTCTGAAAATCAACATCCGTAAAACCAAATGCATGGCCATTAGTAGAAACGACACCCCAAATGTCATAATGTCCGTAAAGGGAGAGAACATTGAACAAGTCACTCAATTTAAATACTTGGGGTGCATGATCAACCAAAAATGGGACCCAGATCAAGAAATAAAATGCAGAATTGAGCAAGCTCGAACAACGTTTATAAAACTGAAAAAATTTCTGACAGACAAAAGCCTGAATCTCAATCTCAGATATAGAATGGTAAAATGCTACGTCTGGTCCGTTCTCTTGTACGGAGTCGAGGCATGGACGTTGAAGACAACAATTATAAATAGGATCGAGGCCTTCGAGATGTGGACCCTGCGACGGATGCTGAGGGTGTCGTGGGTTGAACATGTAACGAATGAGGACATTCTGAGAAGAGCTGGTTTGATAGACCGTGAACTTTTCGAAAACATCAAAAGAAGAAAAACTGGCTACCTTGGACATGTACTGCGCGGAGAACGCTATCATTTCCAGCGCCTTATACTCCAGGGTAAAATAGAGGGAGGAAAAAGAGGAGTGGGTAGGAGAAAACTGTCCTGGCTGCGAAACATACGACAGTGGACAGGAATACAGGACTTCCAGACACTGCAAAATGCTGCAATTAATAGAATCATATGATGAGTGAAAGGATGAACGCCTACGCAGGAATCTGCATGGCACTTGAAGAAGAAGAAGATTTAAAATATTAATAGACTAGCCGAGCAGATTAGTATTACTCATCAATTTAACAAAAAATAAAATAATTTTTTTGAATGAACTCTTTAAAGTTGGATTTATCCATCTCTTGTTAACTTTACCAATAACATAGTTACTATAGAAACAATTGTTTTCAATAATGGTTAACATTGTTGCCAATCTCGAGGTAGCAGCAGTTAGATGAATCCAGTCTTGATTAGTTGAACCCGGGAGTAATGAATTATTACCCACGCCGGGTAGGTAATAGATGATACTACATCGTTGAAAGCTACTGAGTAAAGCGCATATTATTAAACAGTCGTAGAAAATCATTGATTTCTGAATAAAAAGTCTTTGCAACAATTACACAAAAAAGACAATAACATATCAATAAATGGCTCTGCAAAAGTTTGTATATATATTCAATTTCGAAGCCACTTTTTTACTGCTCTACCAGCCTTTAAATAACGGCGCCTTCGCAGAGCATATGCCGATCGAAACTATTTATAACCGTGATAACTTTTGGTGAACCAATCTATTTTTAAGGAATATATCAATAATTACCACTAACCGAGGAATCGATAGTGCGTCTTTTAAACGTATAGGTACAGCAACAAACATATTTCATTCGGTCGAATTTGGATCACAAAAAAAAGAGTGAAGAATGCGCCGGTGAATGATGGTTATCTTCTTCCTACACACCCGGCTTCGCATATGAGACTTCGTTCCACCGACAAAATAACAACTCTTACAGTAATTACGCCAAAACTGTGCCAATTTGACAAGAAATAAAGTAAAATTGTATGTAAAAAACAATGAAACTTACTTGAGTCTTGCAAAATGAGGAAAAAATCAGTAAAAAGCCGTGTATGACCCACCCACTGACCAATATAGACAGAAATAAGGCTTTTGCTTCACTAGTGCGGATGCGCGTTCACACTCTGCTGCTACGGGCACACTGCTGGAAGCAGGGTTGTTACGGACTGATTTATATATGTGTACAAATTTCAAAGAAAATTGTGTAGCATTGTGCACCAATAAAAAATCAAAGATCTTCAATGATGCTTATGGCGTTTTCGATTGACAATTTTAGTGCAAAACTAGTATATTTCCATACTACTTCACTGACGTTAAATAAAAAGACAACAATACATTCATTTTGCACTAATTCTGCCAATCGAAAACGCTATCAGTTGTTTATACGGAGAACCTCCCAATAGATTTGAATAGATCGAAAATGAAGCTCCCCAGTTGGCTATAAAAATCTTGTAGATATAGTCCATTTCAAATAGATATTCATCTAGTAAGCTCAGAAATTGACATATAAATGACATGTTTACATGGATGGAATAGGACGAATCTGTCAATTCCTCAGCCTGCTAGAAGAACATCTATTTGAAATGGCCCATAGTAAAATAGCAAAATCTGTTGGCACATAGTGTAGACACTAATAATTTATTGTTTCTGCTTCATTTTCTAACAAGATTAGATTACAGAGTTCTTTGTTAAGGTAAGAATGAAAAGAGCAGAGTTGCCAACCTTTCCAATTCAGTGTCGCCAGATCAAGAAAAAATATTGCCAACTCTAAGAAAGAGAAAATCGCCATTATTTCGCCGCGCCAAGTGAGAATTTTGACAACCTTGATTGGTCAAAAAATTCTTTTGACGAATTCCATTGGCCAGCAATTCTCATTTTCACTCCTTCCTTAAAAATAAGCGTCAGGTGAGGTGAAGATGACAAGACAGGACAAAGGCGGATGCCGCGGAAGGACGGCTGGAGCTGGACATGAACATGAACAAGAAAGAATAACGAAACAAATCAAACAGCCAAGACAAAGAAAGACGAACACGTAACAGAATTAACTGACAGAAAGAGGTCTTTGAATATTCAGAGTAAAAAGGGTAAAATGTATAAAAAGAGCAAAAGAAAAACATAACTCGAACTGGTTCATGATTTGTCGCCACATTGTCACCAATCAAAGCTTTAATTCCGCCAATTTTGTAGCCAATCGCCATTTCCAATTCGAAGTCGCAAAAAGTGACAAAAAGTCGCCACTTTGGCTAAAAGTAGCCATGGTTGACAACTCTGGAAAAGAGCGAGCAGAGTGACTCTTGCCTTGCTACATACGAGTGGTTCAAGCAGTTACAAAAAATGTATTCGAAATACGAGGTCCGCTTCAGTTGTGTAGTTTTCTGTGCAGTTTTTTGATAATGTGCAGTAAAATGGGCTTATTTACTATTGGGGTGTAGCCGTGCAGTTGGTTAATGGATTGTGTAGCATTTTGCACAATTGTGTAGCTTGTAACAACCCTGGCTGGAAGTCGAAATTAAACCTGCTGAACGGCTGAACGACTGAGCAGAAGAGAAAATTTCGGTTGCTCATACACTGGCAATTTGGTGTCGAGGTCGGCCTGTGCGAGAGTGGCGGCGCGATTGGGGCTAAATTTAACATGGGCGTAGCGGCAGCAGCGGTAGTTCATTGAGAATAAATCATTGATGATGAATCATAAAGGATTGTTGCCGTGAGTGCTGCTTCTGGATGACAAAATCAGGAAAACCAACAAGTGGATTCACTCCAGCTGTTCCAGTCCTTATCTAGAGTTGTAGGCGGCCTAAATTTGAAAATTAAGAGAAAAAAAAATAGTACCCTCCCCGCTCTTTGATCAATTAGAAAAAAAAATTGAAAAATCGCAGACGATTACAATCCCTTGGGGACGTATTTAATATTGATTCCCAAAAGTGAATTTTTAAAAAATGGCAAAACAGTCGATTTTAAGTGCCTAATAATCGACAATCGAAGGATCTATCTCCGAAAAGACTTCCATCCGTGACAGGTGAAAGAGGACATCAAGGAGATCAAAAAACCGTTGGATTTTCTCCAATCGGTCCAATCGTTCTAAAGTTACAGGCGGTCAAAGTTGAAAGTTTAGAAAAATAGACGTAATACCCTGCCCCTCCCTGATCATATTGAATTTAACTCATTTCCAGACAATCTTTCTTATTTTTAAAAACATGAATGACTCATGAAGTAGGTACCTACTCGTTTTTTAGCTATTTTTTTGCCAACTAAGAAGATTCCGTGGTCCGATTTTGTGTAGGTATCTTTAACCCATTTCCAGAAAATCTTAACTTACTTATTTTTAAAAATAGACTCTTGAAGTGAATACTCATTTTCAGGTAATTTTTTTCAACTAAGAGGATGCCGTTGTCAGATTTTATGTATCTTTAACACATTTCCAGAAAGTCGTAATTTTCTTAGTTTTAAAAATAGACTAATGAAGCGGGTACACATTTTCTCTAACTGGAAGATATCTTTAACCCATTTACAGAAAATCGTAACTTTTTTATTTTTAAAAATAGACTCTTGAAATGAATACCTACTCATTTTCAGCAATTTTTTTTTCAACGAAGAAGATGCCGTTGTCATATTTTATGTATCTTTAACCCATTTCCAGAAAATCGTCACTTTCTTATTTTTAAAAATATACTCTTGAAGTCGATTCTCATTTTCAGCTAAGTTTTGTCAACTAAGAAGATGCCGTTGTCAGATTTTATGTATCTTTTACACATTTCCAGAAAGTCGTAATTTTCTTAGTTTTAAAAACAGACTAATGAAGCGGGTACACATTTTCTCTAACTGGAAGATATCTTTAACCCATTTACAGAAAATCGTAACTTTTTTATTTTTAAAAATAGACTCTTGAAGTGAATACCTGCTCATTTTCAGCAAATTTTTTTTCAACGAAGAAGATGCCGTTGTCAGATTTTATGTATCTTTAATCCATTTCCAGAAAATCGTAACCTTCTTATTTTTATAAATAGACTAATGAAGTGGATACTCATTTTCTCTAACTAGAAGGCGTAGTTGCCAGATTTTATGTATCTTTAACTCATTTACAGAAAATCCGTAACTTTTTTATTTTAAAAAATATGCTAATAAAGTGGGGACACAAATTCAGCTATTTTTTCCAATTAAGATGCCGTTGTCAGATTTTAGGTACCTTTAACCCATTTCCAAAAAATCGTCACTTTCTTATTTTTAAAAATATACTCTTGAAGTCGATTCTCATTTTCAGCTAAGTTTTGTCAACTAAGAAGATGCCGTTGTCAGATTTTATGTATCTTTTACACATTTCCAGAAAGTCGTAATTTTCTTAGTTTTAAACATAGACTAATGAAGCGGGTACACATTTTCTCTAACTGGAAGATATCTTTAACCCATTTACAGAAAATCGTAACTTTTTTATTTTTAAAAATAGACTCTTGAAGTGAATACCTACTCATTTTCAGCAAATTTTTTTTCAACGAAGAAGATGCCGTTGTCAGATTTTATGTATCTTTAACCCATTTCCAGAAAATCGTAACCTTCTTATTTTTATAAATAGACTAATGAAGTGGATACTCATTTTCTCTAACTAGAAGATGTAGTTGCCAGATTTTATGTATATTTAACTCATTTACAGAAAAACCGTAACTTTTTTATTTTTAAAAATATGCTAATAAAGTGGGGACCCAAATTCAGCTATTTTTTCCAATTAAGATGCCGTTGTCAGATTTTAGGTACCTTTAACCCATTTCTAAAAAATCGTCACTTTCTTATTTTTAAAAATATACTCTTGAAGTCGATTCTCATTTTCAGCTAAGTTTTGTCAACTAAGAAGATGTCGTTGTCAGATTATATGTATCATTAACCCATTTCCTGAAAATCGTAACTTCCTTATTTTTTAAAATAGACTAGTGAAATGGGTACTCATTTTCTCTAACCAGAAGATTTAGTGGTCAGAGATTATGTATCTTTAACCCATTCACAAAAAATCGTAACTTTCTTTTTTATTATTATCAAGTGGGGACTAAAGTTCAGATATTTTTTCCAATTAAGAAGATGGAGTTGTCAGATTTTAGGTAAATTTAACCCATTTCCAGAAAATCGTAACTTTTAAAAAAATTTAAAAAATTGACCCATAAAGTGGATACTTATTCATTTTCAGCAAATTTTTACCAACAAAGAAGATGCCATTGTCAGATTTTATGTATCATTACTCCAGTTCTGAAAAAAATCATAATTTTTCTATTTTAGAAATAAGACCATTAAATGGAAACTCGTTTTTAGCTAGCTTTGCCAATTAAGAAGCGGCCTTTTTGTAAACTCGGGGTATTTATTTTTTTTTAATAGACCGGCATTCAGTGAGTACCTACTTTCAGCTATTTTTTTTCCAACAAGAAGATTTCGTTATCAGATTTTATGTACCTTTAACCCAGTTCTAGAAAATCGTAACTTTTTTGTTTTTTGAAATAGACACATGAAGTGGTTACTTAATGTTAGCTAATTTTCTTCAACTATTAGAATACCGTTGGCAGTTTTCAGGTATCTTTAATCCAGTTCTCAGTCTGGGCACTCATTTTCAGCTAATTATTTCCAACTTAGAAGATGCCATTATCAGATTTTATGGATCTTTAATCCAGTTTTAGAAAATCGTCTATTTTTTAAAATAGACCCATAAAGTGGGGACTTGTTTTCGGATAACTTTTTTCAATTACGAAGCTACCGTTTTCATTAAACATTATCTAAAGTGTTTTCCGGGTTTTGAAGCCGTGGTCCAATAGAATTTCATTCTGACGTTTCGTCTACAGCTGCCGCAGACAAAATCAAAGGAGATGAGACAATGGGCGAAGTGATCTCCCGTGCTTCCCGACGTTGACTGATTCCGTGGTAGTCCTTCCCCTGCCGTCGCGCTGCTATGGTGGAACTGGAGTGGAGGTAGTGGTGGCTCGGGGTTTTGGCGCACTTGAAGTATGTCGTAGAACTCGCTTCCGCTCAGGAAGCAGGAAACGCAATTTCCTCCTTCCTGAGCGAGTTCTAAGACATACTTTAAGTGCGCCGAAACCCCGCGCCACCACTAACTACCCCCACCCCAGTCCCTCCAATGCATCGCGACGGCGGGCGAATAAATACTACGGAGCACACCATAGTCGAATAAGTCAACGTCTGGAAGCACGGGAGATCACTTCGCCCATTATCTCATCGCCTTTGATAATGTCTGCCGCAGCTCTAGCCGAAACGTCAGAAAGAAATTCATTAGACCGCGGCTTCAAAACCCGGAAAACACTTTAGATTGTACGGGGTGTTAATTATAAAAGGTCATCTAGTTGGCTGAGAAATGTCAAATGAAAAGGATGGAGAAACAGTAGTCCATTTATTTTGATTGCCATCCTTTTCTGTCAAAATTTCATAGCCTGCTAGATGAAGTTTTTTAATGAACACCCCGTACTTTGACCGGCCGTGAAAGCCTTCACAGCCTTATAAGATGTCATGTGGGTTTTAAGTGCCCAAAAAACGACCAAATAAGGTGTCTATCTCTTAAAATACTGCATCACATCTATGGGACTTCCATTGGTGAGAGGTGAAAGTGGACATCAAGAAGATCAAACAATCGCTGCAACCGTTCTAAAGTTACAAGCGGTCGAATTTGAAAACTGGGAAAAAAGTCGTAATACCCCCTCGCCCTTTGCTGTGGCGTTTCAATAATCAATTTTGATTTTGAAGAGCAGAACAAAATTGGAAAAATAAACAATAATAAACGTTTAATCAATATTCATAACACTCTTCTTAGACTTAACCTCCTCCTTACTACCAAAATGTTCAGCTGTTCTTTTCCTGATATCTTCGACCCCTTCCTCCGTGGTGGCCCACTCCAGCACCAACCGCCTCCCGTACAAATGCGTACTCTGACTCAAAGCCTCAAATGCAGTTTTAGCGTCCGTAGGCGACACATAGTCCACAAAGGCGAAGCCCCTGTGCGTGTCCGCTCCCGGGGTTATTTTCTTGGGCAACCTCAGCGCTTTAATTTGCCCGAAACTGTTGAACAACTCGAATACTTCCTTTCTGTTGGCCTGGAAGGGCACGTTGCGCACCAGAATCTTGGATCCGGTTTGTTTGGTGAGTTTTGTGGTTTTCCGACCGGTGTTCACCGGGTTTGTCGAGGTGCGCTCGGACCGCTTCAGTTCTAACGATTTGCCGTCTAACACGCTCTGTTGCAAAGTTTTCAATGCCTTGTCTGCGCTCGCTTTATGGTAGAATTGCACAAAACCGTAGCCCATGGAAAGTTTGCCTCCCGGGTTGTTTTTGTCTTTCTTAGTGGCCACAGTTGCGCTCTTTATAGTACCACAGTTTTGGAAATGCTGAAACAAACATGCATTAACCTGTTAATTATTCTATTATGTTGGCACCTGAAAAATTAAATAATCACAGAAGACAAGATCCTTTTGTAACTACCGATTATTTAAATAACACACTGCATTGTCGTTAACGACTCATACCTGTCTAAGGCCACTATCTGTGGTCTGGAAATTCAAGTTCTTAACAAAGAGCGTCGTATCAGGCTCCGGTTCCAATTCCTCTTCGCCTTCTTCCTGCTCCTCTTCCTGCTGTTTCAGGTTAGTTATATCTTGATGATTTTTACTCTCTTCCTTACTGTCTTCAGTCGTCTTGCGTTCGAGCAAACTGTTCTCTGGTGCCCACTCCAAGTACAAAGGCACGTTTTTGAACTTAGAGTAGGCCACTTTGAGGAAAGCTTTCCTCGCCTCTGAAGGCTCCACAAATTCTACTAGCGCTGAAAACATCAAAATTCGTGAGCAAATATATATTACATCAACAATGGGAAACCAACCAGTAATACCGCTCGGAGGCAAAATGACCCTGCCCAATTCCCCGTGAACTTCGAAAAGTTCTCTTATTTCCCGGGCTTCAGTCTTGGACGGCAGGTTTTTTATCAGTATCACAGTTTTTGAACGGGCCTTTGGCACCTATAAGCACAACTGTGATTATTCTAACTTGCTTAACTGTTGAGCTGAGCGAAAAAATATGGAACACCTCCACTACTACATTGTACTGATTTTAAAAAGACTTTATTCATATTTTTGTGTTGATCAGTTCCATATTTTAACTGCACCCTGATCTTCTGCTTGATCTACTGACCGAATTGAAGACGTCCACTAACACCCCTTGATCTTCGAGATATTTCTTTGTTTGGGCCACGATATGGGTTTCCCCCATGGCCAGTCGAACCGCGGCGCTGCCTTTCGCATCGGGGCCAATCACAGTCTCTTTAGTTACGTCATAGGTGTCTGCTATTACTTGGGCGACCGCGTCGTGACCCAAAAACAGGGTGTTCCAATTGTGAACTGAACCAGCCTGCGACTTTAATTGGGCTGCTTTTTTCTGCTTGTAGTTGGATCCCTCTGTAAGCAATAATTATAAAAGTGTACTTTAAGGCCAGGAAAATAATATTGCAAAATAGTATTGTTGATAAAGATGCCTACTGTCCCCTGTCCTGCACTTGATCTCAGAGAGTGGCCATTTGTCCCGGTCTTAGCGGTTTTAACAAAAATACTTAAAATTGTAGCAATAAAAAATTAAAGCACTAATCTTACCTTCAACTTCATTATGAGGGTTATCCTTAGCCTTTCCTGGTAACAAATGCATCATCCTACCATGCAATATATTCCCATCTAACTCAGAATAAGCCCTAACAGCATGCTCTGGCAACATATAAGTGATTGTGGCAAATCCTTTGGGCTGCTTAGAAACTGAATCGATTGGCATGTTAACCTCAGTTAATGCTCCTAAAATAACAATTTTTTTTTTCATCAATACATTAAAAACTAAATCTAGTACTTACCATATTTTGAAAACAAATCTTCCAGATCTTTTTCCGTAGCAGTATAGGCAAGGTTTCTAACAAAAATTCTCCCAGATTCTGTAATATCTTCCTCATTTTTCAAAGCTTCTTCTTGACTTTTCCACTTGCTTGTTTTAGGGTCAAGACTGGTTTGTTGGGGATCTGATCCTTTTACTTCATACTGCATAACTCGAATTTGCTTCCCATCTAATAAAACATGATTAATGCCAAATTATTTGTGACAAAAGCAGTGACTTACTTAAAAAACTCTTGTCTTTGGTTAAAGCTTTTTTAAGTGCTGTCTCAGTCTTGTAGCCAACAAAAGCAATACCCTTTATGTTCCTAGGTATCCTTATACTAAAAGGAATATTTTGCTTAAAAAAATCCTTTATGTGTTTTTTCCTAATCTTGTATGGAAGATTATTAAGCTAAAAATAAGACCTGTCTTTAGATAAATCTCATTTTAAATTAACATTAATTGAAACCACCTTTAGATTAAAAAGATTCACTTTTTCTTTCACTTTCTTTTCCATTTTTTGCCTAGGCTTTTTTTCCGCTCCAGGCATTAACATTTTCATATATTCTAAGTCTGATATTGGCTGTTCTGCTACCTTTTCTTCTGATGAACTTTCACCATCAGACTCCTTTGTTTTCTCTAATTGTTTCTGCTTGATTTTTTCCAGTGAGTTGGTATCACCATGCACTTGTAAGAATTCTTCAAACATCGGGTCATCCTTGTACTACAAACAAAACCTTACAGACCTTATAAAATAAATATCACAACTTACTTTTTCCAATAATTCCACTACTTCATCCTCTTTTGTCTTCTTTTTCTTCTCTTTGGGTTTTTTGTCTGACACCTCATTTTCACTCTTTGTTTTTGGAGTGTGGGCCTTTTTAAATGCTGTGC
Organism: Taphrorychus bicolor; assembly: GCA_951812265.1. Classification (NCBI taxonomy): domain Eukaryota; kingdom Metazoa; phylum Arthropoda; class Insecta; order Coleoptera; family Curculionidae; genus Taphrorychus; species Taphrorychus bicolor. Next base: position 41,416,087 of record OX638303.1, on the reverse strand, counting down.
TATCAGGGGCATATTTACTCCATGCTTTTGGTTTGCTGGAGTCTCCTATAATCATTTAGCACCAATATGACACCAGTTTGCAGGATGCTAGGCACTCACCTAAGGTTGAACACTTCTCAACTAATATCTTGCTTGTGTTAATAAATGTGTTGTTGAGAGACTTAACTGCTCGTTCAGCCTCATCATCCGTCCGAAATCCAATGAATCCAAAATTTCGAAAAGTGCCTTTTTTTGTGTATTTCAGCTGGATGTCTGTAATTGTTCCATATTGACTGAACATTTGTCGCAGCTTGTCTTCAGTAGTCTACAATGAAGTGGTTGTTGTGGTCATATCTTTTTTAAGAAAGACGAATACTTACGGTTTTTGGAAGGTTTTTTATGATTAATCTGGACATTGTAAACGCTTTTAGGGGTCTTTATTTACTTTTTAAAAAAATGTTTTTATTTTGTACTCCTTCTCACCACTGCACGAGGAAAACTGTGGTTATGTTATAACTGCTGAAAAGTCACCGTTGACAGTGACATTAATGACACTACCAATCTCGTTATCTCGATTTCTTTCTAAAATGGCTTTAACCTCATTTGCAGGAAGAGGACGGACAATACCAGATGACAGAATTGAGCATTTGCATTAGTCCGCAAGAGGGCGGAGGGCGCTAGTTGGCCTTCACGAGAAATCAAAAATTGAGGTTAGAGTTTTATGGTTAGAGCCTAAGTTTAGGATTTTGTTTTGTTTTTATTAATTATTTTTTCTTAACTATTTGTACAAAAAATTACTTTAACAAAATATTGAAAATGTAGTGCAAATGCCCTAGACTTATGTTAGTAGTTCATAATAAGTAGACATTAGATTCAGTTTATTATGGGCAATTGCAGGAAATTTTAAAATGTTAAGGTAAGCAGCTGTTGATTCCCTTGTCTCCTATCCACAGAGCAAGCCACAATAATTAATTTCAAATTAATTTGCGTATTGTTTGTTGCAAAAATGTTGCAGTATCTATATATATTCAGATAGCGTTTTGTGAATTAACTTTTTGGATGTCTTCTGGATTCCCTTAACACAAAATTAGATAATTGATGAAACCAATATCTATTATGCTAATAATTTATATTAACCCATCTCAGGCATGAATGGGAAATCTCTCAGCCTCATCCCCAACATTTCAAACTGATTCTTAAGGATTAGGTACTTAGGCAAAGTAACCATTTTTTTGGGTGGCCATGCTAGATCACTCTGAGAGTATTCCTATCCTGACAATCTTATTGAGAAATCAAAGGATGGTAATACTCAATAGTTATATCACAAGAGATGAATATTTTTTTGAATATACTTTTACATTTTATGGTTTAAGGGGTGATGCACTGCCATGTCATGTGATCTTCATTACAGCTTGTTCGTTAATACCTGATTTATTTAAGGTACCAACTGCCTTTGCTCTGTGTGAGTGGTTGGTAATTTTAACTTTATCTGTGCTCAAACCAATCTTTTTTGCACCTTCTGCAGTCCACTTCAAAATATTATTTTGTCCAATTGGACAGTTTTCATAACAGTTGCTTCCAAATGTCCAATTTGCATTGACGGTCAAAAATAGTCTCTGTGTTTTGAGATGGGGTCATCTCTTCGATATTAACAAATTGAATCGTTGCTATTCGGAACAAGCCATTTTGAATCTGCAATTTCACCTCCTGTACTTGTTTTTGAGAATATGGGATTATATTCTAGTCTGCCCGTTTCCAAACCATGGTTACTAATTTTTTTTTGAAAAAAAGATATAAGACATGCGCCTGCCTCGCCTCCTCTCTATGCCAATTCGACAGAAGCAATATGAAAACATTTTTCTGTAGTTTCAGTAGTTCTTCGGGATTGTTCTCATTGTATAATTTCACGATTTTCTTATATTTCCTCGTACGTGAGCGCTTTTGAACTATTCCGACGTTTTTCTATGTCGGCTTGAAGAAGCTTTCTTTTAGAGTTTCTTGCCATTCGAGCTTTTTGGAACAATAAATCCTTAAATGGGTCGAACATAATATTGTACTTGTTAAAGTACATTTCTTGCAGAAGCTGAGCTGTTTGATTCCACATTTGCTTTACTACCCCTTCTTTGTACTCTGTTCCATCCTTTTTCCGCATATTATATGCCCAATCCTCCAGTAAAGTTGCAAGTTCTTCGACCGACGTATTTTTTCTTAATTGCACCTGACGGCTTCCCCAGAAATCTTCAAATTGACACCATACGAAGTTTTTGGTTTTTGTGGTATTACTCTTTTCAGCTGTTTCTCTGATTTCCGTTAAGGAAATGCATCCAAAAGGACTTGAAGTCATGTTGACAACTGATTAAGATCAATGCCAAAATATAGTCATTTTGGCATTGCATTGTTACGGTAGTTGAAATGCCTGGTGCGCGTGCAGTATTCACCAAGGATGAAAAATATCCGCTGATATACCGCGTTGATTGGTCTAAATTATGCATTTGATTGGTTAGAAGGGGATCGAGGGATATAGTCTCAGTGTATACACTCATATCTTCATCTCGCTCTTGATTGCCACAGTCCAAATGTTAATTTATAGAGAGCCACCTAAACAGATCTTAAAGAAATTTTCCCCTAAGTCCTTCACTTTCTTCATTTGACATTCAACACAATTCTTTATTATTATGCAATTGGAACTATTAGAGGTATTTTGCAAACAAATATTCTCAAGGATTTTGAAACACTAACAAAAATTTTTAAAAAACCCAATCCCCCACCCATCTAGGGTTTTAGGTTTTTTTCTGAGTTTTTTTTTTGTTTCTTTTTACTTTCATACCTTTAATAGCTATTTATGTAACCAGTTACGAAAAGTCCGATTTTGTGTAACGAATGAATGTTTGCGGGACGAGCGCAGCGAGTTTCCGCATTTTGAATGAGATACACAAAAAAGGTTTTTCGTCACGTGTTTCATACAAGATTTTTTCTAATTTTGACTACAAATACCTACTTAGAGAGAGAGTTATTATTATTAAACTTCAATATTTACTTTTAAACCACTTTGTATCTACTTAATACCGTAAAACTATAGCAACGGTGTGCCACAACCGAAACCTGCAACTGGTGGTGAAACGAACTTTTCATCACTAGTTACGAAAGATTTTACTTTTCGTAACTAGTTACGAAAAGTAGGACGTTACGTCACTGTCATCAGTATTGAAAAGTGCCGCTTTATATGTCAAAATTAGAAAAATAATTTTTATCTTTATTGATGACACATTTTCACAAGCAGTCAAAACATCAGCAGTCTTCAATAGATAATAGATGTATTGTTTATTGTATTATTGTCCTCAACTTGCTAGCTTCACAACCCCAAGCTTGATATGACATTTGTCAATGTGTCAAAGAAACATACCTAAAGAGCTTGTGGAGGCCATTTTCAGAGCTAATGCTGTTCTAATGTATAAAGTAGGTTTTCTTGTTTTGCTTATAAAACAATTGAACATAAACGGTATATAATGACAACGTTATGGCCGATTATTTACCGGTAAATAAAACTGTCAGGCGCATTAGGCGCCGTGATAAGGCGATTTTGTTTATCGGTTGCCACGATAACGAAGCCTCCATATGGATTGAAGAGGCGCCTGTTCTTAGTAATAAAATAAGCGGAGCGCTATCTGACTAATTTAGGCAATTTTCTGTTGTAGATTTATTGAGTCTAGTAGTGGAAAAAATCGTATATACACCGCGGTTGTGAACTACTTACGACCCTCACGTCCTAGATCCTTGATTTAAACTTGACGTTCGGGTCATAATAATGTACTTCACAACCTTGGTTTATAATATACTATTTTTTTAAAATTAAAGTGTTATAATGAAACGTAAACTAAAATAATTCATCAGTTGATAACTTCAATCTTCGTCAATCTTGATAACGTCTATCTGAGTCTCAGACTGACAACCCAAGAACTTCACAAGTTCTGATAACAAATCTAGTACTGTAATATGACTCTAGTGACGTTAGGTCGCTCCACAAGATTTTTTTTTGTTATAGACTGCCTAAAAAGAAACTGCTGCTCACCATTTGGACCATCATAACTTTATCCTACGTTTTCTATGCCGAGTACTTGGTGTACAGATTTAAGACAAACCAATGGCTCTCAATGACATGTAAAAATGAAGCTACTTGTACACGAATTCTTTTGGTCGCCGATCCTCAGATCATTGGCAATGTCAATGAACACCCTCACTGGATCACTCCATTCAGCATATTTGACAGTGATAGGTAACTTTTTGTTGTACTATTCCTAAACGTAGTTAAAATCTCAATGCGGATTTTTCTTGGAGGTACTTAAAAGTAACTTACTATTACGCATTTCATTTCGTCCAACCTCACGTGGCAGTGTTCTTAGGAGATTTGACAGACGAGGCGCATATAGCGACATACAAGCATTTTCATGACTATGTTAGGAGAATTTTCAATATATTTTTGACCCCATATAATAGTAAATATCAGGATGTAAAAGTAGGTGACTAATCAAGCATATTATTATTATTTTTTTATTGTAATAATGTTATTTCAGCACATTTGGTTGTCAGGTGATAATGATATTGGAGGTGAAGACACAAAAGTGACCCCTAAGAAGTTGCAGAGGTTTGAAAGGGCCTTCTCACAGCCCAGCTTGTTTAATGTGGCTAACATAACATTTTTCAAAATCAATAGTTTGACTGAGATTATCCCGGTTTACAAGAAGGAAAGGGAGTTTTTTGATACAAGTAGAATTTTTGTTGGTTTAAGCCATGTGCCTTTAATGTTCAGACCTTCAGCATTCACCGAACGGGTATTAAGCTGCATGTTTATTAAGCTCCAATAAATGCAGGAATTTTAGGTTATTAATAAAATGATGCCCCATGTGCTCTTCACAGCTCACGAACATAAATCAATGATAATAAGCACGGATGCCCTGTTACGGAAGGATAACCACATAATCCCCATTACTCCTGATCGTGTTGAAATTTACGAGTACACTTTGGGGATTCAAAGCATGTACGAAATACTTATTCCCACTTGCAGCTATCGCATGGGGACGAACAAGATCGGCTATGGATTTGCAATAATTGGTAAGTAGCGATACTCAGTAAAGGGTTTTTAAGCTTAAATAAGCTTCTTTAGAGAACAACGAACTTAGGTTTACGATACTCTGGTCGCCGTCCCGTTTCGAGCATTTAGCTGTCTATTTACCGCTGGTTGTGCTACCTCTGTTGATATATCTTTTGTCTAAAAGTTGCGGCTGTATTAGGAGGTTAAGGAAAAAAGGTCCAGGATACCGTATGAGGCTTTAGGAAATGTTGTCAATAAATTATTTTTGTTGCTTTGCTACGGTATGATTTTATTTCCTTGAGTTTATTAAGCATACAGTACACAGAGAGTGGTAAAATTAGATGAAGAAAAGGGGTGATAAGAACATTTTTTATATTTAATTTAATGTTAGAGTACAGACTTTGGATCATATATCGGCGCATTCACCATAACATCGAGGGTCATTCGTGTTCAAAAGAGATACTTTAAAGTTGGTTGGACTAGAGGCATGTTCCAACAGGGACAAAACAGTACACAATGTGCCCAAGATGACTTAACACAAAGGGCATTTATATTCGTTGTAGGTAATTACTTGAATGCAGTCAGTAAAAAACAGACGGATTCTTGATCTGATGGTGAAAGCGACGTACCGACATTTTGGCGGGACAAAGCGATAGGCACTTGATCTCTGGGGTTTCGCTGGTTAAGTTAATATTAACTCGGGTTAAGTTGACTCAGGTTAGACCTCATGATCTTTGTGTTAATTACCAGATCTCGCTTTTCAACAAAAATTCAAATTTTGGGTTCTCCAGTTCAGGTCTTTGAATGCTTTAGATGGAACTACGAATCGGATTGACGATATTCTCACTGAGGGTTCAAATTAACGCACTGGACGTTTATATACGCCAAGATAGAATGTATCGGAATTTGTACTGCGGAAGCCCTACAAACTAAGGGGATTCGGCGCTTTTCTACTTCAGTATCATATGGCGCCTTCACGATTAGATGGAGATTCACTTGTTATCAATAGAACTCTTTTATCGAGAGAAATTTAACATCATATTTATCAAACTATACTTAAAATAATTTTTTCTACGAGCGTTTTTAATATATCACTTTCCCGCACGCATTTTGTTTTCTAAAACGTCACTTTCCCGCACGGCGTGCGTGAAAGTAAATTTGGCGTGCGGGAAAGTAAATGTTTAAAGAATGACTGATTTATAATATAATTTAGACTTTATAGTCTGTCTATCTAGATAAGTGCACCTGCCTTACAGCCGTGCCAAACAATTTTATCTGTTTTAAGAAACTATTACGCTTGCTTTTATTGATTTTTGATACAAAATATACCCATAATATACGTACTTTTTATTCCAATGTCACCAGTTCATGCCTGAAACATTACGTCACACCAACAATCACACCAAGTTTTTGTCATAACAACCAATTGATTGTTGATTATTTCAGCTGTCATACTGTCGACAAAGATAAAGTTGTTTATGTATTGTGTTTATTCCTTGGGAATTGGCTCGTAGAAAAAATATTGTTCCTAACCCGTACGGAAAGTGTCTTTCCCGCATTCGTCTGCTGCCCGAACGACGCGAAGCGGCAGACAGCATGCGGGAAAGTCTCACTTTCCGCACTAGTTAGGAAAATAACTATTTAGTGCATTAACAGCGCCATAAATAAAACAAAATCATCTACTAACTATATTATATTATAATGACAATAATAGAAACATTATGATGGAACTTCAGTATGAATCACAATTATTTTAGATATTACAGCTTACAAATCAGTCCAAAAGCTCTAAGAAAATATCACTTTTATGTTAATGAAATGTTAACGAATCTTTATAATAGCAAACACATGCAAGAGTTAATTGTTTATGTGGGGGCTGAGACTCGAGAGGTACTAATTATCTAAACTAATAATATTCCCTCTAACAAAATATACAGTGTCCCACCATGAACTTCGTTTTCTATATGCAGAAAAGTTACCGAAAGAACTTTTTAAAAACTCGAATAGTTGAGTAAATCATTATGCTCAATTCAGGTAAAATAGTAAAAAAGGTGACAATGATAGAGTTTTTCACTATAGTGACAGACAAAAATATGCTAAACAATGTTCTGTGTTCATGGATTTTTTCCAATATAAGTATAAAGAAAAAATTACTGCACAGGTAACGAATATACTTTTTATAATGAAAATTCTTATATTCAGACCACTGTGCCGGCATTGCTAATAAGTAGTGGAGAAGGCCGCGCCTAAATGGCGCCGTATGGCGTGTCCGCTACAGTGGCGGGAAATACTGAATCTTATGGACAAAACGTGTTTTTTTAAACAATTTACAAAAATAATAAAAAAGACTAAAGCCACTGTTACTTATGTCTGTACGTGGCATATTCAAACTGCTTTTTGACAAGTTTCGGTAAATTCACTCCATGTATAAATTTAATATCCTTTTAGGCGGACCGGTTTCAGTTTATAGCTATCATCAGCGCCAAATCTGACTCGAGCAAAGTAAATAAATGAGGTTTTGATTTAAACCAGTACCATCAACGATCGTGTTCATTCCAGTTGTGGATAGCTATTACCCATTCAGTTATTTTTGTCATCTAGTTACCTTTGACATCTTCATTTTTTTATACCTATCTCCTTTTCTCTTTTAGCACATGTTGCGAAGATATGATAAAAATGTCAGTCAAATTTCCAACGCCTACTTGACGACAATAATAAGTGAATAAGTTATAATTGGGCAATTCGTCGCTACAGGAATATACACGACTTTTTAAAAAAAAACCTGTAACTTTCGTTCTAGAGCCTTAATAAAAAAATCAGGTCAAAACGTCTGGGGCCCTGTAAAACACCCAAGAAATTAAAGGTTTAAAAATAGCCACCCCTAGCCCATTTTACAAGAAATCGGCTTTCTAGTAATGCGCAACGCTTTTAAATCGGATGACCCAACCCAGAATTCCGGCGATAAAAAAACTGTCTTTTAGGGTTAGAATATTGAGCATTTTAGATAAACGGCGTTGGTGGTGAGACACTCTGTAAAATAGGCTTCGAAAACTTTTTTCAATTTTTGCAAAATTGCTATTATAGTAATGAGTAATAATAATTACTGAATATTGCTTCCATACATGACCGGACTCTTAGTGTCTTCGTTCAAACAGTAAAGAAAGTGTCATGTTTGTATAAATAAATGGCGATTGAGACCCACAGCGCCGTTCCCCAAAGGTTCATGAACAAATACGCGGCATGAGTGTCCACAGTGGGTATCCACCCAAATGGAAAAGTTTTCCTGAAAATTTCGTGCCCCACGTAAAGTGCAATTGCGTTCATGCCCGGATAGAAGAACGGTCTACCGCCCCATTTTCGCAGAATATCTACCAGCACGAACAAAAAGGCCTGAATTATAAAGGCTAACCCCGCGGTAAGAGAAACGAACGACAAAGACCAGAGCTGTTTGTTTAACGGAATGGGGCCGTCGTCTCTCTTGAATTCGCAGAGGATTCCTCCAATTAAGCTCTAGAAATTTGAAACTCTGAAAAAGACATAAAGAGCACTTGGCACAACTTACCGTTACCGCGCCCCATATCACCCATCGAACAACTTTGGCTTTGACGTTTTGGTATGTATTTAAAGTTCTGCCTGCTTGTACACCTAAGTACACTGTTAGGACTGAAGTTAAGGTCCCCAAAATACCTAAAAATATCGTTTTAAAAATGGCAATTGTTTTCCGAAAAATCCACACCCACCTTCTGGATCAAAGTAGACCGTATTTTCGTAAACCTTCTGACAGGCTGGGTGTTTGTACATGTGTTCTCCGAACACCTGCCTGTCTATGTAGCCGGTTGCACCTCCGGTACAATTAAAATGCTTTTTTCCATCATCCAAACCGCCAGGCCCTAAACATGTTCTTATTACTTCTGATAATCCAAAGAGGTTTACAAACTATATACCTAAGTACCCTTTACCGCATCCTGGGACGTTTACCAGAAAAATTACGCAAGTGTGAATGGTTACAAGCATTGACACAAACAGCCATTGGGGCCAGGCTTGAATCACGTCGCTGAGGCATGACAGTGTCTGGAACATGGCAACACGTTAATTACTTACTAAAGCTACCAGAGAAATGTCAAACCTCAATATCAAATCTCTTGGTGAATGCTACCTCAAGCAGGCCCACTACCAGATAAGTCACTCCGATTCTCTGTAACACCCCAGGTAGCCGTAACTCGGCTATTGTCAAAATATGTTTGCTAGAGTTTACTACAATGCCCAGAAATATAAGCACAAGACTACGACGTATCACTTGGATCACCAGCGAACGTCTAGGCACCGCTCGATGCAACTTCTTTTGCAGGGAAACTACCAAAGAGAAACCCATCAGCCAAAGAAACCTAAAATTCAATTGTACAGGTTTCAGCTCTGATTTGTTGTTTGAAGTTTTTTTTTTTTTTTTTTGAAATATCTTGTTACCATGGGAAAACTAAATCAGCCACAGTGATGCCATTCCAAGCCGAATGCTGGAAAAACCAATACTGGCCGCCTCCGTAGTTTATGAAAATCATAAGCATAATGCAGAGCCCGCGAAATACGTCGACCGATTTGATTCTGTGAGGGTGCTTTTTGATGGAGGGCGGTCGTTCGATAACCAAAGGCGCGGAGCCAGTCAGATCCTTAAAAGAGAAGCTTCCTAAAGTGATATGTGCCTCAATATCTACATTAGTGTTAATCATTTAACCAAGGAATAAAACATGTTTTATCCAATTGGAGTAGAAACTCATATACTTAAGAATAATCTAGCTGGAACAAAACTGCACTGCAGCGTTTTTGCACAAAGTAAAATGTTTTCCAATAGGAAAGGGTGACCTTTTCAAGTTATACCAATATGTTTCAAACTGGGACATTGCCATTTCATACCATTTCTTAGTGGCACTTATAGCTTTAGGCAAAGGGGTGCAAAAAACATGGGTGCCCAAATTTAGGAACGGCCAAAAATTTTAATTTTACGTCCACATATGAGAAATTTTACAAACAAAAAATGTGACAATTAAATATTACAAATACAAAAGGTAAATAGCAGACACAAAAGCACTGCATGTTTGTGAAATTGCCAACATTTCAACCTTTATTGAGGTTTTCCCTTCTTTTCAGGGCTATACAGGGTTATTCAAATTTCCCACTTCTGTATTATTTTTAATCTTTTTATCTACTTATTTATATATCAATACATGTATGGTTATCTCAAGGCTTTGTCTATTTATACATCATTACATCTATTTAGTGCATACTGTTAAATTTCTGTTAACCTGAACATGAATAATGCTTCTGGTAATTTGTTGCCTTTTTTCCTTATCAGCAATATTAATATCAAAACAATAAACCCTCCATACATAATATGTAAGCATGACTCATAATAATATGACCTGATGATTCAGTCTTTAGCTTCAAAACATTATTTTCCAAGCAAAGTTATTTTACAGCAGTATGCTTCTTTATCTTAAACCTATCAAGCAGGCAGATAATTTTAATAGCCATCATGTTTAGTACCTTAATAACAGTACTTTAAATGTACTGAATTAGGGGAACTACATACATAGTAATAAATACAGATTTAACAACAAAACTTACCTCTTCCAGTTCAGAATTCCAAGCAATAATCTGCCTCAACCTGCCACTATTTTTATAAATGCATTTGACCATATACCAGAGAGTCCCAAATGAGAAAAGTACCACAAATGCCATGAGTATAGCTAAAAACAAATATTCCAATTTACTTAGTGGCAAACTGGTACATAAAATAGAATTTACGTAAATAGGCATTGTCTGCAGGTTCTTTAATATAAATAGGATGGCAGTCAGCAGTAATATTCCATCCATATCTGTAATGTTCGTAAAGCAGCTGACTAAAACTAAAACCAATTTGTTAATTCAAAACTCTCCTGCACTGATGAAGCTAACCTGCAATGGGCTATTCCATTGCTTTCCCAATGTAGAGTTATGGGCGATCTAGTGTTCACTAGTAGAGAGGAGTCATTTTTAAGGGGCCCCAATACTGTCAAATTCTGGAAATTGCAATTATGGCACTGTTCATACTGTCCGAAAATTGTAACAGAATCATTGATTTGATTTACAATATCCACACATGCTTCGTCATAGCCTAGCAATGTGATGCTTTGCAGACACTTTTGCCTATTTTCAAACAGCATGATTAGGCTGTTTTGTTTGGGTATGGGCTGCAAAATTCTTATGTTACTTTTGTAGCAAGAAGTGCGTAGATTGTTGGTAGATAATACTCACGGCTTTTTTTCATATAGTTATCGATATAGGATAAGGATGTCTTATGTTTCTTGGAACTGGAGTTATAATTGACTTAGTTTAGACTTTAGTGTTACTACAAGGTATTATTAATGCAGTCCTTCAAACACCAACAATTATTTATTTGGCTAAAATTCCCCTATTCTCTTATGATGACAGGTTTATCAAAAATCCAAATATTTTCCTTTCTTTATATGTCAATGTCACCTGACCTGTCAAAGGCCATATTGCATTGTCCGCAAAGTACGTATGTAGACTACAGTCAAAAATAGTATAGCAAATAATAATAATTATTATTCCAGGATTGTGCTCTAATTTGCTCGTTTTTCTCATGATGCTAATATTCGTAACGGGGTTGTACTATTTTTTTGTTTATCCTACTTGTCTCAGTTTTAGATTTTAGCAACTGAATAAACAATAGTTCTGTTGGTTCGCCATGTTCTGCCTACGTGAATTTGACTTGACATTGACACCTTTCACCATACGTCAATTCCAAATTAGCGCCATCTTGGGATGATCCGAATAAACAAAGGAAGAAGTGAAAAAAACCTCCAAGAAAAACGAAACGTTACGTTTCCACCAGTTCCAGCATCCCACTTTTCATGCAGTGGTGTTTTTTTCATAAGTTTTTTCGTACTTTAATTACCAATTCCAAGGAAATCAAAAATTTCCCCCAGTTTAATGAGAGAAGATTATCATCACCTCAGTGGGGTAAGTAGCATCGTCTTTCTCATTAAAAATTTTCAATCCCGCGCATCAATCTCCCAACAGTCCCAACTTTCAGGACAAAATGGAAATGAAAACCGACTTGGACCTCAGCGGTAAATTAATAATTAAAGTGCAATTCGGCGACGATATCAGGCGAATACCCATCCACAACGAAGCGCTAACCTACGACGAACTAGTTTTAATGATGCAGAGGGTGTATAGGGGCAAGTTGACCAGCAAGGACGACATTACCCTCAAGTACAAAGACGAAGGTAAGTTCGGGTGTTTTTTTTTCTGGTTTTCTCATTACCGTCGTAGATCTGATTTAATAATTAGTTTGTTAAGTGTGCAAGAGTGCCTATGTCGTTTTTAGGATCATGTTTGTGGTTTTTCAATTATATAGTTCTGCATTATCACTGATGGGGGAATTTGATATTCTGAGGTTATCCTAGAGAACAAATTGTTGCTATCATACAATTTTGAACTTCCTTCTAATTCAGTTGGAAATAAACACATAAGTGGGGATAGAGGGAAAAAGGGCCTGGGCTCTTAATGAAAACAATCAAAAGTGATGAATATTATTCCCTTGATTATTAGTTTATTTTTTAACATAATCTTCTTGACCTTTGCATTTAATCCAATTATCTTTATGCCAGCTCTAAAAACAGAGTGGTCCAACTCATCAAAATCAGCATTAGTTGCAGCTTCAGCATCTGCACTATGTTTCTCAAGGTAATTCTCATAGCAAGAAATTTTTTCGATGTTTGAAATAAAGTATAGTCAGATCGAGCCAAATTTATGGAATAAAGTGCCTGTGGCAGCAACTGATATTTTAATTTTATCCATCAAGACACAAGACTTGTGGATTGTTATGATTAAGCAGAATTGCCTTTTTTGCGAACCCAGGTAATTTTTATAGAATTTATTGGGATAATTCTTCTAAGAGGTTTAAATAATGTTCTTTGTTGATTGTTTTTCCTTTCCACTGTGTAGGGATGAACGCATGTTTCATCTATTGTAACAAAAGACCCCAGAAAGTCAGTCCAATTCTGTTGAAACCTATCCAAACATTGCTTCCACATGTTTACACACATCAGTTTTTGTTCATGAATAAGCAGATGCAGCGCCCACCTTGCCAACATCTCTCTCAGATGTGTAAGTTATGTTATAATGTGTCTGCTCTTTAGATATCACCTAACACAATTTAGCACACTTTTTCGATAATTTTTTCAGTGATAGCTGACTTTGGTTTCCTGAACATGTTGCATTTTTGGTGCTGGTTTTGCTAGGCTTGAAGTCTACAGCCCATGACTTAATGGTGGAGAATGATGGGAATTAACTGCCTATTGTAAAATCTTACTCAATTTTTATTCCTGTTGGCCATAAATCTTTGATAAAAAAGTATTTTATGACATTAGGCACTTCATTTTTCTTAATTTTTGGAAATAAAATATGGGGTGTTCATTATAAATTTTCATCTAGCAGGCTATGAAATTTTGACAGAAAAGGATGGCATAATCAAAATAAATGTACTTTTGTTTCTCATCCTTTTCTTTTGACATTTCACAGCCAACTAGATGAAATTTTATAATGAACACCCCATACTTATGAGTACGAATAAAGTGAAAAAGTCAAAAATGCAAAAACTCTGAAATTATGACAGCCGGGACAAATAATAATTGCAGTGTTGTCAAACAGGTAGATTTATTTTAATTTTAATATATAATATATATTTAAAATAAAACATGTTTAAAAAAAAAAACAGAAAATACAGAAATTACTGATCTTAAGTTACCTAATGAAAAAAAAAAAAAACTGAACTACCCTAACCAAAGAACCCCACACAAAAACAAAGCAGCTCTAATGGGCTGCTTGGCCTCACATAACAGAATTATTGTAGTATGTGTAGTAGGTGTGTGTAGTATATTATGTAACTGTTAGAAGAATGTATATTGAAATGTTAATAATACAAGTGGCCTTTTAGGGCTGTTTTGTTTTTCCAAAAGTTTCCTTTAGATGAGTTTTAAGCAAAAAAAAATCGAAAAATAATTCATACTTATGAGCAGCAGCCTTGAAGGGCCATCAAAAGGGGCATCGAAATTTTTTTCACAATTCAGTCAACAATTCAGTTTTGTTTTTGCTTTGGTTAGTTCAGTTATGTTTTCTTTTTAGTTAGTTTAGTGCAGTTATGGTTTTTTTCTGTGCTTAGGTTTTTTTCTTTGGTTAGGTTACTTAGAATGATGGTGCATCAAGGGGTTCCTCAGGGTTCAGTCTTGGGTTCTGTGCTCTTTTTAATTCATATAAACGACCTTCCCAACTTGAAAATTAGTGTGGGATTTACTCTATATGCGGACGATGCTACCGTTCTGTGGAGAGGATTGGATCACGAGGCTCTTAGTAAAAAGATATTCACAGATTTACACTTAATAAACAAATGGTGTGATGCTAATGAACTTTCATTAAATCTAAACAAAACCTGCATTGGGAACTTCAATAGCATCATTAGTATAGCACTGGAAGGTTATAAAATTGGGGTGTCCGAGAAGAGCAACTTTTTGGGTCTCTACATTGATCGACGCCTGACCTTTGACGGACATGTCTCGTCGCTAAGAGCACAATTGGCAACCGCTTGCTATGCCATCAGAGTGATGGAGGCACAGTTGAACCGAAAGATTGTTAGAAGTGCATATTTTGCGCTTATAGAGTCGCATCTAAGGTACGGTATTTGCTTCTAGGGTGGTTGAACAAGACGATTGTTTATCGCGGTTTTCGTCCTTCAAAAGCGTGCTGTTAGGTATATGTGTCGGCTGCAGTCCCGTCAGTCTTGTAAGCCATCGTTTTCTCTGAGAAACTACTCACTCTCTCAGCACTATACATAATGGAGACCACATGTATGATGCATAAAAAATTTTGCATTGTGATAAGGGAGAGTTCGGATCAGCGCACTCGCTTATTGTATATCATCCCTCTGCCTATCCCATCTACGGTTCTAACAAAAAACTCTATTATTTACCGGAGTAAATGTCTGTTCAATCGCTTGCCTCTATATATTTTCAGAGCAGTTTTCACTTGAAAACAAGCAAATATTCCACTGCTCGAAACGTCCTGTAAAAAACTCAATAAAGACAATGGAAGTCCAAGATGTTTCACTTAATTGTATAGTACTGTTAAAAATTAAAGAAAACTTGAAAATTGAGGTGTGCAAGAGATCATCAGATTGGGTTTATGTTGCACAAAAAAACCTCATTCAGTTATACGCTTTTTCCAAAGGATGTTCAGAAGTAAAGCCTAAATTGCAATTTTCTGTGTTGCCTTATATATTAACATATTTCTTAATACCATTCGTAAAAATGATATCAAAACAAGACCAGAACATTTGCAATTCTGAAAGGCTCATCGTTTTTCTTCTTATTTCAGATGGTGATTTAATAACAATTTTCGATAGTACAGATCTTTCCTTTGCAATCCAATGTAGTAGGATATTAAAGCTCCACATTTTACTGAAAAACGAGAGGGATTTCGTAACACAGACTGAAGTAGTTCATTTGAAAAACCAAATTAAGACCATCCGTGATCAAGTCGATAAACTGTTGGATTTTTTCGACACCATCAAGACTGTTACGCCAGCTTTAAGCCAAGGTAATTTAAACTACGCGAAGACTTAAAGTTAGTTTATGAGATACTGTCCGTTACAGAATCATCTGAATCGAGTGTGGACACTCACAATGCATCTAGCAATACCCTAACTAAGATTAAGAGCGAATTTGATCCTCTGCAAGAAAAGCATCAGAAAAACGGGACTGAGGAGCAGAAAGAACCATCAAAGCCCTCTACACCTCAGGTACTGTACTCGCAACACAACTAGTCTTGACTTGTAGGTTTGTTGAATTAAGGGTCACTCTTACAAATTCAGTTTAAACTTTAGTGTGAAGCTAAATGAAAGGTTTTGACAGATAAACAACGCAATACACATTGAATTAAAATTCGCTTGTAAAAGTGGCACTAAATTAGATACTTTGAAGTTTTTTTATTTAAAACTGCGCTTTGTTTCTTTTTTTTTAGGTAGCAAACGAAGGTGCGAACTCACGACCGCACTCCGCCTCGATGGTACCCCAATCGGGTGGTCCCCAGCAGCCAGTCGCTACCTCAGCGCCTGGACCGAACCCCCACATGAGCGACTATTTTGCGCGCAGTTCCATCGGCATGCAGTATCCAGGCATGTCCGGCTACCCGCAGCAGTACAACTTTCCGTCTGGGTATGTTGTATGTATTCATGTTTTTCATTTCAATGTGGTAACATTGGTGGATGCATGCGTAGAGGTTGGTTGTTTTGGACAGTACCAGTAGTAAAGTTCACTTTTAGTGAGGGAAATAATTATTGATTCATTAGGGTCAATTTAGCGTCAAAATGTATATAGTTCGTGCAGTATTAGTTTACTTGTGCAGTGGGTCAAGGAAATTTGACATTTTGTGCCCTGTATATTATACCGTTTGGACACTATTTCCTTCACATGTCACAAAATAAGGATTTGCTCAGTATGCAGTGAATACTTTACGGTAGATCTTCAAATTGGTAGAATTTATACAGAAAAACAGGAACTCGAAAATAGTACAAAATTAGACGTCTAATTAAAAAATTATTATTGCTAGTGGCTTATTTGACACTGGCATTAAGCTAATTTGGATTTGGAAAGACGATTGGTTGAATTTTGATAAAATTCGATTTTATTGGTAGATTTTGATTTTGCAGCTCCTTATGGACATGGTTATGGATTCGGCTTAAAAAAGCAGGGTGGCAAACAAAATCTGACAATTTAGGAGAGCCAATTTGACGGAAAAATATCATGGCCGCCTGCGCAAGTAAAGTTATAATGTACGAACTATACTTTATTTCTACAGTGTTTACATCAGTGCTCAATAATTATTGTCCCCTGCAGTGCTACTTTAGGAGAATGGACATAAAAAACTAAATATTGAGTCAAAACATCACTAACCACTTCCTACCTAATCTTCACGAACACGATGATTTTTCATATTTTTGGAAAACATTTAACAGGTCTTCAACGTCTTCCTTTGACCCAATAAAAATTTCTGTTCTCTGATGGATCGCAGTGGGGTCGACCTCTAAAATTGGTATTTTACCATTCGAAGCCAGTCCCCCTGCTGTGGTTACAATATAAGCCATGGGTATGCACTCGTACAGTAGACGCAGCTTTCCCTTTGGAGTAGCTTTTGTGGCGGGGTACATAAATATGCCCCCGTATTTTATGGTCCGATGGACGTCTGCTACCATGGAGCCTACGTATCTGGCCCCATAGGGCTTTCCTTTGCAGGGATTCTTCTTGTTATGCACGTACTCTGCAATGGCTAAGTGCCACTCGAAAGTGTAACCCTCGTTGATCGAGTAGATGTTTCCTTTCGGAGGTATTTGAATGCTTTTCTCTGTTAGAATAAACTCGCCAATATTGGGATCCAACATAAATCCATTGACTGTGTTGCCTAAAGACAAGACCATCATAGTGGCGCTGCCGTACAAGGCATAACCGGCTGCCACAACCTTGTTTCCTGGCCTCAGCGCGTCGTCCACGTTGGGAATGCTGTGGTCCTCCTTCTTCATTATAGCAAATATCGAACCAATCGATACCAGACAATCTATATTGGATGAGCCATCCAAAGGGTCAAATGCTACGATGTATTTACCTCTCAACTCGGGCTCGATTTCTATAATAGTCTCGTTCTCCTCGGATATCATTAGGGCTGCAGTATAAGACGAACTAATCATGTTTATAAAGAGCTCATTGGCTAGGACGTCGAGCTTTTTTACTTGTTCACCTTGGACGTTCGTGGTTCCAGATACCCCGAATAATTGAGTTATTCCAGCTTTACGAACAGCGCTACTTATTACTTTTACAGCCGTTTGTATCGCATTTAGCAGTTGAGTTAGTTCGCCCGTAGCTGTGGGTACTTTGGATTGTTCCGATAAGACGAATCGGGTCAAGGTGATTGCATCTGAATCAAATCCGCGTTCTACCATCGCGTTCCAAGTGGTGATGGTCCGCATCCGACGTCGCAAAAACCTTGTTTAGTAAATCCCGTTCTTATGACATTTTTGTTGTCAAAATGACTTTAGTGTATGGATTCAAAAAATGGATCTAGACATAGAGGATTTATCAAAGTAGAGGTCTTTATTTACATTTTTCAATATTGGCGTGATAAACAAACCCTCCATACAGTGTTGCCAGGATTACTTTGCTAGTAAATTGGCACATCCTTTTTTTGAATGATATCTTGCGAATCTTTACACCACGAGAATACTATAATATCTATTGCTGTCCAAATAATTTTTGAATGGTGATTAATAGAACACTTATGACGATAAGAGAAAAAAAATACGTTTAAGATGGCCAACCGATCACAATCGGCAACATTGCAGAATCCTGTGACACGTGGTTTATGTCAGTTTATGACAATTATTTCATGGATTTTTTTTTCTGGTTTTCTGAATGTTTAAGCACAATCGTTTCTGTGTTTTAATTTGTTTGTTAGCCATGGTGAGACAATGTTTTGTGTGTAAAACTTGGGATTATAAAAATAAATCTAGGAAATTCTGTTTTCACCGGTATGCTCATTTGTCTTTTGTGGTTCTGTTGTTACTCGGCCCTTGGCCTTTAGCCATTGGCGTCGTAGGTATGTATCAAAAATCATTTAAATATAAAAATATTTGAATGTTTAGGTCTGCATAAAAATGCTGACGCATGCTGCGTAAAAATCGTATACTTGTTTCCTTGAAAAATAATACGCCTATGTGTGCTTATGTCATCTGGAGATGTGTCCTTGGAGATTCAAATTGCGCCATATTGTTTTTAGTAATGTCTGCTTCCCCTCTACCCGAACAACCCGCAAGCCTCCAAGTATGCGGTTTGTATATCATGCCAAGTAAACAAATGCCAATTTATGATTAACTCGCGGGGTCTATTTATTTACTCCGTTGTCAATGGATCTAGACTTCAAAATTTCAGTTTTAGTGCGTGCCAATTTCTTTATATTCCTAAAAGACTTTTGGGAAATGGGGCTCTGGTGAACTGTTTCACCCCTCGATTTGTACCTTCTTGTTTCTAATGCTTATGTAATTATGAGCATAGTATGAACGTTTGAATAGCCGGTGTAGAACAATAAAGCTACTTCACTAGTAGATAGGCAGCAACAGAACGAGCACACTTTGGCCATTTTTTACATGTAAAGCCCAGTGCAGACGATGCAATTTATCGCGGGGATTTCATCCCTGCGACAAAAGTTGCAGGGATTTTTTCGTTCAGACGGTGCATTTTAGTTGCTGCAATTAATTGCATAGCAATAGAAATTGTTCTATTTTCCATGCGATTTGTCGCGGGGATTTGGTTACGTTTCTAGTGCCTTTCCAGCGAAAACTTAAAATTTTAGGTTGAACAAAAAAGTGTGGTTAGGTGAACACTCTGAATCATCAGCTTTTTCAAACTCCTCATTAATTAATCGAAAGGCCCCCCCAAAATATCTTTTTGACACCCAGGGCCTCACCCATCAACTTTTAGGCATAGAGATAGTTTACAAAAATAATAAGACAGAATGGATTTTTTTTTGATAAGTTGGTAGCAGTCTAGTAAAGTTTCTAAAAAATTGCATAAAAAAAGTTGCACTGTCTGAACGCAAATGCAAGAAAACGCGGGGATTAAAATTGCTGCAACTTTGCCCCCGGGATAAGTTGCATCGTCTGCACTGGGCTTTAATCTCCATAAGAAAATTTAAGGTCCATTCTGCATTTTTTTGTACCCCGCGTCTCGACGCCTATACGACATCATACAGTCGAATCGCTGTGCAGATGTGCGGTAGGCAAGCAGAGCGTTTGCTGGGTGGGTAGGTAGGTAGGTTACCAGGGTATTGATCATTGTCTTGTGCTCTTAGTACTATTTCAGCTAATTTGATTAGCAGTAATTTGTTAATTAGGTATCAGGTTAGGTTTTAAAAGCTATATCAAGCTCTAATCAATTTATAAAATTATTAAATATTAATAAATCAGAGTCATTTTTAACTTATCCGGTGTAGTTCATGTTATTAATGGGATTACGTTTCTAGAATAATTTATCGATCATTTGATACTTAGCATCTTGCAAATTTCTGTGTTTGTTGTTTTCAGTTAAATACTCACTCTAGGTATCTGCTTACTATAGCTACTGCTTTAATATAGTCAATTGTGTCATTAAGCTGTTAGCCTGGCTTTTAGCTTTGCACTTTCTTTTGTATCCTGCGATTCGACTGTATGATGACGTTTAGGCGTCGCGACGCAGGATACAAAAGAAAGTGCAAAGCTAAAAGCCAGGCTAACAGCTTAATGACACAATTGACTATATTAAAGCAGTAGCTATAGTAAGCAGATACCTAGAGTGAGTATGTAACTGAAAACAACAAACACAGAAATTTGCAAGATGCTAAGTATCAAATGATCGATAAATTATTCTAGAAACGTAATCCCATTAATAACATGAACTACACCGGATAAGTTAAAAATGACTCTGATTTATTAATATTTAATAATTTTATAAATTGATTTATAACCTGATACCTAATTAACAAATTACTGCTAATCAAATTAGCTGAAATAGTACTAAGTGCACAAGACAATGATCAATACCCTGGTAACCTACCTACCTACCCACCCAGCAAACGCTCTGCTTGCCTACCGCACATCTGCACAGCGATTCGACTGTATGACGTTGTATAGGCGTCGCGACGCGGGGTACAAAAAAGTGCAGAATGGACCTTAAATTTTCTTATGGAGATTTACATGTAAAAAAGGGCCAAAGTGTGCTCGTTCTGTTGCTGCCTATCTACTTTCACTTTTTAGAAATCGCCAACGTTTGCACCTTTAATTGAGGTCTTCCTCAGGGCTTTTTCAAAAACTAAAATTAAAATAAAGTACCATATCGGTACTTGTACATCTACGGGCAGCATTACACTTTCAGACAAAAGGCCACAGGACAACAAGACGGCTTGAGGATTCAACAACAGTTGTGAGTCCTTCTTGCATCATTGCATTTTCAGAAGCTTTGAGTCATTTTGAACCAGTTTTGATCCAAATCTTATCTGATTTTTTCAAATTTGCACTTAGGATGCTTTGAGTTTTTTTTGTCATCTTTTAAAGGCTTTTAATCCCCAATCCTGACATAAATTTCGCAAAAAATTCTAACCTTACTTTTTGAGACGCTTTGTGTCAATTTTCAAGCTCACAAGGCCGCACTTTGCGGGCCCATGTTGCTGAAATGGCAGCAAGCTGTTCAGTACTGTGTTCGTGCGTAGCTTCAATTGAGTATTTAAAAATAGAAGAGACTTAGACATTCACCATTTCATCCTCAAATTGTTGTTCCTGCACCAGTGAAGTAGGCTTGGAGGTACGACGGGAGGAACCAAACCCCGCCACTTTGTGTGACCCATGTCATAGCATTGTCTACATATTCATAGTCTATCAATGTTTGGTTTGTAAAAATCATCATCAGTTGTTACCGATCATTCTAAAGTGTGGTGACCAATTTGTCCACACAGTAGCGTAGGAGTGTCGGCTTATATCCATCTTTTTTTTCCTCATTGCCATAAATATTTTATGTTAACACCGATTATGGCGACATCTATTAATCTTTCCGCAAAACTCATTATTTAGATGGTGAATAAAGTGTACTCACCACTCGTAGTTAATGACGTAGGAGTTAAGATTTATTTCTATATATATTGATAACCTGGTTGACAGGATTGATAGAGCCAATGGCTCTAAAGCTAACTGCCGGTGAATTGACTAGATCAATTAGCTTGATATGTATATTGGTAACTAATTGATGAAGATGTACAAGTAAATCTCTTTTATATCAAAATACTTGTTGACTATGCATCGATATTGTCGAAAGATCATACACCACAATAGACGTTCTAAATGATAAAAATGCAAATAGGGGGTAGAAATAGATACACAGCACGAAATTATCTACGAGAATTGTTATGATTAATAGTAATTTATAAACAAGAACGGCATAATATGCTATAAATGGGTCAGCAAGTACATGACAAGTTCTTTTCAAAGGTTTTTTTTTTAGAACCTGAACTAATAAAAGTTTTTCTTTTATAGCCGATACGGTCCCCAAGTGATGGACAGTACCCAAGTAGCAAATTCAAGCGCGTATACAAACCCACCTCAAGGTAGCGTACCGTATCCGCAGCAGCAGCAGTACGGCCATCCTCCGGGAAGCGTCGTCTATCCCCCGGGCCAGGCCAATCCCTACACGAAGGGCTACTCGCAGCCCAATCCGCAGCAGCACGGCTACATGCCTCCACGCCAATAAGTCTGTTTTACTAAGAAAAATCTTAATCTTCAGATAAGTATATACTTTCTTTTTCACTAATATCGCATCAAGAGGCCTTATTCGGTTATCTGCGAGGACTATCCCTTTCCTGATGACGTAAATTATTCAGTGGAAATGATGTCTCTCGGATACCAGAATATGGCTGCTGCTGTTATTGCGAGGACCATGGGTGAACGGTTCAGAGGAAGAAACGGCGTTGGTTGAGGTCGTTTGATCGGCCATTTAATGAGATTTAGTCGGCTGTGATTTATTGACAGGGGAAGCGCTTGATGTCTAATATTATGTAGGTAATTTCAGCCTGAGTGGTTTTTCCTTGGGAAAAAGTGAAAATGGTTTTTAATTCTCGCCAGGGCCTCAATTTTCAAAATTTTATCTAATGCCCGAATAAGAATAATTAAATTTGATCTAAATTTTGAATAAGCCTTTAATCTGCCTTTGACATTTCGTCTCTTTTTGGTTCGAATACAGGGGTTACGTGAACCTGACGATAGCATCTGGATGTCAGCACAAAACATTTGAGCATTAAAACTTGTTAGCGCCTGCAAGTCGCGTGAACCCCATATTCCTACTAGTTAATATAAGCCATTCACTTATTATTGACATCAGGTAGGCATTGGAAATCTGACGTTTTTATCGTATCTTTTCAACATGTGCTGAAAGGTGATTTGTATATAAAAATGAAGATTTCAAAGGTATCGAGATGGCATAAATAAATGAATGAGTAATTCAACGGACGTCAATTTTTTTTGACATGGATTGGAAGTACAACATCGAGTGACCCATGCGCAAAACATTCCCCGAGGACGCGCCCAGCAAACCAATAGCGTTTTCGGATGGCGGCTCTAGAGTGCAGTGACTATTCCTATCCTTTGTTTTCTCGATAAGAATATCAAGGTGGCAATTATTCCCAGAATTATTAACAATACGGCTGCCGTCTTACTTTCATTTGCCACCAAACTGTTTCGCAGAAACAACTATCAACTGTCAAAATATCTGCAAACCTTTTTCATTGATAGAAATCAAGCAAGACTCAATTTAAAATTTGCCTCAGTTTTTTTTTGTGTTTGCATTTTTAGCTCTTTTTGGATTAATTCTTAACTGGACCACGATTACTGACCACTAACAATATAAACCAACAACGTGGGTGCCGTCTTTCTGTCGGTTGTCATTAACTGTCTCCCAGAGACAACTGTTAACTGTCAAAATGTCTGCAAACCTTTTCATTGGTCGTAATGAGAGTGTGCGTGTGTGCCGTCATGTTTTTTTAAAAAATCAGTTTGTCATTTTCGGGCTGTGCCCCTACGGCGCTCTGAAGATATTTCCATGCACAAATGGCATCCGTAGCGACGTTTTTTTTTGTGTTTGCATTTTTTGCTCTTTTTTGGTTGATTCTTAACTGGGTCACAATGCTGACCACTAGCACTATGGCTGCTGTCTTTCTGTCAGTTGTCATTAACTGTCTCCCAGAGACAACTGTTAACTGTCAAAATGTCTGCAAATCTTTTCATTTGTCATAATGGAAGTGTGCGTGTGTGCCGCTTAATATTTCCATCTTTCAATTCTGATTGAGAAAACAAGGGATGGGAATACTCTCAGAATTCCTCACAGCTGCCACCCGAAAGGGCGACGTCACATATAGCGGAACGGAACGGAGCAGAAATATCAATAACGTCATTACACATGTCAATAACGTCATTACACATGTCAATAACGTCATTACACATGTCAATTCCTATTTTAGCTTTTATCTGATTGGTTTAAATTCAACTGTCAAATTACGCTCCGTTCCGCGTTTAACCAAATTCCGCTGTATGTGACGTCGGCCATAAACCTCGGAGATGGATAACCGTCATCCGAACATGTCCGAAGTTATGTCAAACCCGAAACTGACGGAATATTCAAAAATTATCTGATTTAAAGCCTTCACAGTCTTATAACTTGTGAATTCTCAAAACATTTTCAATTGCTTATAATGTATCTTGGACTAAAGCGTTCTCATAAGTTCAGATCCGATTACTAAACGTCTAAGCTGCTCCATCGGCTGAACTTAACCATTGACTTGCTTCAAACATTTTTGATTGGGCACGTGCCGAAGCTCAAGTCGCGACTATAAATACGGGCATAGGAATTGCGAGAATTGAGGATCTGGCGAAGGTAAAAAAGCGAAATCACTTCTGTCTTAGATTGAGTTTATTTTGACATCATTCAAATACCGAAGTTACCTTTTTGACTCTCAAGAAACATTATTAAAGAAGTACGTGGAAATCAGTCTCTCTATGAGTGTCACTTGAGAGCCAATTTGGCTATTTCGTACCCTATTCAGTGGGTAGTGTTTATTTGACAACGTCATCTAGTTCGCTGTGAAATCTGAAAAGAAAAGGATAAAAGGACAAATTCTATTTACTTTGATTATGTCAAAGTCAATGGATTCTTTCTCTAATCGATTCCTTTTGCGTAATTCAGAGCGTTCTAGATGACATTTTCTAATGAACACAGGGTATTATATCATACAGAGTACATTTAAAGCTTTGAACCGCACGTCGTTTGCCTTTGGTTCCTCATAATATAGGATATTGGACCTCGACCACTTCAAATTTAAATACCCTTTTACCTATTTTAGTTAAATTTTTCTATTTATTATCCATTGCGTTATTAAGGGTGTAGTATTATTTTTTTTTCTGTACAAATTCATATTGTTAGTCCCAAAACGTTTCGCATTTATTAGTGAAGTGGTTTTCTTGTTATTTAATCCTATCTAATTGATGTATTATTCATAATTGCCTTTTTAATACTAGTATAAGTATTTTGTAGGTCGGAAGTAATAAAAGTGATTACGAAATTTTTGCCATATAAGGTTCACATTCCCATAAAGCGTAATGTTTTAGGCATGATGCTAAAAAGTCGTCTATTGTTTGGAGAAAACTTACAGCGTTGAGTGCTCTGAGAGTATTCCCATCCTGTTTTCTCAGTAAGAATATAATGATGGGAATACTCTCCGAGCGCTCTGGAGGGTCTGAAAACGCCGTCAGATTATTACAAAATACATTCTTAAATCAGAATTGTGATATTCTCAATAGGCTCACCATCATAAGTCAAGCTGCATGAATGAGTCACAACCAATCAACAAAGCAAAAACGTTTGCCAAACCGATTTTTTATTAAGAAGTTAGTCGGCATACAAGAAATTTTGAGCTATAAAATTGTGAAACCGCCGCTTGGGAAATTTCGGCATTCTCGCGAGTTCGGAGATCTTGTTTATGCTGCCTTTAAGTTGTCTGAAAACCGGTAGGAATTGGCACCAAAACAATTAAAAAACTACTGATTTAATACCTGTACAAAATGATCCGTTCGGCGGTTTTGCTTCCAACTGAAGGAAGTTTCTCTATGTCTTTCATGTCTCCTTTGTTTAACACTTCCAGAACGTATCTTTTACGTTTCTTTAGCAGTTTTTCGGTTTCTGGGGAGCGTTCTCTTTTCACGTTTATACTGTGCTTTGAAACCGTAAAGCTGAAAAACATATTTGAACAGGGCTATGTTAACTTTAAAAGTTTCTCTTCAGAAAAAAAGAGTTTTTAAGGAAAAAATGCTCTTACCGTGGCCGAATGGTTTCGCTGGAGTTTACTACGATCTCGGCCTTGCAAGAACTGCCTCGAGCTTTAGTAGCAATGTTCTTCATTCTGTGCAAAATTTACGAAAATATTTTCAGCTGTTTTGGAGCAAAGAAATGAGGGTAAAAGTTCCATAGAGGTCCCTCAGTGAAGTTCGTGGTTCACTACTCAGCAAAAAAACAAATTTTAGAACAAGCCAGACTAATCAGTTTTTTTCTGACAGCTCTCATTTGTGTGACATGGTATAACCTTACTTTTTTTTAATGGCAAGCATAGTTGGTTATGGCCTATTTAATGTCACCTTGATATGTTTAGAAAGTACTCAAATTTACCTAAAATTGTACTAGATTTTGCTTTCTAAAGTACAGTAACTATGGGTCATAAAAATTAAGAAAACTAAGGCTGGATTGTACAAGTCACTCTCAAAGTCCTAAACCTAAACTCGACTGGTACTTGAACACGCCCATAAGAAAAGCATTGTTGTCAGCAAGTGTCACAAATGAAATTACTTTGACAGCAATGCAATTCTTATGGGCGGGTTCAAGTACCAGTCGAGTTTAACTGAACCCGATTTTAAGGGTGACTTGTACAATCTGGTCTTAAGACTTCTTCATTTTTTCAATCTAAATCTAAAATTTTCAGGTCGAATTAGCTAAAGAGTGCGCTGGATACTTTTCTCGTAATATTATGTTTTGAGACCTACTATTTTCAAATATATCGATAAAATTGTAAATCTTAGTAACGAACCTTATGGGACTGTTGCCGAAGTTAAGTTATTTACAATACCTAACCTTTTGTAGGAAGCTGATTTTCTGTTCCTAAGTTTAGGAGCGCTCAGTATACTGATAACTTCCTTGGAATTAACGGCGCCATGGGGGTAATGCAGGCTTCTTGGCCTGGTTCTTCCTGCTGACTTAAACTGAATAGACCTGAAATACTCCATGTAGCTACGTTGCTAAGATTCCGCTTTCGCTTACAATACTGCACGTTTGTGAAATTGCCAACGAATCCCCTTATTGAAGTCTTCATCAGGGCTCTTTCAACAAGCAAAGTTTGTCTGGAATAACATTCCACTCTATCGCTCTTATTCCAGACAAACTTCGCTTATTGAAAGAGCCCTGAGAAAGGCCTCAATAAAGTCGAAGCGTTGGCAGTTTCACAAAGGTGAAATGCTGTTTATGTCTTCCACCTTTTTTAACTTGATAAAAAGACGCAAAGCGTATATGATCTTTCACTTACGATTCTTTGGAAATAACATGCTTCCTATCCAGACGTGCTTGCTGGAGCTGATCACGAATAGTGTCGTAGTACTGGATGTACTCAGGAGGCAGATGCCTCAGCCGCCTGGAAAACCTCAGCGGAGTCCGGCTTCTCTCGGTTTTGACGCGAATTTTGCCGGAGGTGAAGCGGCATGCGAAGTCGGACTTTACCTGACGTAGCCGGCGACTCATTTTCCTTTTGAGCCCTTTTCTTGCTTGGGACAGCATAAAGTTTCCCTCCGATATCTCTGTCTGTTCACACGACTCCAATTTTTCAGTTCACGATTAATGAGAAAATTTTGACGTTTATTTGTCAGCACTGGGTGGCAAGTAAAACACCTCGATCTTTAAAGGTAATTTATTGATTTATATTAATAATTATTATTTGCAATAAGTACTTTGTTGTACCTAAATTATTAGTTTTTTTTTGAACTTTTATGCGTACTGCTAAGAACCTCATATAAAACATATTCGCTATAATAACTTTTCTTTACATTTATAGATAAATAATATTTTTACACACAGTATAATAGTAATTAATAATAATTATTACAGAAAATACGCCATGATGTCTGTTCGAGGACCATGATTCAGTGTAATTTGTACACTGATGAGGCCTTGTTTTAGGGCCACTTTTATATATTTAGTTTAAATCTTATTTATCTGTTTAACCTTACGTGGAATTTAAACTTGAGATTTAAAAGTGGTCCTTAACCAAGCGTAAGTTCGTATCTTGATTAAGCTGGACTTAATATCCTGAGGAGTTTAAGACACAGACGGCATTTTCGCATCACAGTACTATCACAGGTCCCGTCCATGCGCATAAACTCTGTCCGTTATTCTATTATAACTTTTAGTATAGTATACAGTAGAATTGATTAATAATGAATTGTGGGAAAAAAACGGTTTTGTACAGTTAAAGCATATTAAATCGGAGAATAACGTTTAAATATGTTAATACAAAGCTGCCTGAACAAGTTATTAAGTTGTTTTAAAACGGTCAGATCGTCAATTGCGATTTATTTATCCTTAAATAGTTGATGCTTCAAGTTACTGTTAAAACTAAATGCGACGTTGACTGGCTTTCATCTTAGGCAGATAAATACATAAAATAAGTAGGTACAAAGAAAATCATATCGAAGCTTATTATACTCCCGTTTTTTAATGGTTAGTAGCTTACGTCCTAGAGAATTAATGGCGTTTCAGTCTTGCCGACGTTTCCATTTATATTAGGACAACTTTGTTGCGACGTTTTTTCATTCTTAATTATACAGGGTAGTCCAAAAGTTTTGGCGTATTTCTTTAATGAAGAGGGCTTTAACAGGGTAGAAAAATTAACGCGTAAAAAAAAAGAAATTATCGGTCATTTGCAAGTGACGCACACGTGGGGTAAAAAAAAATTTACCACACGCATGTCAGGTGACAAGTGAGGATGCTTTTTCAAGTCGCAAATGCGTGCGGTAAACACACTCAAATAGGAAATAGTTATTTTCATAACCAGTGCGAAAAGTAGTTCTTTACCGCACGCGATTGCAGTTGAACACAGAACGCGAATTAATAATGTCCTTTTACTATTGCATTAATTTATAACTTATCGCACTAGTGCGGTGAAGTGACATTTTACCACTCTTTGACTATGTGGTACTTAATCGCCTTATTGCGGCAAAATGTCCTATTATGCACTAGTGTAAGTAAAATGCAACTTTACCCCACTAGTGCAATAAACTCAAAGTGGGTTACGTAACGAGATTTATGTTATAGGTTGTAGATAAAAACTTGTACCGCATGTGAGCGTAAAAAATGTTTTATGTCCTATCAGGTCTTCATTGTATTTTGATTGCTTACTTACCATACACAAACTTGAACTTTATGCCGGCTCGGGCATAAAGCGCTATTTATGCTTCGCGCGGGTGTAAAGTTCATTTTATGGCTTTAACAATTTATTGTTAAAACTCAGTAACATGAACTTCTAGGACATACATTAGTAAAGAGTGTTCGTAAAAAAAAGTCGTATCATCGCATGGAATTAAAACTCTTGTCTGAGATAAGTTCATAAAACAAATGAAAATCTGAACATTTTATGTCATTTTTGACTTCAGAAACAGTAGGTCGTCTCAGATCTACTATTCTAATTCCATGGCTTACTGGATTTTTTTAATTGAACGCACGCAAAGGGGTGCGCTAGATACGCAAAGGCGTGCGCTAGAGAGATATTACCGCACGCAAATATCAAATATAAGTTAATATATATTTTTTTATTTTCTTTAATGGCAAGAAACCTAGAGGGAGGCAAGACCAAATGAATTCTCTACAATTATAAAAAAATTGTAGCTGTTTTTATCTTTATTATAGCTTGTAAAAACATAAAATAATTGTCGGCGACTTAACATTTTAATTCATCTTTTTTTCGCCAAATTTCTTGGAGAATCTCAATCAGACAGCGATACGTTAGTTGGCAATTTTTTCAAAAAGTAAACGGTCATTTTACGTTATTTCCTCGTTTTACGCCCTGAGCCAGTCAACGTCACCCCAAGTCTATGTTTATGCTAATCCTACCGTCTAGAAGATAGAAGACAATGATTTAAGAAGACTAGATTACAGTTGAAACCTTCTTGAAGAGAAATTGAAGCGTTTCTTTACCAGTGTTTTATAAGGCACGCGATAAATTAAATAATTTATATAATATGTATATATTGAATTGATATTTGACGTGTAAAAATTCTTAACTTTTTGCACGTCAAATATCAACAAATATATTAGAACTCTTTATGTATATACATTATCTCTGGGTCTGCACATCTCTCCTTAAAATTTCAGTAATAATGTTATTTTAGTTGTTTGGTATATTTTACTTTTTAAATCGCTTTGTTTTTGAAAATTTTTATGTGAGGAAAAGTGATATCATCCCGCAGGAGACTGTTGAGAGCAGGAAAAGCACTTTTCAGTAATTTTGTATAAAAAAATATATACGAGAGAATAGCCTTCTCTTTTATAAAAACTTAATAGTTATGTGGGATACTTACGAAAATTTTAACGTTCACTTTCCTGTATGTAGAAAGTGCTCTCATCTAGTTGGCTGTAAAATGTCAATGGAAAAAGAACAAAAGTCCATTGACTTTTTTGATTATGCCATCCTTTTCTGTCAAAAATTCAGAGCCTTCTAGATGACGTTTGAATTTATTGAATTGCCTGCGCTTTTCTTCTTTTTAGACGATCGCTTCATTAATCTACACTACAGATTCCAAAATATCTCTTAAAACGAAATAAAAACTAACATTCTCGAGCTCTGTTCCAAACCTTGTCGCCGAACACTCCGGACGTCTTCTCTTACATTACTAATAAAAAAAAAACAGTATGTATCACAACCGGCATGTTTTTTTTTCTCCTAAAACGTCAGGTTCACGTGTCGTCCGGCACTTCATCGTCGTTATTCAGTTTCGTGGAGCCCGCGTTGCATATGCGACACTTGCAGCACACTATACAGGGCGCGGCCAGTAACAGTAACGGCGACGCGACCAGCAACAGGATGCCGAAACCCGCGAAGATCCCGATGACCTGAGTCCGGTGCCAAATTACGGAGGCACGCGAGTGGCCCAGTTTGTTTTTGCAGGGTCCCTTGTCGTAGTGCCTCAGGAGGAAATCGTCCTGAAACGAAGAAAAGTTCATTTTAGTGTCAGTCAACGTATAGTGATTTGGGTAGTTTGAGGCTATAACCGTCAAATTATTTTTGTAAAAATTGACAAAAATACAGGGTGTCCCAAAAGCACATGATCAAAAGAGCATGGTGACAATCTTTAGCTCAAAAGAAAAAGATTAGATCAAATTTTCACTAAGAAAAAGTTTCTGGTTGCGTGCTACTGATTGGTCAAAGTTCTTGGAAAAAGTGTGTTTTTTGTGATACCTATCTGTTACCTATTAACCAAATAGCTTTCGACCATGAACCATGTACTTGTTACTCCACGCAGAGGGGTGACTGAGATCTCGGTCTCCACCGTCAGATGGACACGCCATAGCAGAAGTAATCAAACTTTTTCATATAACCGGTTTCGCTGGATTTGCAGATCATCACTATAATCAATAGTGTACCCCAAACTTGATAGATGATGGATTTCGACCAATATTTGGTTCGGGTTCTTCCTGCGAAAGCGGTGGGTATATCGTGTGTGGCGCCATCTAATGATGGCAGGTGTCTTTACATGGCGCCACATACCATGACTACTCCCATCATTAGATGGCGCCACGCACGATGCACCCACCGCTCTCGTAGCAAGAACCCGAATCAAATATTGGTCGATGCAATTACACCAAAACCGGTTTATGGTTGCTCAGCATGATGAATGATGAAGTTTGATTACTTCTGCTATGGTGTCGAGGTCGAGAGGTTGAGAACTATCGATAGTATTCGATAGTAAGCATTACTGGTCGAGAAATTTACTATTACTATTAGTCACATTTTGGCGTCTTAGGTAACGGGGTGGCATCTTGTATCACTTTTTTACGATATGTGTTAAAAAGTGATAACAATAACAACATGCTATTTCGTTATTTGATTAGCAAGCGCCAAAATGCGGCATTATTCAAGTCAAAGTCTGATCTGCCAAACTCGATTGAGAATTAATTCAAACATAGGTCCATCTCATACCGATTTTTGAAACGAGAAGTGATACATAAGTAATCAGTGTTCGTGTTCTCAGGGCGCGCTTGAAGAATGCGTTATGTCTGTGTAAACGAGAATCGTACGGAGAGCACTACGAGCACACACTGTCACCTTTGCATACCAACTGTAGAGAGCGAGAGACTGAGAAAGAACTAGTAGTTATGAATTATAAAGAACTATCAAATTTTTCGACCAGTAATATCACCTATAGCGGCGCCACCTGATTTTGTAGGCCGAAATCTGGGTCACCCTTCTGCGTGAAATGACAAGCATTCCCAATGACAAATTGTCCCAAAAACAAAGGTGGTAGCAATAATACTACAAATTCTTCGCCACGTTTCGTGCTCAAGTCATTTGGTCACAATCTGCCAATCCACCACTCAAAAAAAAAATTTACAAACAATTACTTACATCTAAGCTAGCCAGGCAGTACCAGCAAAAGACGTGTTTGCAGCGTTTGCACATCATCTGCGCGCATCCCTCGTCCTTCTCGATGGGCACGCCGCACATCGGGCAACACTTGATCAGGTCGGAGTCGAAGGGTATGCCCATGTCGGGCGCGGGTTTACCTTCCTTGATCAGCTGTTTGCCATATTCTTCGCACGTTATCCCTAAAAAAAAAATTTGGAAGTTAGTTAAGGGTTATGTTGCGAATGCTAGAAATAGTTTGAAGAACAACTGTCGTTTGACAGCAAATTTAGAAAGATTTATGTAATATAAAATATAAAAAAAATATCCGCCATGTTATTATGTATATCCACCCAGAAACAGGTTTATTTAAATAAAACAATAAAAAATAGATAATTCGCAAAAAAAAACAACAAAACAACCCAAAAACTTAAAAGTTTCAAAGTTTCCCTCCAACCATCGAGCTAATCTGCAAACATTTTAAGTGGTGACGATATCCGCCGGAAGTGACGTCTCGGTGATGTCATGACGGCTTATGCCAAATTATTGCAAAACAGTTGTCAATGTCATTATATTTATTATTACTTATTTCCAATCCAATCGAATATCTAGAGCGCTAAGGCTCCTAGCCCTTAGCTGACCTAGTTCCAAAAACTTAATTCCCAAACTAACAAAAACAAAAAACAATCGACACAATCAATATCCGGTCCAGCTTTAAGTTGCTATGAAGCTTGAATGACGTGCGCAGAAGACAACATTACGTCATGGGGACCTTAAGAGTGCCGAACTTTCGGTCAAAAAATGGGACCATTTTTGGGGAAATATTGGCATTTGTTGGCTCTGTCCATATCTTCTAGGTCATTGCCTCCATCCAACTCACATCTGTCTAACTTGACGTAAGTCACCTAAGACAATGACAACCGACCATTCTGTCACCTAATATACAGTTTTTGTCTGTTTGCATACGCGCAATTCAATAACAATAACAAGAATACGCCTATTGTCCAATCGATAATACCATTCTACGGTCATAGATAGACGGTCACGTCACACCTAAACCTCATTCTATTTACAACTGGCCAAACACGCTGACATGAGAACTACATTACTCCGAGCCGTATTCCCCTGTGTTTTCAGTGGCCTTTTCCATCTTTTGCCTTTGTATTCGACTATTCGACCTGATTAATTCGAAGAAATGTAAATATTTGAGTTGGCAATTGGCTGCAAAGCTTCTTTTCAGTTTAGCCTGGCGGTTTCTTCTAAGAGAAGGGACTCAGCCAAGTCTATCGGAAGTTATTTTTCATTAAGATTATTATTATTAATATTAAAAACGTGTTTACGACCGTGAATTCGATAAGACAAAAAAATCCTACAAGTGAGTCATTTAGTGCTGATTCAAACGCGCCGATGGTCGTAATGATTATTGCTCTGTGTACTTGGTATCAATTGGATAGATCACGATTTAATTCGTTTCTATGATGTTATAAAAAAATGGAAAAACCATTGTTAGTATGAAATATTATTTCAACGAGGTCACTCTACAGGGTGGCCACTTTTGCAATGGAATGCTCACCATTGGGATTTCCGAAAAAGTAAGAAATCCTACCCTTTCAGGGATACCAATGGTGAGCATTGTAAAAGTGATCAGCCTGTGTAATTACTTCTATCACTACCATATTTTTTTCTTGCTTTGCATGGCTAATGTCCACTTGTTAATGGCAGATCCACATAAAAAATTAACGCGTTTAAGGGAAAAAAGCGTTTCCTCTTATTGGCTTCATCAGGCAAAGACACATTCTCGAGTGTGCGTATATAATTTCTCCATAAATCATTCGACAAGTGGAACTGTCATGTGGAACTAGGCAAAATATTCCTGCAATTGAGCAAATTTGTCAACAAGTAATGTCGCTTACCTCGGTGCCATTCCAACTTGCAATTGCTACAAAAATCAGTCGAACAAGTAGGACAGAGGACGCTCTGCGGGGCGCAGGGTTGGGAGGGACACAGTCGGCAAACGGTCTCGCATCCTGCTCTCGGACACCACATTCGGCTCTTATCTAGTTCTACTTCTGCAAATTTGAATTAAAAAAAAAGACTGTGAATAAAATACTAAACTAATCACCCAATGGAAATGGAACATTTTGGAACAAACTCCAAAATTTCTTAAATTCAACTTTCAAAACAAAGAAAATAGTTTGAACCCAGAATTGCGGCTTATTCTGACTAACCAGGTCAGGTTTTAAGCGTTGATGGGTGCTTTGGAGCTCAAACCGGTCCGCTAAAAGAATTTTATTAAATATTTGCTCAAAATATACATTTAACTCAAATGAAATGAAGACTTAATCATAAATTAGCCATTCACATGGTTTAATTTACCACACTAAAGCCGTTCTGAAAATGCTAAAAATGCAAGGTTTACAAGCATAAAAAAAAAGTAAATAGGTAATTTCATTGCAGGTTTCCACGATTAATCTCGGAACAATACCACAATAACATCATCATCATCATGAACATACAAATTGTTCGTTCACGTTCTAGGGAATCGCAATCTGAATTTTAATTCCTGGGACTTTCCCAAGACGAACAAAAACCATTCACGTATGCCCACATCACACACACCCGGGCACCTTTCGAAACAATGGGTTCGACTAACAGATAAGTGTTATCTTGCGTCGTATCGGAGTCTCAAAAACGTTATTGGGGGCGTTTGCTTACCTCTATTAAGTCGGTACTTCATGTGTTTTTCTAACAGCTCGTTGCCAGCC
Source organism: Taphrorychus bicolor (assembly GCA_951812265.1). Classification (NCBI taxonomy): domain Eukaryota; kingdom Metazoa; phylum Arthropoda; class Insecta; order Coleoptera; family Curculionidae; genus Taphrorychus; species Taphrorychus bicolor. Next base: position 41,380,927 of record OX638303.1, on the reverse strand, counting down.
AGTCTTTTAATCTCATCTTGCTGCAGAACTCCCTGAGAGGAACACTGCGCGTCCGGACACGAAATGTCGTACGCTCCTTCGCTTATTTCGAATTCCACGTAGGCTTTCATACACTGAAAAAAAAAAAAGAAAAGAAGTAAAATATTTGTGAAATAAAAATTAGAGTAATTAGAATTAACACAACTTTGCCCCTTTAATTAAGAGCTTTTGATTAACTCCAGAAAACGTTATTAAATGTACAAAGTGTTTGTACGTATAAATAAAGTACCTATAAAAAATCTGGCTTATGCAATAAGTATCACGCTTTAATTCCCCTATACATATACAGGGTGATTCACGTTATTCGACACGGAAGATTATGGCTAAACTTTTAGATTTTAAAAAAGTTTTGTATATGGAATGGATGAAGGTCTATTGGAAGTACATTTTAAAATTATTGTCATTGTATACAGGTGGTTCCAAAAGTATAAAATTTATTAAAGTTTTATTTTTTTAAATAAAACACCTAGTATATTAATGTATTTTCGGTATCTACGGACAAAAGTAAAGGTAGTTTTATTAAGGTTTATGGCACCTAAACCGTACCTTTCTTCAGATATTCGTGATTTTGTGAAAATGCAGCATCAAATTTAATGTTTAAAATCTCAGCACTTGGTTTCTTTTCAACCACCGAAATTGGCTGGTGGGCTACTAGTACATTGAATTTTTTGCGGTATGTATTAAATATTAAATACTGTGTACCAAATGTAAAAAAATTAACACTAAATTATTGCAAACTTCAAACAGTAATAACTCGTTTAATTTAAATTAGACACCCTGTATTTTATAGTATCATTAGATGCAGAATTTAGTTTCCTATCAAAAACTATTAAACATTCCTATAGCTTGGTCGTTGCATTTTCTTGAAAAATAGATTTTTTCTGAATTTGCGCTGACAAACGAATAGTAATCAATTTACCTGTTCAGGTGTTACCTGATTTTGACAAAGCAAAATTTATTGCCATTTCTTGTTGTCACATATTAACTTGCTTGCAAAATTGTCTTTTAGCAATAAGGGTTTATGCTGAAAGGTTTCCTAACCGAACTCGACCGAATAGAGCCGTTTTTGAAAGACTGTTGGTTCAATTTAGGCAAACTGGTAGTGTTCAGTATGAAACGACTGCCAAAACGAGACCATTTACAGAAAACCAAGAAACTGAATTAGCCGTTATCGGCTCTGTAATTGAAAATCCCCATGTCGGACAACGAGAAATTGCACAAAACTTAAATATTAGCCAAGCAAGCGTATCAAGGATTCTTCAAAAAAATAAATATTACGATTATAAGATACAACTACATCAAGAACTCTCCGATAACGATTTTGGACAACGAGTGGACTTTTTTGAATCAGTTCTATGTAGTGATGAGTGTATTTATCATAACGATGGTTCTTTTAACCGACACAATTTTCATTATTATTCTGATTTTAACCCCCATGAATTTAGAGTTATTAATAACCAACATAGGTGGTCAGTAAATGTATTGGGGGCATAATGGGACAGTATGTGATTGGACCTTATTTTTTTGACGAACATATAAACGGAATGTCGTTTCTAAATTTTTTGAGAAATCAGCTTCCAATTTTACTGGAAGAAGTTCCTCTAGATATAAAAACAACCATGTGGCTGCAAATGGATGGGGCACCTGCTCATTATCATCGTGAAGTCCGGGAGTTCTTAAATGTCCAAAATCGATGGATTTGAAGGAATGGAGCACAACATTGGCCACCAAGGTCTCCTGACTTAACGCCTCCCGATTTCTTTTTATGGGGATATGTGAAAGGAATCGTGTATAATACGCCACCAACCACAAAAGAAAATATGAAGGAACGAATCAGAGAGGCGGCCTTCAGAAGCATAACTCCCTATATGTTACACAATGTGAGTGAAGGATTTAAAAACAGAATACGTTTGTGTTTAGAATCAGACGGTCGTCATTTTGAACGAATTTTATATCTGTTTGTTTTTGTTTGTTTTACTATTAAGTTGATATTTGTTATTTATTGAATTTCACATTGCCACTATTATTGCACTTAATTTTTTTGTAATAGAGATGCTAAATTTTATAAGAACTCTTGTAATATAATGTTTTATTGTTTTATTTGATATTTTATGCTAAATAAAGACACTTTAACATTCAGATGACTGCGAAATAATCTTCATGATCATAATTTTGTAATTTATAAATTAATATCTGACAAATACGGGGTGTTTATTAGAAAACTTCATCTAGTTGGTTAGGATACTATAAAATACAGGGTGTCTAATTTAAGTTAAACGAGTTATTACTGTTTGAAGTTTGCAATAATTTGGTGTTCATTTATTGACATTCGGTGGACAGTAGTTAATATTTAATACACACCGCAAAAAATCTAATGTACCATTAGCCCACCAGCCAATTTTAGTGGTTGAAAAGAAATCAAGTGCTGAGATTTTAAACATTTAATTTGATGCTGCATTTTCACAAAATCACGAATATCTGAAGAACGGTACGGTTTAGATGCCATAAACCTTAATAAAGCTACCTTTACTCTTGTCCGTAGGTACCGAAAATACATTAATATACTAGGTGTCTCATTTAAAAAAATACAACTTTAATCAATTTTATACTTTTGGGACCACCTGTATACAATGACAATAATTTTAAAATGTACTTCCAATAGACCCCCATCCATTCCAAATACAAAACTTTTTTAAAATCTAAAAGTTTAGCCATAATCTTTCGTGTCGAGTAACGTGAATCACCCTGTAGATCTATTAATATGATTGATACATTAATAAACAAAAGATTTTTTTTTAAATTATGAAATATTTAACATCTTTGAGTGACTGGTCACAGTACCATCTAACGTCCTCGAAGGCGTAAAAGACAAACACGGAAGCACACGTAACGCATTTACTACGGGTAGCGGTGATTAACGACCTATAAGTATAAAATTCGCACTATAGGAAACAGGAACTGCGGATTAATTTGCTTAAACTGAAAAAAAATAAACATTTGCGAAAGTGCCCTCTAATTTGCCTAAAAAAATATAAATGTCAACCGAACTAGGACGCAATTACAACAATTAAACACAGTATATCGGCATTAATGAGATTTAATGGTGAAGCTTATTGGTATACTATAAATACGTAGAAGATTAATGAATTGCCCAATAGTTTGTCTTTAATTTACCGATCCTCAGGCAACTACCAATGATGGGTGAGTATGAGCAATAGGTACAAAGAGGTCCTTTGAAGAATCCAATAAATGTATCTCTTCAAAGCAAAGCGTAATTAAATTTGAAAACAGCAGTGCCTTGCTACTGTCCAAGTCTCTAACTCAGTCTACTAGTCTCAGTCTCTAACAAGTACTCTAACACGCCAAGCACAAGAGCAGCACGTACTGCAAAGTTCGTTTGGCAAAATTACTGTCTCTGTAGTCTTCAAAAACATCTTTTTGGTAATTTTTTGAAATTCTATTCCACCTGTAGATTTTTAAGAGTATACGCAGGACTTAAATGCTTTAATTAAAGTAAGGTGCAGGTTTCATTTAAAAGTCACTGTCTTTGTAGCAGCTCAAATCAGCTGCTTAAATGTTCTTTCCAGACAACTGTGTCAAAAGTCTCAATGGAAATAGTTCTATGGGTCTTTGTTCAGGTTCCTGTTAAGATACTTAAAAATCCCGCAAAACAGGGTGCAAGTATTCAACGCATTTCTTATAGTCTGTCAAATTCTTATTTTTTTTTTAAATTGCCGAGGTTTTGTTCTCTTTGTAGCCTTCAAATACTTTTTGCGATAAAATGCTCTTATGTGGAACTAAGAATCTCTGTAGCCTTTAAATTCTCATTTAAGATATTTGAAAATTTCTGAAATGGGGTGCCAGTAGTTTTTTAAATGTCTCTACACGTTTGGAATGAGATGCAGGTTCTTGTGGTAAATTAATAAAAAAAAAGTTTTGTGATCTTTCCAGGTAAGATACTTGAAAATCCGGCAAAACAGTGTGCAAGGCTTTCACGGCCGGTCAAAATACAATCTAAATTGTTTTCCGGGCTGTGAAGCCGTGTTCCAATTGACTTTCTTCCTGACGTTTCGTCTACAGCTGGAGCAGACATTATCAAAGGCGATGAGGCAAAAGGCGAAGTGATCTCCCGAGCTTCCCGACGTTGACTGATTCGCCTGTGGTGAGCTCCGTGGTATTTATACTCCCGCCGTCGCGCCGCAGTGGAGGGACTGGGGTGGGGGTAGTGGTGGCGCGGGGTTTCGGCGCACTTGTCGTAGAACTCGTTTCCAGTCTGTATTTAGAAACGTAATTTCCTTGTTCCTGTTGAAATAATTGTTCTCGTCATTAAAATGACCTCTCTCGTTAGTCTCGGATAGAAACGCTGCGATTGATATAAGATATCCACCTCGTTGAAAAGTATGTCGTGACCTTCGGAGAGCGTGCTCTGCTACTGCTGAATTTTGTGTTTGTCCCAGCCTGCAACTCCCTTTCTGTTCCGTAATCCTTGTATTGACAGCGGTTTGCGGTATATCGAGCCACAGCTGCATGGAACTCGGTAAACTCTGCGTGCCAATAGGGGACTTGCGGTTTTTGACCTATCTCAAGCTCTGCTGTATTGTACGAGTTGGTTTAAAGACAGTTTTAACATTTTGCTTTTCCAGTAGCTTGCTGATCCTGTCTGTTACTTTCTGGATGTATGGTAGACTAGTCCATCCGCGCTTTTCCTCATCTTCTCCCGTTGTTCCTTCCTGGCGCTCTAGATTTCTTGGACGGATGGCCCTGTGCGAACTCGTGTTTGCTGCATTCATTCCAACCAAAGGCTCTCTAGATGCGTCATTTCCCGTTTTAATTCAGCCGGATCACAAATTCTCTTGGGTCTTACAGCCAGAGGCTGTATGACTCCCCTTTTCTGTCTGGGATGATGATTTGATCCGTTATAGAATTATCGGGAAGCACGGGGATCACTTCGCCCATTGCCTCATCATCAACCTCAAATGTCAGGAAGAAATTCCATTGAACCACGACTTCAAAGCCCGGAAAATACTTTGGATTGTATTTTGACCGGCTGTGAAAGCCTTCACACCCTTATAAAGCTAAAGTTGTTCCATAGAAGTTTCCTTTGACTCGTAGCGAGTAGTCTTACTTAGATTATCAGACCTATAATATTCTCTAGTTTCAAAACATATAAACCGTACATTAAATTTTGAGTTCCTAATGATGCGAGCAAACCAGTATTCATTTAAATAGTACTAATCACTCAAACAAAACAAAATAACGTCCACATGCCTGATCTAACAAGTAAAAATCGCTGATCATTCCAGTTTCTTTAAGCGACGGTTGTAGGTAAGGGGTGTTCACTAGACAAAGTCATCAAGTTGGCTATGAATTTTTGACACAATCAAAGTGTCATTATTTCATCCTTTTTTTTTACATTTCACAACCAGCTTAATGACTTGTTTAATGAACACCCCCCTAGTTGTTATTGAAGCTCCGCTAAAATGCCAGTCATTACCATCGACCCCCACTGTGTGGGTCACCAAGGTAGAATTTCGCATATGGGGTCAATATAATGCAAACAATACTCCATTTAAGCACCCGCAGATTGTAAACCCGCAGGCAACAATAACCGACGCGTTATTAATTTCCATTTTATCGTGACAAGGTGATTAAAGACAATATGGAAAAGCAAGGTGAGGCGCTTCAATGGTATAATAACCAGCCATTTTTTTTTGTTCAAATTCGTGCATACATACCACAAAAAGTCCTCGAAACACAAGGTCGGGAAACTTCGCGACCAAAGTTTTCAATGCTCGATAATTCGTTATATAGGGAGTGTTCATTTCAAAACGTCATTTAGTTAGTCGGTCGTATTGTTTTCGCTTCGTAAGTACGGTACTTGTATTTAGCAATTTGCCAGCTGATTCAGAAAGCGCAAAAATTCTGCTTTTCAGTCGATATCGTGGGCACTGTACCGGAAAATCAGCCGTTTGTTGCAGAGAGTTACTGTTAAGCGGCAATGACCTCTTCAAGAAACTGCCTCTTGAAGGTGATGTTTGTGAACAAGCAAAGCCAACAGTAGATCACTCTTTGTTTAAAAAAACATCTAATAAATAATGTAAGAAACTGGAACCAAGAACCAGCTTCTTCGTTAATTGAATAGACAAACGAGTGTGTAATCTGCTGCTTAGAAATTTCTTGGAAACCATCTAATTATACGTATTTCTTATTGAACTGATTTAAAATTTATTTTTAATGATCATTAGCAATTATATTTATGGCTTAGTTAATGGGTGAGAAAATATATAGAAATTTAAAGTGTTTTTACGTAGAATATTTCGTGAGGAAGCAAGATAGAACAAAATGTCAGATACAAAATTTAAATCGTTCCTAAAACTTAGAAACCCGGGCTATTTTAAATATAAGTACAGGGAACCGTGGGTTGTCAGATTTGGCTACTTAAAAATAAAACAGAATATTGATCTTCGCGATTTTGTCCACGAACTGTCTTTCTTACGTCAGATCGAAATCATTCTTTATGGACCATAATACTCATTAACTCGCCTGTAAAACTAACATTAAAGAAGTATCTAAGGAGTACCTGGACCCGGATCCGTCCTTAAAATTTAGAAATCGGGACAATTTTTAGATATACTGAGAGACGTAAGTGGATTGTCAATTTGGCTTCTTAAAAATAAAATAAACTAACTACATTTGCCATTTTGTCCACAAAAGGCTTATGTGGACCCGGATGCGTTTTTACAATTAAAAAATCGGGCCAATTTTTTGATATACTGGAAGACGTCTTCTTCTTCTTCTACTTGTTGGAGGTCTGTCGATCTGTTAATTCTGAAGCTGCCTCTGCAAATTTTCCTGAGAGGTGGATTGCCAACTATCTTTCCATCTTTTAGGTGGCCTCCCGGCAGGTCTTGAGCCGGGCGGATTGTTTTCTAGAACTATTTTCGGAAGTCTGTTCTCGTCCATCAGTTTTACATGGTTGTACCACTGCCTCTTACGTTGTCTTCCCCATCTCACAATATCTTGTATTCCGCATTGTTCTCTGATCTCTGTGTTTCTTTGATCACTATTGTTCTCAGTGTTTCCATTCCAGCCACCCTTGTGCATGTGTTTCGCCTTGTTGATGTCTTCACGGACTTGTGTACCGTACATCATGATCGGTCTGATACAACTCTTGAAGATTCGAATTTTGCTATCTTTGCGCATGTACGGGTTTGACCAGACGGTATCTCGTAGGCATCCTGATCGTGCGGATGCTTTGTTAATCTGGCACCTCAGGTCTTCAACTGGGAGTGCTTGATGTGTCTATGCCCAGATATCTGAATTGCATCACGTGTTCTATGGGATTGGTTTTGTTGATAGAATTGTTGATATTGAGTTGGCGGCTTACTTGGAAAAACTGGAAGAGTTGTCTTTGCAGGTCGTTTTCTGGTTCAACAATAATTGCTGCATCATCGGCGTAACACACCATACCAATTCTTTTGTTGGCCAGTCTCTATCCGAAGTTAAGATCTATTACTTTATTTATAATTTTATCTATGAGCAGATTAAACAAAAAGGGACTTAGGCTGTCACCTTGTCTAATTCCTCCCGCTAAACATCCCAACACCAGGAGGAATTAGATTGGGAGACGTGGGTTGACAATGTGGCTTCTTAAAAAAAATAAGAGAAAAATATGACATTCACCATTTTGTCCACAAACCGTCGTTTTTACGTGAGTGAATCGTCCGGAATCGTTTTTTCCGAACATTAATACTCTTGAATTCGACTGTCCAACTACCACTAAAGGAGTAGTTAAAAAGTACCTGGACTCGGATGTGTTCTTAATATTTAGAAATCGGGGCAATTTTTAGATATACTGGGAGACTTGGGTTGTCAATTTGGCTTCTTGAAAATAAAGACATTTGCCATATTGTCCACCAACCCTCGCTTTTCCGTCAGAAAATCACCAGAAATCATTCTTTTCGGAAATTAATACTCATTAATTCTATTCTAAAACTACCACTAACGTAGTATCTAAGGAGAAAATGAACTCGAAGGCGTAGTTAAAAATTTAGATAAACAGGGTGCCGGGAGATGGTAAATTTACTTGAATACTACTTAAAAAACTAAAAAAATGTGTAAAACTAACGCTAAAGGGCTTAATACATACCTTCAAACAAAACGCGCAGTCACACTGACCTATCCTAACGACGAACAAGACGGGAACCTCATCTAGGCACAGTTTGCACAGGATGGGCGGTGGCACCTCCGGGCTCGAAGGCACCCGGATAAAGCCGCCCGCCGCCGAATCCAGGGAGTACCTGGAGCCGGAGGCGAGCGACAGTAAACTGGAACAACGCGAACATAGTCTGGAGTGGGTGTTGTCGGGAGGTACCCGAAGGCGGTTGTGGGGCTGGATTGGTTCTATTGAGGACGAACTCGATGCAGATCTATAAAAGAGAAAATGTAATTTTATAGTGCAAGTCGTAGTGTAGGACATTTTTAGCATAAAGTGATCAACATACTCACCGCACCGACACTTTTTTTTAATAGCCGATTTGCCGAGAAGTCATTATATTTAAATAAGAAAATTAAATTAAATAATTACATTAAAACCTAAATAAAATTAAACGGCTTGCGGCTCTGGAAAGCCAGTTTTTGTAGAATCGGCAAGGAGGTGGTTATTTTTAAGCAATTGGTGGGTGTTATACACGGCGTCAAAAAGAGTGCTACAAAAAATGTTAAAATAAAAACCTCTTTGCAACTTGGATAGAAGCAATTTTTTTTAGATTTGTTTTTGTGTAAAATTGTACTTTGGATTCTATCTCTGGAAGTCTTAGCTCTTAAACGAAAGCTAAGGAGTTTTTCAAACACTTACTATGATGACAGTGGAACTAAAATATAGTGGTCAACTGAAAGAAGACATGTGTAGCACAAGATGTGAATCCGGATGGTAGGGAATGTAGATCTTAGCATACTCTTAGTAGGACCTGAGATTGTGTAGGACTATCATCTGTTTCCAATTCTTTAGGAGTTGGTATTAAAAAAAAAGAGATGAATCAAAGAAGAGAAAGAAGAAGAGTTCGCTCCTTTCCTAGCGAAAGTGACAAATATGAAAAAAGCAGATAATGGTATGTAAGCTTTGATGCAAACATGAGCCACGTATGGCAAACATCAAGGAATATCATCAAAAACTGAAAAAAAAATGATGAAATTGGAGGATTCAAACATTGACTATGTTGCTACTAGAACTATAACTATGATGGTCATTTAGAAGAAGCCAAATACACCTGTTGCGGGGCATATGCCACACATATGCCCTGTACAGACTAAAACTGAAAAAGTGGTTAGATAGCAAAGATATACCAAGAACATTTTACGAGCTCTAAATATTTTTTTTTATTTTATTATTGTAAATTGTTTCTTTTATAAAAACAAGTTTTGTCCGTAAAACTCGGTATTTGCTACCACTGTGGCGAACGCATGCTATACGGCGCCATCTAGGGGCACCTTCTCCACTCTTATTAGCAATGCCGCACAGTGGTTTGAATATAAGAATTTTCGTGATAAAAAGTGTATTTTGTTTTCTGAGCACTAATTTTTTTCTTTACACCTATATTGACAAAAAACCGTAAACACTGGTAAATATTTATTAAAAGGCTATAAAGAAGATACAGGGTTTTTACAAAAAGTGGATCATTTTGTAGAACATTGGCGCATTTGAATCTACTGGGATTAAAATCCACTTTAACTAAATTTTCACGAAAACTGTTCAAATTATTTCTAATAAAACTATAATTTTGTTTTGAATTTTAAGATTTCTTAAGAGTGCTGTGACACCTTTAGTTTCATTAATTTATTTTTAATTTAACTCAAAAATATGTAAATAAAAATACGGTTATCACATTTCTGACCAAAAGTAGATTTAAGGGGTTTTGGTTCTAGTACACTCAATTACAATAAAACATAAAACAAATTTCTATCTGATTTCATTTAAAAGATATACAGGGTGGCCTATTTTACTGAAGAAGAACTCTCCTTGGAAGAGTATAGTTAGTATGTTGAGCATTTTAGATGCAAAACGTAGTAGGTACTTTTTCGCACTACTGAGGGAATTTTTGTTATTCTAACACACGCTCGTAGTGTTTTTTTTGTTGTCACACGATTAGAAGGTTAAAAAAAACCGCAAATTCGACCGAACCCATAGAAGAACGTAGTGTTTGATTGATAATCAATCTTTGTGAACCAAACCGAACCCATAGAAGAACGTAACAATATACTTCAACACCCTCAAACTACAAACCAGTTTGGATTCACATAAACCAGTTAATACGGCCAATCCTAATTTTGGTTGGACCAGATTGTAAGTAATATGTAACCTGTAATAAAAACAATTCAGGTCTCTTATGCCCAACACTGAGTCAGTTTTATTAGTTCTTCTCCAAATTTTTATGTATTCTCCTTGAAATGTAATTCCAAGTTCGTTCATCTTTGTTGATTCTTTGTTGATTGTTGAAACATTTTTTTTCCTGCTTTTCTTTACAAAATAAAAAAAAAATGTAGGATCTAAATTAGCATTAAGTGTGAGTTGTTTTTAAATTATTTTTCTATCTACCAAACCAATTTGAATATGTAATTTGCATATTATATACTACACAAAAAAAAAACAATGTCAAAGACCATAAGAAAATATTTATATTTTCCTTGTTTTGTTAAAAAACACTTTTATGGCATAAGTAGCCAATAAGCATTTTATTGACGCCGAGGCATATTTGTTTTTTACCTGATCATTTGCATAATTCCCATTAGTAAGATGACTTTTTATTAGCTACTTAGGTAAAATAATAATAAAAAATAAACGATAAACAAAGGCACCACAGCGCAGCTATAACTCAACGCTCTTGGCCTTGACCTCGCCGTGTGCAATGTACCAAAACCAAAAATAACCGGTTTGGTGCTTCAATTTGTATTATTATTAGGCTATATATTGAAGATCTTCGATGACCAGTCGCGATTTGGGCACTGTGGGTCAAGGAATTTTCAACTTAAAAGGTATGAGGAGTGAAATACCCCTTGTTCATTATAGAAAACGTCATCTAGAAAGCTATGAATTTTTCTTCCTTCTCCTCCCCTTCTTTCCTTCTTTCATCCTTCTCTTTTGACATGTCACAGCCAATTAATGACGTTTCCAAATGAACACCCCTTATTCGATCAACACTAAGCGAAGACAGATAAAGGTTAAACTAAATACACGGTACTCGTTCAGAGGTAATTACCCCGTGTCAATCAATCAAAAGATTATTAGAGGGGACATTGATCAACCTATGCAATTTTGATTAAATTGCGCATAAAAACGATAAATTAAATGCGGCACAGTGGCCGGCTTTCTATATGCCTCCATGAAACTGGTTGACAAACAAATCGGTAAAAACCAGAACCAATCGAATAGCTTGTCACCAGGACGGCGAGGAATTTGAAGAAGTAGAACTCGCTTTGTGGGGCGATCTACCGTTAGAAGTGGTTGGTGTAAAAAAAAAACAAACCAATGGTTTGGTAATACTGTTCGGAGCAAACTTAGTGTAATGGAAATACTACATAAGACTGTAGCTAGACGTTTCCATCATTTTGGAGTACAGTGTTTAAAACTTGGACGAGGAAAGAATCTACGATGATTTTTGATGGTAAACCATAAAATTCTCTTTTCTATGTAAAAAGGTGCTGAACTGCAGATTGTAGAACTTTAAACTGTTTTCGAGATATCTACTAACTTTGTATTTTTCCAAAATAGATTGATAAAGTTTGTACTCGTTTTAGCCCCTTTTTTTCAACTAAGACAATAGCATAATGCAATTTTTGAAACCTCACACCGTTTTTGAGATATTTACTGAATTTGTTCTTTTTTCACAATTAAATAAACCCCTGAAGTTTGTACTTGTTTTCAGCTAACTTTTCTTAACTAAAACAATGATCTAGTGCAATTTTTTGAACTTCAAACCGTTTTCGAGGTATTTATTAATTTTGTTTTCCCAAAATGAATTCATAAAGTTTATACCCATTTTTTTTAGGTTTTTTCAACTAAGACAATGGTGTGGTGCAAATTGTGGAAACTCAAACCGTAACTGAGTTTTAAATATAGAATTGGGAGAACTTGTGAGTTCTCGAAAAATTCTCAATTGCTCACAATGTACCTTTAACTAAAGGGTTCACATATTGGTACGAAAGTAAGGGCCACAGTTTATTATTTCTTTGCAATAATTTATTTTGATACTTTCTCTATTATCTAGTTGGTTGTGAAATGTAAAAAAAAAGACGAAGGAACAAAAGTCCATTTACAATTTTGATTCTGTCAAAAATTCATGGCCTTCTAGACGACGTTTTCTAACGAACACCCCGTACTTTTCCAAAAGAAAACTCACCTAAGTATACCCGTAAGTGCCAGAACAGTCTCGCACTTCTTCAAACTGGCAAAACTGCCGGCCGACTTGAGTACCGTGGGCGGCTGTCCGTTTTTCTTGACCAGCTGGTCGCTCTCACCGCCCCCGCTGCCCCTTCGACCCTTCCTGAGTCGTGCAAAGAGACCGCCCGGCGTGGCCGACGGTTCCGGCGAATGGGTGGGTACGGGCTCGTTGATGATGGGCGGCGGGCGGGCGACCGGCCTCGGTGCCGAGACCGTGGTTATGCGTTTGGGCGGCTGGTCGATGAGAGAGGAAAGTTCGGCCACTTTTCCTAAAGAGAAAAACAATCTTTGATTTTCGTTTATTAGTGATGTAGTGACGTAGTTTTAACTCTAACCGGTTATCGAAAAAAATCGAAGTTTTGTCGAACAGAAAAATCGAGACACTGAGGAAAAAAAGAGATAAGAAAAAATAGAAATCCAGTTTCACGTTGTAGTTTGTAGGCCCTAATATGTCAATAAAAGAGTATGTCCGATAGGGTGGGCATATTTTCGATATCTGACATATTGAATTGCTTTTTAATATAAGAATGAATTTAAAAGAAAACACTTAAAACAAAAATAGGTATGATGTATATGATTTTAAGTTTAGCCAATTTGGAAACTAAAAAATATGCATTATTTTCTTCTTTCATGGAAACTATGTTGGAAATTAACCACAACTTAGTGTAGCCTTTGTGGAAACCGGAAAATAAAAACGTAAACAATTATTGATAAGACTTCACTTTTAAAATATTTTAATGCTCGTTTCTTGCGATTAAATATAAAACCGAATGTGAATGAATGAAATATGAAACTTAAATCACGTTTTGTTTAATTTTAGGTTTACGCCAAACTGTGTACTAAAAATATGCCTCAGACCATTAAAATATACTTCAGTTTCTATGGAAAATATGATGGAAATTAATCACAAAATCGTGCAGTCATGGTAGCATATTTTTCGCTTTTCTTTAAATGAAAACTGGGGAACAAAAAGCACGTTTCGTGGGATAGGCATATTTTCCACACATTATGGCATAATTTAATTATTTATAGTTACAATTGAAGAACTAAAAAAAGAAAAACCAGTGAACGAAAAAAAAAACGTTTTTTTGATTTTGAGTTAATGGCAACTTGTGAAAAAAAAATATGCCTTTAGACCCTAAAAATATTATTTTTTACATAACAAATATGTTGGAAATTAATCACAAATTAGAGCAGCAGTCTTTGCGGCATAATTTTCGATTTTCTCCAAATAAACACTACACAGCAAAAATAGAAAGAACGTTTTTATCAATGGCATATTTTCCACATTTGGCTTATTCCAATTCTCCATTCTTGGGTTTAAATACAAAAAGTCGGAAATTGATCAAAAAAAGTGCAGTGTTGGCGATACATTTTCGGTTATCTTTAGATGAATAAAGTTGGAAAAAAAAGTACGTTTCGTGAGATTAACCTATTTTCTACATATTATGACATAATTTAATTCTCTATTATTGCTTCTAAATTACTTAAAAAAAATAAAGGCAAAAAAATATAAGAAATAATAAAAAAAATAATCCGCTATGTTTGAATTTGAATTCATGACAATTTATGAAATAAAAAATTTGTCTTTAGACCATAAAAAGTTACATAAAAATATGTTGTTGTATTTGTAAGAAAAATATGTTGGAAATTAATCACAAAATAGTGCAGTTTTTATGGTAGAAAGTACATTCCGTAGGATTAACATATTTTCCTCATAAACGCATATTTTAAACCTCAATTGTTGCTATTAAGTTTAAAAAAAGAAGAATATAACATGTAAACAAAAAGAAACCCATCAGCCAAGTTGATGACTTTTTCTTTAATCTTTTCCAGACCATAAGTTCCAATACCTTGTGTTTGGTATATTTGGTATTATTATTAGCGAGTAGAATAATCTCAGTGACGTCACAACTGTAAAGTAGACAGTGACAGCGCTACGTCAAATTTGTCGTGTCTGTCATTGTCAATGACCAATGGCGCCCACTAGCGCGGCAATGTAACATCTCATACTTAGCTATGCTATGATACCACTTTTGAATTAGTTTGTTAAAGAACACAATTATATGTTTTTATCGTTTCTAAAATTATGATAATGTTAAAAGTTCTGGGCAATTTTGCACTGTATAAACTCTAAGAGAGAAGTCATAAAGATGGATAATAACAACAATTATTTGAAACGAAAAGCAAGAGGCTATCGACAGGAACTTGATGGCGGCTTATTCTTACCTTCAATCACGTCCACAATGTACTAATAGGTCACAATTGAACTCAAACGTAATTCTCTTCACTATAAATCATAAAAACAGCACAAGGAGCTGAAAAACTGTTCAACTGATCGAAAAACTTTTAAAATCCCACAAATAAACAAAACAACACGCTATCAAATGGCGCAAATGCAATTCCCATTGCGGTTTCAGTTTGGCTTCTCATTAATAGATGGCGCCACCAAGAAATTAGAGATGGGTATTATGGGAAATTTAGGGAGGAGGTGACATGTTTGATTTTGAGTTAATGACATATTGTGAAATAAACACTACATAGCGAAATTCGAAAAAACGTTCTGTAGGACTGTGAAAAAAAAACATGTAAATGTGATTTTAAGTTTATGCCAATTTTTGCCAAAAATTTGCCTTAGAGCTTTAAAATATTCTCTGGTTTAATAAAGAATATGTCGGGAAATAATCACAAAATAGGGCAGACTTTGTGGCATATTCTTCCATATATGGCATATTTTTTAATTCTCTACTGTTGTCACTAAATTTAAAAATGAACTTAACAGAAGAATACAACATTTAAACAAACATATTGTTACGGGAAACGGGTTCCAATAATTTATCGTCAATTAACTGCACACTTTTATTTACTTTTAAACTATTACAACACGATTAAAACACAATTACTCTCTACTAACAATTCGCACTAATCGCTTGTCTGCTTATTTACTAAACTGCACTATCTATTGGATCCCATCTCGCGCGGCTTGCTGGTTTATATACCCGGCCTGAACACACTCTCGTATTTTCGAGAATTGAGGCGATTGGACCCGGTTCTTGTTTATTCTAGATGGGTTCCCGGGGTCGCGGTCGGCGCTCGGCGTTGCCGCTTCGGCCCGAATCTCTGAGGACCGACAGTAGCTCTGATCGTCCCGATCAGAGAAATCTCCACGACTGTAAGTCTTTAACCGTTCAAGATGAACCACTTTCATTTTTGCTCTAGGGGTAGGTTGAATCCTGCATACCACGTCGTTGATCCGTTTGATGACTGTATATGGACCCTCCCAACTTTCTTCCTCTGTGGATTATACAGCAAAACCAAGTCACCTGCTTTAAATCCTGCAGAATTCGCCCTTAGTTCATATCTGGTTTTCATCCAATGGCTGGCAATCTTTATCTTTGCCTCACGTTTCGATGGATTTTCTTTAATCTTTCTCGAAGTTCATCAGCATAGTTCTGGACATCTTGGACCGGTTCTATCTATTAGATTCCATATCGCGCAACTCGCTGGTTTATGTACCCGGCTTCTTTTTATGTACTCGGCTGTACCCGTTCTCGTTTATTCTAGATGGGTTCCCGGGGTCGCGGTGGACGCACGGCGTTGCCGCTTCTGCCCGAATCTCTGTGGACCAACGGTCGGCCGTAACAATATGCTTTTAAACCCCTAAACTGGCTTAGTTGCCGGCATTGTTTATTGTTGTGTTAATTCCGATTCTCACTTATCTGCAAACTTACACAGAATTTATTAATACAATATAAATGTTATGTAAACATGAACTAATACTTAATTATACAATAACGAATATTGACAAAAAAAAAAGCCAAATCTTAGTGGAGACAAAGAGGTGAAGCCTCAACGAACTATTTAAAAGCAAATTTTAATTACAGCAATATGCGATTTCCTTCCAATAATGACGCAATTTATAAGGAAAATCCTGGCAATTTCTAAAAGTTCCTTTCTCCCTCTGGCGAGTTTCCAAATGGTATTGAACAATTTTTTCCACAAAGTCAATATTTTATTTCCTGATGGCCGCGTTTTATCGTCTATAGAAATCACTCGGAGGAATTGAAATTTGCTTTCGCATTGTTTTGTTGACCCCGAGAAATGTTTTTACTAAACAGGAGGGATTTTTTAACGGAAAGCTTGTATTAGATACATTAAGCTCGCGATTAAAGTGCTTTGGAACGGACACGGTTCAAGGACTCGTTTAAAATTAGAAACCGTGTTTATATGCACCTAAATAAAGTGCCAGTGGTAGCATATTGTTATATTACCAGTGCTAGGACCATCGGGTCCTTTCCAAAACTTCAAAATAAGGTCCATGTTGGCGAAACACTAGAGGCACATCACCAAACCTGGACTTGCTACTTGTTATTGCAAAGAAAAACGCGAATTTTGTAAACCGACTAACAGCGAACAATCAGAACTATTCCACTACCATATAATCGTTAGGTACGATATTGACTCACTCTTTACGATAACTGGATGTTTTCTGAAAATAGAACAATACCCAGACATTTCGACATGATGAATTCAATTATTATCGTGATATCTTATCGCACCGTATAACAATAAACAAAAGGTGGTTTTGCAAAATCTCAACCTAAGGCTGCACGTACACCGCATTGGGGACTTACTTATGTACTTTTTGTACACTAGATAACAAAAAGGAACTGTGTGTTAGGCGAGAATTTCCACACTTTGCTCGGCAGAGCTGAGTAGGTGTTTAAAGAAAAGATCGAAACGTTGGAACGAAATTCTTCGATTATGTGTATAAGAACGATAGGAGGCGAAATATTTTGTATCATTTATTTACACCACTCCCTTTACTTCTGTTTCACTTTTAGAGATTATACAGAGTTGCCAATTAGGTGTTTTTTTTTCACCCGTCTGTAACTTCAAAGATGGAACTATTTTGAAGATTTTTAGGTTCCACTACTATTCTTTTTAACAAAGTGGATGGAGAAAGAAAAAGGGGTTTGCAAAATTTGGCAATAAAGTTCGTTTTTGACGCACCGGTTTCGGCATTGTGGCGATCATCAGCGCACAAAATCTGCAAGGTGAGTAATAATAATAAACACTGTTCATGTTTAAAATATTGCGAATTTTTTTGTGAAAAGAATCTAGTAGGATCAAATTGTTAAGAATCCACTCTCGAACTAGTAGGAATTAAAAAAATAACATTATACTTATTATATACTTACAGCATCATTTTGAAAAATACAGTGACAATGACTTTTTCTCTAATATCTCAAGAACGGCTGGAGCAAGCTTGGGGTTGTGACACCTCGTTTGAAAGCAAATTTCGGGATCTAAAGAATAGCATTTAGAAAAAAAACAAAACGGTGCTAGTGGAAAACATGACAACAACGTAGAATGAAACAAATTCGAAATTCGTTCATCTTTAAAATATTGGAAATTTTTTGGTGAAAAGAATCAATTGATAAGAATCCACTCTCCAACTTGTAGAAAGACAAAAAATAACTAAATAAAAGCGTGATTTTGCAAAATACAGGGACAATGAGTTTTTACTCTAATATCTCAAAAACGGCTGGCGAACCTGGGGTTGGGACATCTCGTTTCAAAGGAAATTTTGAGGTCTAAATTATAGCGTTTAGAAAAAAACGAAAGGATGCCAGTGGGAAAAATGACAACACCGGAAAGGTCACAAATTCGAAATTCGTTCATCTTTTAAATATTGACAGAATACACTCTCGAACTAGCATGAAATACAAAAAAATAACCTGCATTTTTCCCTAAAATTTGAAATTTGCATTTTTACACGCTTTAAGTATTTTTTAATCGATAATGGTCCTTATTGTAAAACGTATTTTTTTTTAACTTAAATTTGCGAAAATAAATTTTCTTACTTGACTTTCTTCAAAAGCTTAAAATTTGCATTTTGAGACGCTTTGAACCATTGTTTACCGATTTTTTTCTTGAACCTAATTTGAATTCTTTTATAAACTAAAAATTTGTGTTCCTTAACGGTTTGGGTCACTTTTAACAGATTTCGGTCTTAATCCTAACCTGTATTCTCCCAAAAATTCGAAATTTCTATTTTTAGACGCTATAAGTTATTTTTCATCAATTTTGCCCCTCCAAAATCCTAACCTACATTTTTCATCAAACTTTAAATTTGCATTTTTTAGCTTTAAGTATTTTGTAACGGATTATGGCCCTTATCGTAACGTGTATTTTTTTAAAAATTTGTTTTAAATGCTTTGAGTAATATTTAATTGATTTTGGCCCTAATGTTTATCTGAATTTATCCAAAAACTTAAACATTGAATTTTCGACGCTTTAAGCCATTTTTAACCGATTTTTATCTGACATTTTCACAAACCGATTTTTTTTCTAAAACCGTTTTGATCATTTTTAACCGACTTTGGCCTTAATCCAAACCTGTATTTTTCAAAAACTGGCAAATGTCTATTTTTAGACGCTTCAAGTTATTTTTTATCAATTTTGTCCCTAATCCTAACCTAAATTTTTTAACAAACTTCCAATTTGCATTTCTAGACGCTTTAAGTATTTTTTTAACTTTTGCAACAAAAATGTGCATTTTTAGGCGCTTTGAACCATATTTAAGGGATTTTTTTTCTTGAACCTATTTGATTTTTTTTAAAACTCAACATTTGCGTTTTGAGTTTTCAAACGATTTGGGTCAATTTTACCCACTTTCGGCCTTAAGTTTAACCTGTATTTTTCAAAAATTTCAAATGTCTATTTTTACACGCTTTTAGGTAATTTTTTAACAATTTTGTGCGTAATTCTAACCTACATCTTTCAAAAAACTTGCATTTTGAGACGTTTTAAGTATTGTTTAACGGATTATGGCCCTTATCGTAAATGCATTTTTTCAAAGACTTAAATTTGTATTTTTAAATGCTTTCAGTAATTTTTAATTGGTTTTGCCCTTAATGTTTACCTGAATTTGTCCAAAAACTTAAAATTTTTATTTTTAGACGCTTTGAACCATTTTTAACCGATATTGTTCTTGAATTTGATCTGTAATTTTTTACAAACTCAAAAAGTGTGTTTCTAAACGATTTGGATCATTTCTAACCAATTTTGGCCTTAATTCTAACATGCATTTTTCCAAAAACCCTAAATTTGCATTTTTAGACTCTAAGTATTTCTTAACGGATTATGACTCTTATCGTAACGTAGATATATTTTTCAAAAACTGTAATTTGTAATTTCAATGCTTTGAGTAACTTTTAATCGATTTTGGCCCTAATTCTTACCTAAATTTCTCCAAAATCTTAAAATTTGCATTTTTAGACGCTTTGAACCATTTTTAACGATTTGTTTTTTCAATTCAATGTGAAATTTTTTACAAACTAACAATTTTTGTTCCTAAATGCTTTGTGTCAATTTCAACCGATTTCGGCCATAAAATTTACCTGTATTTTTCAACAAACTTCAAATTTGCCTTTTTAGACGCATTAAGTAAATTTTTAACCGATTATGACCCTTGAGGCAACATGTATTTTTTCAAAAAACGTAAATTTGTAATTTTAAATGCTTTAACTAATTTTTAAGCCAGTTTGGCCCTAATTCTTTCCTTAAAAAACTTAAAATTTAAATTTTGGTCTTTTCGACTGATTTTTTACCAATTTTCTCCCTAATCCTAACCTGCACTTTTGCACAAACTTCAAACTTCCATTTTTAAACTCTTTAAATGTTTTTTTTTACCCATTTTGTCAGAAAAAAATTTGACTGATACCGTTCGAGAATACCGAAAAGCATAACCTTGGAAATTCCACCATCTTTGATCCGATACTGACCTTTCTTAAAAACTTCCCCTTTGCGCGCAGAACCGTTTAGAGCGCCTGCCACTGCCGCCACCGTGGCTTCTTCCAATGCGCCGTAGCCGAGATGCCACGAGCGCCGCGCTTGCGCCCGTCCCGACGCTTTGACCACGGCGTTGTTGTTCTCGCCGATCAGGCACGCGGTCTTCCGCCGGTGTAACGGCGCCACCTGCCTATCGCTGCCCGAACGTAGTTGACGTGTCCCCGTAGGGAGAGTCATCGCGGCCGCTAGAGGTCGTTGAATCGGGAGCCGGCGACGATGATGGTGGGAAACGGTTCACTGATGGACACTGGACAAGTGAAGCCTGAAATAAACAACTCAAGTTAAAAGCTTAAAAAAAAAAAATGATCAACCAGTAATGTTTGTAGTTATCCCAAGAGGAAAAGGTCGTTTCTTATGTTAAAAATGTAGTTTACAACACAAAATACCAGGTGCAGGTTGTAACAAATTATGAAAGACAAACAAATAGGTATCTAAAAGAAATACTTATGGCGAGATTCTGTAATTTTTCTTTTTACGTCCTTTTTTAAGAGAAAGTAACTTCGGTCTAAATTGATTTAATATCAAGTACCAGGAATTTATTCTGGGTTTTCTGAATTTCGCAATATCTACTACAAAATTCTTAGCATATTTCAGAGCAAAATGTTACGATTCGGCTTATATATTCAGAAGTTGTGCTGACTTGCTTAATCCGTTATCAAACTTGTATATTATCCAACTTCTCTATATAACTTCCTAGTTTCTCAATACATATTGCTAAATTCTCGGATATATGTCAATTCATAGTCGGTCTCACAGTTAATTAAAATTTGATTTCTTATAAATGTTTTTCTTGTCTCCAATAGATCTCAGAAGAGGATATTTAAAAGACGTTTTTTGTTTGCTTCGAATTAAGAAATTCTCAGAATTAAGTTAATCAGAACTAGTAGACATTCCCAAAAAACTACAACAAAGTTTTTATTCTTAAAGCTTGACATTTCTTTACATTTCTCAATATTACTAATTTTTCATTTAAAGAAGTTTATGAATTTCTCAATACATATTAAAAAATTCTCAGAATTACCAATTCATTGGAGGTTGTCAAAGCTTATCAGACAATCGTTCTTAAACTGCTTAATAAATCAATTTTTTTTCCCGGGTTTCATAATTTCTCAATATAACAAAATTCTCAAAATATTTCATTTCATAAAAATTCTCAATTGTATGAAATTTTGATTTAAAAAAAAACTCATAATACCTATTACAAAATTATCAGAATTATCAGTATTAATAGGAATTTGTCAAAATTATCAAATAATAGTTCTAAAGCTGCTTAATGAATCGAGTCTCGATTTTTTTCTCGGGTTTCAGAATTTCACAATATAACAAAATTCTCAGAATATTTCCTTTTATAAAATTTCTCAATTGTACCAAAACTTCTTTTTTTAATAAGTTTTAAGAATTTCTCAATAAAACCGCTTAATGAATCAGATCTGGATTTTTTTTCATGTTTCAGAATTTCTCAAAGTAACAAAATTCTCAAAATATTTCATTTCATAAAAATTCTCAATTTTACCAAATTTTGATAATTTTACCAAATTTTGATTTAATAAAACCTATGAACTTCCTAATACTTATTACAAAATTATCAGTATTAATTGGAATTAGTCAACATTATACAATAATAGTTCTAAAACTGTTTAATGAATTGAGTCTGAATTTTTTCTCAAGTTTCAGAATTTCTCAATATAACACAATTCTCAGAATAAATCACTTCATGAAATTTCTAAATTGTACCAATTTTTCTTTAAGAAATTTATGAATTGCTCAATACATATTACAAAATTCTCAGAATTATCAGTATTAATTGGAATTTTTCACAGCCTATCAGACAACAGTTCTAAAATTGCTTAATGAATCGGATCTGTATTTTTTCTCAAATTTAAGAATTTCTCAATATAACAAAGTACTCAGAATACTTAATTTCATAAAATTTTTCAATAGGGCCAAATTTTCATTTAAAGAAATTTTCTAAAAATGTTTAATGAATTGAGTCTGAATTTTTTCTCGGGTTTCAGATTGTCTCAATATAACACAATTTTCAGAATAATTAATTTCATAAAATTTCTAAATTGTATCATTTTTTTTAAGAATGTTATGAATTTCTCAATATATATTACAAAATTCTCAGAATTATGAGTTGTAATTGGAATTTGTCAAAGCTTATCAGATAATAGATCTAAAACTGCTTAATGAATCGGATCTGAATATTTTTCAGATTTCGGAATTTCTCAATGTAACAAAATTCTCAGAATATTTCATTTCATAAAAATTCTCAATTCTAACAATTTTAGATTTAAAACAACTTATGAATTTCGTAATATATTACAAAACTCTCAAAATCATGTACCAGTATAAATTGGAATTTGTCAAAACTTATCATACAATAGTTCTAAAATTGCTTAATGAATCGGATTTGGTTTTTTATAGGGTTTCAGAATTTCTCAGTATAACAACATTCTCAAAATACTTAATTTCATAAATTTTCTCAATTTAAAAAAAATTATGAATTTCTCAATACATATTATAAAATTTTCAGAATTATGAGTATTAAATGGAATTTCAAAGCTTATCATACATAATTTTAAAACTGCTTAATGAATCGGATGTGGATCTTTTTTCGGCTTTCAGAATTTCTCAATATATATTACACAATTCTCAGAATTATCAGTATCAATTGGAACTTATCAAATAATATACTTTCTCAGTATAACAACATTCTCAAAATATTTCATTTCATAAAATTTCTCAAATGTACCAAAATTTAATTTGAAGAAATTTCTCAATCAATACATTTCACAAAATTCTCAGAATATGGGTATTAATTGAAATTTGTCAAAGCTTATCAGAGTTCTAAAACGGCTTAATAGTTCGGATCTGGATTTTTTGATCGGGTTTCAGAATGTCTCAATATAAAAAAATTGTCAGAATATTTTATTTCATAAAATTTCTCATTGTACCAAACACCTTTTTAAAAAAAAATATGAATTTCTCAAAGCCTATCAGACAATAGTTTTAAAATTGCTTAATGAATCGGATCTGGATTTTTTTAGGGTTTCAGAATTTCTCAGCATAACAACATTCTCAAAATAATTAATTTCATAAATTTTCTCAATTTTAAAAAAAATATGAATTTCTCAATTTAGGAAAATTCTCAATACGTATTATAAAATTTTCAGAATTATGAGTATTAAATGGAATTTATCAATTATACCAAATTTTGATTTAAAACAACTTATGAATTTCGTAATATACTACAAAACTCTTAAAATTATGTACCAGTATAAATTGGAATTTGTCAAAACTTATCACACAATAGTTCTAAAACTGTTTAATGAATCGGGTCTGGATTTTTTTATCGGGTTTCAGAATGTCTCAATATAACAAAATTCTCAGAATATTTTATTTAATAAAATTTCTCAATTGTACCAAACTAATTTAAAAAAAAATATGAATTTCTCAAAGCCTATCAGACAATAGTTTTAAAATTGCTCAATGAATCGAATCTGGATTTTTTTAGGGTTTCAGAATTTCTCAGTATAACAACATTCTCAAAATACTTAATTTCATAAATTTTCTCAATTTAAAAAAAATATGAATTTCTCAATACGTATTATAAAATTTTCAGAATTATGAGTATTAAATGGAATTTATCAATTATACCAAGTTTTGATTTAAAACAACTTATGAATTTCGTAATATACTACAAAACTCTTAAAATTATTTACCAGTATAAATTGGAATTTGTCAAAACTTATCACACAATAGTTCTAAAACTGTTTAATGAATCGGGTCTGGATTTTTTTATCGGGCTTCAGAATGTCTCAATATAACAAAATTCTCAGAATATTTTATTTAATAAAATTTCTCAATTGTACCAAACTCCTTTAAAAAAAAAATATGAATTTCTCAAAGCCTATCAGACAATAGTTTTAAAATTACTCAATGAATCGGATCTGGATTTTTTTAGGGTTTCAGAATTTCTCAGCATAACAACATTCTCAAAATAATTAATTTCATAAATTTTCTCAATTTTAAAAAAATTATGAATTTCTCAATACATATTATAAAATTTTCAGAATTATGAGTATTAAATGGAATTTATCAATTATACCAAGTTTTGATTTAAAACAACTTATGAATTTCGTAATATACTACAAAACTCTTAAAATTATGTACCAGTATAAATTGGAATTTGTCAAAACTTATCACACAATAGTTCTAAAACTGTTTAATGAATCGGGTCTGGATTTTTTTATCGGGTTTCAGAATGTCTCAATATAACAAAATTCTCAGCATATTTTATTACATAAAATTTCTCAATTGTACCAAACTCCTTTTTACAAAAAATTATGAATTTCTCAAAGCCTATCAGACAATAGTTTTAAAATTGCTTAATGAATCGGATCTGGATTTTTTTAGGGTTTCAGAATTTCTCAGCTTAACAACATTCTCAAAATAATTAATTTCATAAATTTTCTCAATTTTAAAAAAATTATGAATTTCTCAATACATATAAAATTTTCAGAATTATGAGGATTAAATGGAATTTGTCAATTATACCAAGTTTTGATTTAAAACAACTTATGAATTTCGTAATATATTACAAAACTCTCAAAATTATGTACCAGTATAAATTGGAATTTGTCAAAACTTATCACACAATAGTTATAAAACTGTTTAATGAATCGAGTCTGGATTTTTTTATCGGGTTTCAGAATGTCTCAATATAACAAAATTCTCAGAATATTTTATTTCATAAAATTTCTCAATTGTACCAAACTCATTTTTAAAAAAAATTATGAATTTCTCAAAGCCTATCAGACAATAGTTTTAAAATTGCTTACTGAATCGGATCTGGATTTTTTTTGGGGTTTCAGAATTTCTCAGTATAACAACATTCTCAAAATACTTAATTTCATCAATTTTCTCAATTTAAAAAAAAAATATGAATTTCTCAATACATATTATAAAATTTTCAGAATTATGAGTATTAAATGGAATTTATCGGGTTTCAGAATGTCTCAATATAACAAAATTCTCAGAATATTTTATTTCATAAAATTTCTCAATTGTACCAAACTCATTTTTAAAAAAAAAATGAATTTCTCAAAGCCTATCAGACAATAGTTTTAAAATTGCTTAATGAATCGGATCTGGATTTTTTTGGGGTTTCAGAATTTCTCAGCTTAACAACATTCTCAAAATAATTAATTTCATAAATTTTCTCAATTTTAAAAAAATTATGAATTTCTCAATACATATAAAATTTTCAGAATTATGAGGATTAAATGGAATTTGTCAATTATACCAAGTTTTGATTTAAAACAACTTATGAATTTCGTAATATATTACAAAACTCTCAAAATTATGTACCAGTATAAATTGGAATTTGTCAAAACTTATCACACAATAGTTATAAAACTGTTTAATGAATCGAGTCTGGATTTTTTTATCGGGTTTCAGAATGTCTCAATATAACAAAATTCTCAGAATATTTTATTTCATAAAATTTCTCAATTGTACCAAACTCATTTTTAAAAAAAATTATGAATTTCTCAAAGCCTATCAGACAATAGTTTTAAAATTGCTTACTGAATCGGATCTGGATTTTTTTTGGGGTTTCAGAATTTCTCAGTATAACAACATTCTCAAAATACTTAATTTCATCAATTTTCTCAATTTAAAAAAAAAATATGAATTTCTCAATACATATTATAAAATTTTCAGAATTATGAGTATTAAATGGAATTTATCGGGTTTCAGAATGTCTCAATATAACAAAATTCTCAGAATATTTTATTTCATAAAATTTCTCAATTGTACCAAACTCATTTTTAAAAAAAAAATGAATTTCTCAAAGCCTATCAGACAATAGTTTTAAAATTGCTTAATGAATCGGATCTGGATTTTTTTGGGGTTTCAGAATTTCTCAGCTTAACAACATTCTCAAAATAATTAATTTCATAACTTTTCTCAATTTTAAAAAAATTATGAATTTCTCAATACATATAAAATTTTCAGAATTATGAGGATTAAATGGAATTTGTCAATTATACCAAGTTTTGATTTAAAACAACTTATGAATTTCGTAATATATTACAAAACTCTCAAAATTATGTACCAGTATAAATTGGAATTTGTCAAAACTTATCACACAATAGTTATAAAACTGTTTAATGAATCGAGTCTGGATTTTTTTATCGGGTTTCAGAATGTCTCAATATAACAAAATTCTCAGAATATTTTATTTCATAAAATTTCTCAATTGTACCAAACTCATTTTTAAAAAAAATTATGAATTTCTCAAAGCCTATCAGACAATAGTTTTAAAATTGCTTACTGAATCGGATCTGGATTTTTTTTGGGGTTTCAGAATTTCTCAGTATAACAACATTCTCAAAATACTTAATTTCATCAATTTTCTCAATTTAAAAAAAAAATATGAATTTCTCAATACATATTATAAAATTTTCAGAATTATGAGTATTAAATGGAATTTATCGGGTTTCAGAATGTCTCAATATAACAAAATTCTCAGAATATTTTATTTCATAAAATTTCTCAATTGTACCAAACTCATTTTAAAAAAAAAATGAATTTCTCAAAGCCTATCAGACAATAGTTTTAAAATTGCTTAATGAATCGGATCTGGATTTTTTTGGGGTTTCAGAATTTCTCAGCTTAACAACATTCTCAAAATAATTAATTTCATAAATTTTCTCAACTTTAAAAAAATTATGAATTTCTCAATACATATAAAATTTTCAGAATTATGAGTATTAAATGGAATTTGTCAATTATAGCAAGTTTTGATTTAAAACAACTTATGAATTTCGTAATATGTTACAAAACTCTCAAAATTATGTACCAGTATAAATTGGAATTTGTCAAAACTTATCACACAATAGTTATAAAACTGTTTAATGAATCGGGTCTGGATTTTTTTGTCGGGTTTCAAAATGTCTCAATATAACAAAATTCTCAGAATACTTAATTTCATATTATAAATTTTCTCAATTTAAAAAAAAATATGAATTTCTCAATACATATTATAAAATTCTCAGAATTATGAATATTAAATGGAATTTGTCAAAGCTTATCATACATAGTTCTAAAACTGCTTAATGAATCGGATGTGGATCTTTTTTCGGCTTTCAAAATTTCTCAATATATATTACACAATTCTCAGAATTATCAGTATCAATTGGAACTTATCAAAGCCTATCAGACAATAGTTCTAAAATTGCCCAATGAATCGGATCTAGATTTTTTCTAGGGTTTCAGAATTTCCCAGTATAACAACATTCTCCGAATATTTCATTTCATAAAATTTCTCAAATGTACCAAAATTTCATTTGAAGAAATTTTTCAATTTCTCAATCAATACATTTTACAAAATTCTCAGAATATGAGAATTAATTGAATTTTGTCAAAGCTTATCAGATTTCTAAAACGGCTTAATAGATCGGATCGGGATTTTTTTCTCGGGTTTCAGAATTTATCGATATAACAAACTTCTAAAAATTTTTCTTTTCATAAAGGTTTTCAAATGTACCAAATTTTTATTTAAAAAAATTTATGAATTACTTAATACATATTACAAAACTCTCAAAATTATCAGTATTAATTGAAATTTGTCAAAACTATCAGACAATAGTTTTAAACCTTCCTATTGGATCGAAACCGGATTTTTTCTCGGGTTTTAATATATTTTATATTAATATATTTAATCATTTAGTAAAATTTCTCAATTGCACCAAATTTTTATTTAAGACTATACATTTTGCAGTACATATCACGAAATTCGCAGAATGCACAATTAATCTCAGGAATAACCGAAATCTACAAAATTTTCAAAACATACTAAAAAATTCCTAGAATTTATAATTAATCTCAGGATTAACTGGAATTTGACAAAGCTGTTCAAACAATAGTTTTAAGACTGACCACTAAATTGCATTTGGATTTTTTTGCTTTTCGGGTTTTTTCAATTTGTCAGCCTTCATAAAGTGTTGATTTTTATGGACCTTCTTTAACTTTCTTAATATTACCATTGTGACTACTTGCTACTAATTTATTTTTTATTATTTTTTCAAGTTAATTTAAATATTTATAAAAATGTTTTTTATATGTATGTGTTCTAGGATCTATTTTTTAATTCAGTTTTATTTTTTTTACTTTTTTTGGACTACCATATACCTACTACCTACTATTATTGTTGGATTAGAACGAGTCGCTCGTGAAGTGCATGAAGGAAACAACAAATTTTAATAATTGCTAGGTATTTGGAACCATGTACAATAATTGCGTGTTATCAATGCTAAACCTGAGGTTAATACTGTAATTTGGTTAAAGAGGAAATTTTGCCTATGTAACCAGCGATTGGCATTGAACTTGTCCGTTACTTATCACTAAAAGAAACATGCAACAGTGTAAATAGAGGTAAGCGAAGCACATCACAAAGTAATTTGTAGTGTGCTTCACTTACCTCAAATTATTATTTATAAAATATTATACCAAAAAAATAATATATTAAGTAATTTGTGGGAAGTACTCGTTAGTCGTTACGTCATAACTCCCTATGTGACGTAACGTAGTTTGTGATAGTGAAAAATTTTTGAGAAAGTTTTCGTCCATTTTAAGTCGTGTCATTTTGAATTCTAAACCAAATTTTGACTTTTATGGTAAAGTTTCCGCTTGATTGGTACTCTTCAACGGGTCTGCTTCCTTTCAATCTCAAGATTCTGATTTTTTAATTTTGTACCCTTCTTGTTATACAGTATGGCCGCTCATAGAAAAGGATTCATCCAATTTGTCTTCCAACTGACTATCTACATCGAAAATCGCTTAAACACGTCAACTTTAGTTTTTCTATTCATAAAATTTACATTTTTTTAAATTTTTAGATGATTTTGGCCGTAAACTAGAAACATTTTAAACTTTTGCTCCTACCGTCTCTTTTGGACTTCTTTCTATAATTTTCTGTTTTTTAGAGGTTTCTTAACTTGCTGCTTTTGTAGTTTTTAATTAATTTTTGGTTTCTTATTGTTCTTTTATTCTGCATATTTTTCTATTTTTATTTTTTTTTTCCATATTTTGTTGAATTTTTTAATCTTTCATTTTTATCGATCTAAATTGGACTTTTTATTGTCTTAGGATTTGTTGGGGTAGGCCAAAAATACACTTAGAGGTATCTTCTGTGTATATTGTCGACGTTTCGACCTCAATGAGGTCATTCTCAGGACACTAAAATTGGTGGTACAAGTTACACGTGACTAAAATGATGGTCATGACTGTTTGACAAGAAAATTTTTTTTTTACAATTTGAATTCAAATCGAATTTCTTATTGCCTTAGTTTAGGTTCTTTATACTATGGGACCACAACCTACAAGTAAAATAAAAATCACTTATTTTAGACCCGTTTTGCTAATGGTTATACCTTGTATATGACTGTTTTAAGAAAGAAAACGGCCTTCAATTGGCTCGTAAACCCAGCAAACATCTTCAATCAAAAAAGCAACAAAGCTAGGTGCTACTTTTCCTAGCAAAGATAGACCGTAATGAAACTTTTATAGTACATAAAGAGACGCGCTTTGTTAGCCCTGCAAAGTAATCCCACGTACCATCATAGAGACGTTACACGGCCTCATTAAAGACTCATTTGGGCCCTGGATGGTGTCAGGTAATGCATGGAAATAAACCAGAAGCAGACGTCAACAAAGGATGTGATGATAAGCCCTAAGCAGGCAGACAGACAGACGCGCAGATCATTATGTGGCGTTTTTCTACTTTCTCCGGTTCATTAGCATTTATTTCTTGTTCCTCGTTTTACGCTCTCTCTAATGTTTTGTTTAAGTAGTCAAGTTGTAAAACACGTGCCATTCTAAACAACTTTCGCTAATTTTATTTGGCGAAGGTGACGTAACTCATCATTAAACGCCAGTCGAACCGTGTCAGAAGCCTTTGAAGCATCAATGTTGACTGGTAAAATTTGGTTAAACTTTCGGTGCAGAAGTGCGAGGCGAGGCCCGAGTTTAACGACCCCGAAAAAGAAAATCGCCAGATCATTGCCATGATCATTACCATAACTGCTCGTTTAGGTTGTTTTGGTGAAGAAATTATGTGTTTCCTGCAGCTCGCTGTTGCCATTTTAATCCACTTTTCGAACGGAAATAATGATCATAAGATGACACTAAGTCGCTGGTAGAAAAAGTAATTGTGTAACATACACTATCGATCGATCAATGTAGGAAACAGTAAGGAGAAAGTCGCCAGACGACTTATTAGGTACTTTTGCAAATTTATTGACCGAAAGAAAAACGAAACTTGCTGCTGCATCAGCAAACAGTTACGTGAACATGTGGAAAAAATATTCCGTTTGCTGCTATGTAACATCCATCTCTTTCTTTACAGGTTTTGGCTTATTAGAGCCCCACACACACGCATGTAATTAAGCTGCTCTAATGGCCGATATCCGCACGAGCAACTGTTAAAACAATAACTTAACTGTTTCAACGTTAAAGACAATGGCCAACGTTGCCTTGTCTTTTATATTATACGGTAACATAATTGCGTATCGTCTTGTTGTTTTTGAATTATAATATTGTTAAAAATAACCCGGCTATTTCAGGACACCTTCCGCGTTATGGATCACGTTTTTATGTGTTGTAAAAAAAAGAAGCCTATAACCTATAACCATGCTAGATTCGATCCATGCTGATGTACAGGGTGTCCCAATAAGCGAGGAAAGCGGTTGTTTCTACGACTATTTACTGTATAGTAAATGTGGCTAAGAGAAATTCTTGGAAATTTGTTTCACCAATTATGTTTGCCGCTAGGGGGGTTTCACCACCACTCTTATACCAAATTCCATGTATAACTTTAAAAATTGTCTATGAAGATATATAAAAAATACCACTAATATAATCTTCCTTTCTCTATGAATGACTTTGCCTTTTAACTTTTTTTCTTTATCTTTTGAAATAACGTGGTGGAGGTCGGCTAGTAGTAATAGTAGTAGTTGTTGTTTTTAGTAGTAGTAGACAATTTTTACTTTCATTTTTTCGCGAGCGTATTCGACAATTTTTACTCTCATTTTTTCGCGAGCGTGTTCGAGATGCCTTTTTTAAATTTTTGTTGCGGCAGTTAATCCCTCGGAATCTTGCAAAACTACAAGATCTTCCAAATAGCTCCGTTTAATTAAATTTCCGTCGTCCGTTTTTAAAACTTTAAAATCACCTAGACCGTTTCTAATTAATTTAATCATATGGCAAACATTTAAAAATATAAATACCTTTTGTGGGATTATAGGATGTTGAAAATAAGTTTTTAAATTTTGTGGATCTGAAAAATCAACACCCTACCAGATACCTAATTTTTTGTTTTTATACAGCTTTAACGTTTAGGCCGAAATAGTACTTCTCCAACCAGCCAAAAATCGATTTTGATCCGAAAAGAAAATCCTTTTAACACAGTTTTTAGATGATTTTGGTCTAAAATTAGAATTAGTTCTAACCTCAACTAATACCAATTTTAGTTAGGAAATGAAGTTTTTTTTGGATACCTATTCAATCTTTCGAAGTAATTTTGACCCAAAATTGAGCTTTTCCAACGAATAAAAAATTGCAAATTAAATTGATTTGTGTTCAAACAATGTTTGCAAAACTGTATTTTTTAGCTTAATGATACCTAATTTCGAGCCTAATTTTCTGTTTTTATACAGTGTAACGTTTAGTCCGAAATAGTTCTTCTCCAACCAGCCAAAAATCGATTTTGATCCGCAAAGAAAATCCTTTTAACACAGTTTTTAGATGATTTTGGCCTACGATTAGAATTAGTTTTAGCTTAAACTCACCTGAACTCATTTTAATTTTAGTTAGAAATTGCAGTTTTTATTAGGTTTTCATTCTTTTGAGGTAATTTTGACCCAAAATTGAGCTTTTCCAACGAATAAAAAGTTGCAAATTAAATTGATTTCCGTCGAAACCGTTTTTGAAAAAATGTATTTTTTAGCTTAATGATACCTAATTTTTTGTTTTTATACAGCTTCAAGGTTTAGGCCGAAATAGTACTTCTCCAACTATTCCAATTTTAGTTAGGAAATGAAGTTTTTTTTAGATACCTATTCAATCTTTCGAGGTAATTTTGACCCACAATTGAGCTTTTTCAACGAATAAAAAATTGCAAATTAAATTGATTTGTGTTCAAACAATGTTTGCAAAACTGTATTTTTTAGCTTAATGATACCTAATTTCGAGCCTAATTTTCTGTTTTTATACAGGGTAACTTTTAGCCCGAAATAGTTCTTCTCCAACCAGCCAAAAATCGATTTTGATCCGAAAAGAAAATCCTTTTAACACAGTTTTTAGATGATTTTGGCCTAAAACTAGAATTAGTTCAGATTAGTTCTAGCATAAACTAACTTCAACTCATTCTAATTTTAGTTAGGTATTGGAGTTTTTTTTTTGGGTTTTTTTTCTTTCGAGGTAATTTTGACCCAAAATTGAGCTTTTCCAACAAATAAAAAATTGCAAATTAAATTGATTTCCGTCGAAACAGTTTTTGAAAAACTGTAGTTTTTAGCTTAATGATACCTAATTTTTTGTTTTTATAAAGTTTTAATGCTTAACCCGAAATAGTACTTCTCCGACCACCCAAAAATCGATTTTGATCCGAAAAGAAAACACAGTTTTTAGATGATTTTGGCCTAAAACTAGAATTAGTTCAAATTAGTTCTAGCTTAAACTAACTTCAACTGATTCTAATTTTAGTTAGGAATTTGATTTTTTTTTTGGGTTTTCTTTCTTTCTTTCGAAAATGTTGTATTTTTTAGCTTAATGAGACATAATTTTTTGTTTTAACGTTTAGCCCGAAATAGTACTTTTCCAACCAGCCAAAAATCGATTTTACTGAGAAAATTTTGATTCGATAAGGAAATTCTTTTAATAAAGTTTTTAGACGATTGTGGCCTAAGTTTAGGATTTAGATTAGTTCTAACTTGAACTAACCTGAGCTAGGTGTTTTTTTAGTGTTTAATTTATTTTTTTCTTTCTTAACATTCTTAGGTTCTTCATATTTTTCTATTCTTATTTTTTGTCATGTTTCGTTGAAATCTTTGTGAATTGTAACTAACCTAAACTTTTCATTGTGTATTTTCTTTCATTCTTTTTTGCCTAAAATTGAATTTTTTTAATCATTAAACGTGAATCGTTGAGACAGTTTTGATACAAAACTGCGTTTTTTAACGATTAAAGATTCCTGATTATAGTCGTCAGTGAGATGTTGCAGGATTACAAACGTAAATTAATTTTTTTTTAATTTGCACTCAGAAGCGCTTTGTCAAAAATATCCTCACAGTTTTACTGCTTTATTTGAGAAAATCTTAAGTTATTTTACCGGTAATACAGAATGTCCCAAGCTATTCGCGTCGGACATTTACAGCTAAACCGTTAATTTTTTTTTTCATCCTCTATAGGGGCACAATTTAAATATATTTGAAACTCTATCTGGTGACCCAAAAAAGAATAACTTACCATAAGTATGTTTTTAATGGCACCCCATACATTTTAAGACGGATTTAAATTCTAAGTCAAAAATGAGGGACACTTTAATAACATAACACATATCTATCTGTTACCATTTTTGTTACACAGAATCAAAGTTCCAATTTCCTCACAGCTGTAAAACGGAGGATGAATTAATGTTAAATTGGTCTATGTTTAGGGACCTCAGTACCAGTCCCATCAACCATAAAGGTATATTTGACTCTTTTAATCTACAATAACTCACTCAACTTCAGCTCTTTTAGCTTCTTCTAGGAGTTTAATAAAGTAATTTCCAGCAATTTCTCTTGGTCACATTTACTATCAATTTTTTCTTCCAAAGTCGATTACGATCTCTGTGGGCTGTTCCATAGAAATAGCCCACAGAAGAAGAATTAACTAGAGTCTTTTATTTACAAAATTTTGTCTGGCATCATTTCTAAAGATTCGGTGCGATATTGCCCCCTCTCAGGGTCCAACTACACAACCTATATGTTGTGTAGCCCAATGTAGCTGTATACCACGATCAAAACATAGGTAGAAAATCTTTTAAATTTTCGAATTGGCAACAGTGCTGTCAATTCAATGTGTGTGTCAACCTCATTGAACTGATGTCAACCACAAAACGTCAAAACGTGTTTCCTTTGGGTTTGAAGTTGAGACAGTGTCTAGCGAAAGTTTTGTGCGATTTATTGGTGTTTTATTAAAGATTTTATCATTATGGTGAGATATTGTGGCATATGTAAGACTTCTACTTATAAAAGTGGGACAGAAATCTTTCGTATCACAGGTAAGTGCATGTATCATGCTTTTACCGATTACCCGACTCGGCGGCCATTTTTTCATTCCCTATTCGACGCGACGCGCGCCCCCTATTTTTCATATGCATGTTGGAAGTACACAAACCTGACAATTTATGATTGACTCACTGAGTCTATCTAGTTTGAAGGTCGATGAAACAGACGCTTATTGAGACACCCTGTAAATATATGCAGTCTCCTACTTACCATCGTTCAGAATTCCAAACACAATCCGTATCCGTTCAAGGCAATCCTGAAACAGAACAAGTGCCTTGATTAGAATTATTAGAAATGTCAAGTATGTACATATTATTATAAACTGGTGCGAAAAACTAGGCTTTGATACCAGATCGGGTAAACAATATTTCTAGTTTTAGTTAAATAAATATTGTAATAAACATCGTATTTAGTATTATTGACATTGGGTTTTATGGCAAATAATGATAGACGTGCGTAATTCTATAATTTGGTTTATAATACGGTTGTGTAACTGGTTCTTAATGACGGAATTTTTCGTCATATACATACAAATTTATTAGTTTATTTTTCTGGTGGTTACGCGTAAAAAACGAATACTTATAGTTCCCGTATAATTATTATGAAATAACAATCGATCGTAAACAAGTGTCAATCATTTCTAGATAACAACTACTTATGCATGCAGAGAACACATCTATTACTCATTCACTTATTTTTGTCATCTAGTTATCTTTGAAACCTTCATTTTTTTTTATACCCGCCCCTTTTAGCACATGTTGATAAAAATGTCAAAGTCAATTTTTCAACGCCTACTTGACAATAATAAGTGAATGGCTTATACTTAAAAAAATTGAGGTTAGTAGGTTCATACTTTAACTAGTGCATTTTGACACCTGGTAGTTTGTTATGCTTCATGCCCATCTGCAAGTGTTCAAAAGTCAATGACCTAGTTTCAAACGAATCTAATAAATTGTTTTCGATTTGCCTTAAAGGAATCAAGTAAAATTAATCCCATTTCTGCACGCGAATCTCAAAATTGATATGAACTAAATTTAACAGATGATGTTTAGCACTTTTTTTCGTTCCCAACTTAAATGTTTCCGATTTAACGATAAAAATAAATTTTGATAACAGTTGGGTTTTGTCAGAGTTGAAAATTAGCAAAACATAGGATATACTTCAACTTTGAACGACCTTCAAAGGTTTTGTAACATTTTTTTTTGCTGTTTTTGATTGACATGAAGCGATTTCAATTCTTTCAAACCGTTACAAACAAAATGCGAGTGAAATTAGTACCACAAAGTGAGTTTTTAACAATGCCAACAAAGTGAGTTTTTTAACAAAGCAGGTTAAAGGTTTGTGGCCTTTAAAAATTAACCTCTGAAGGAGTCCAGCTTATAAACCATTGAGCCAATCAGACTGAGGTTTGTGGCAGGGAAAAAAAGAAAACTCTATCAAGAGTTTTTCTCTTTTTCAGAGAAAAACAGTTGAATTTACTCCAATTGGCCTATTGGTTCTAAAGTTATTAGTAGGCAGTTAAAAATTCTGGAAGAATGGTAATCCTCCCACCCCCACCTATGACGAAAAAATTTGCTATTTTCGTTTGGAGTAAGACGATTTCAGTCCCTTACGAATTTTTCAAAATTAAAAAAAACAGATTTTAAAAGTGTCTAAAAAGCGACAGCAGAAAGAGTGTACCTCAAAAACTATTGAGCCAATCAGACTGCAGTTTGTGGCAAGTGTAAGAGAAGAGCTAAAACAGAGAAAAAAAGGTGGATTTACTCCAATGGTTCTAAAGTTATGAGTAGGCAGTTATAGTTCGAAATTCTGGAAAATATGTAATATTTTTCTTTTTGAAAAATTATCAAAATAAAAAAATATATGTTTGCAGTTTTTGATTGGAGTAAGATAATTTCAATATCTTATGGAAGCTACAAATCAAATATCAGAAAGATTAACTCCAAAACGTAATAAATTTTGCCTGATTTAGTCCTGAAGTAGAATTTCTCCAAAAACATAAAAAAGTTCCCATTCTTAGACAGTGTTAGCAATTTTAATTAATTTTAGATCTAATTGTATACTGTGTATTTCAAAAAATACACAGTATATTAACTTTAAACGCTTAAACTGATTTTTTAGGAATTTGGTTCTATTAGTACGTATCTTGAGATTTTCAAAAAAATTGAAATTTTGTTTTTACACGTTTTTACTCAATTTTAACGATTTTTTTAGCTGACTTCCACGAAAAACGTTACATTTTCAGTTTGGGACGTATTTAGTAAACTTTCACTTTTTTTCGTCCAAATATCAATTTTACCACAAACAAAAATTTGAAAGTTTAAACTAATTTTAGCTGATTGCGTTCAAAAATAGAATTTCTTTAAAAACATTAAAAAATTGCATTTTTACACGATGTGGGTTATTTTTAAATAGTTTTAGAACTAAGTCTACCCTGGATTTTTTCAAAAATTTTTAATTTGCGTTTTTCGACCCTTTAACTCACTGTTTGGCTATTTGACTCTGTTAGCACATAACTCGAGTTTTTCAAATAACTTAAAATTTTCGCTTTTACACGCTTTGAGTCAATTTTAATGTTTTTTTTTTGGCTGACTTCCTCGAAAAACATTATTTTTTTTATTTTGGACGTCGTTAATAAAATTTCATTTATTTTTGTCGATCGATTTTCAGGCATTTTTAGCTTCGTGTTTTTTGGACCATTTTTAAAAAACCTCTTTAGAGGTAAATTCCATTCGAATTGAGTTTGTTATGTTCTTAGGGGATTGCAAACGTGCCATTCCGATCAAAAACAGCAAAAAGAAAATCCGAAATTTTTGTGAAAATGTTAAAGGGTGGGGGGGGGGGGTACTTTGACCGCCTGTAACATGAGAACGCCTGGACTGATGAGAGTGAATCCAACTATTTTGCTATTTTGTCCTCTTCTTGATGTCCCCTTTCACCTTCCACCATCAGAAGTTCTGTAGGAGCAATATTTTCGGAAATAGACCCCTTCGGAGGTCGATATTCAAGAACTTTTAGAACCGCGTTTTTAGACCATTTTAAAAAAAAATCTTTAGCGCTTAATTTCATTCAAATTGAGTTTGTTACGTTCTTAGAGGATTGCAAACGTGCGAGTCCGATCAAAAATAGCACACAAAATTATTCCAATATTTTTTTGAAAATGTCCAAAGGGCATATTACGACTTTTTCCTCAATTTTCAAATTTATGTGCCTATAACTTGAGAACTCCTAAACCGATTGGAGTGAATCCAACTGTTTTGTTCCCTTCTTGATGTCCTCTTCGGCATCCCACAATCAGAAGTTCTGTAGGGACAATATTTCCAGAAATAGACCCTTTCGGATGTCGATTTTCAGGCACTTTTAGAATCGCGTTTTTGGGCCTTGGGTTTTAAAAAAACCTCGTTAGAGGGCAATTTTATTCGAATTGAGTTTGTTACGTTCTCAGGGGATTGCAAACGTGCCATTCCGATCAAAAACAGCAAAAAAAAATTTTTTCGATTTTTTTTTCGAAAATGTCCAAAGGGAATATTACGACTTTTTCCTCATTTCTCAACTTTGACCGCCCGTAACTTGAGAACGCCTGGACCGATTGGACTGAATCCAACTGTTTTGTCCTTTTCTTGATGTCCAGAATTTCAAGAATGAAAGAATTTCATGAAAAAGAATGTCGATATCTAATTTTAAATAAGAAAGTTGTTAATGAATGCGCAAAATTGAGACAACTTGTACCTATCTACAAAAATAAAATGATAAAAAACTATTTACTAAATTATGAAATTTTAGTATTTGAATTTTTTTCATGCCACTTACTGTTTTCGACGTAAAGGAGAGGGTCATCTCTCTACAAAGGGCCACCCTGTAATTATATCCTCAACCCTCAACCCATGCCATTTATCGCACTCCAATGGGATAAATGGAGACGTGTGCCATAGTATGCCGGTCGACATATGTTATTCACAGAATTGCGAGGTTGCCTAAGCACGTTTGCAATGTTGTCAAATTTTATTTTTCAGTAATTTCAAGCGTTCTTGGATGTGATAATAGATAATTTTTCTAATTTTGAGAGTAATTTTATATGTAATTTTGGTAATTTCTGCTTAGATAAT
The DNA here is from genome assembly GCA_951812265.1 of Taphrorychus bicolor. Lineage (NCBI taxonomy): Eukaryota > Metazoa > Arthropoda > Insecta > Coleoptera > Curculionidae > Taphrorychus > Taphrorychus bicolor. The sequence continues at coordinate 41,342,150 of OX638303.1, read as the reverse complement.
TTTAGAAAATAACGGTAATTGGAGCAGTAGTAATATAATTTTAATAACACTTTTTGTAATTGTGAATTTTTTTATCAAAGGTATACACCGAAAACTACTCGTGTCGCACCCCTCGGATTCAGGGGGCGTTCTGTCTTGTACTTTCTCTTCTATGCCACAGTGTTAAACGAACCTCAAAAAATTAAAATATTTGTTATTTTATATTCAAGCCACGTACACGAAAATATAGGAATTCGATTTTAACGTTTTTCCTTTTTGTGTAACGTTTGAGAAATTCAGTCTGTATAGGCGGGTACCTACCTGTACATGAAACAACTAAGAAAGTAAAACGGTCTCGTTACACGCACGTGATCCAACTCGGATATTAACTAACTGTAAGCTGAATGGCATTTCCTGGTACGATAATTGTATTCTAACAAGGTCCCCCTTAAACGAAATTTCTTGGGGTCATTACGGCCGCCTCACAATAACCGTTATTGAGGTCATTGAAATTACCAGTTTTTTTTTCCCGGCACCCGAGTTAGGAAATCGAGATATCGCTATGTCCATCTGTAAATTCACGAATTTCCAGTGGACGTTGATCGATTACGAATTTCACCCCGGTTGAGGTCAAAATATTGTACCCAAGTTGAAATATGTGTCATTAGAAACAAGCCATTTAAGCGGAAGTTTGCAAAAGAAATGAGTAACACGTAAGGTGACTCAGCTACTATTATTGTAAAAAAAAATGTTTTTGTTTATTAATATTACACTGTATTCTAGCATCTGCCCGGTTGTTTATGTCGAAAACACATGCAGGCCCAAAGTGATTTAAATGCAAATGGCAGCTTGTTTTGATAGAAAATGTCAATAAGCCCCTAATTATTACTTTACAGTGGCTAATTTATGCGTGTTGTAGTTACCCATTTATCTGGACAAACGGTAATCACGTCATAATTACCACTGCCATTAACTTTTTGCAGTTTTACCAAAATAGAAATGAACTAAATCGTATACCTATCTGCTGTTGAAAAAACTATTGTATTAGGTAGTGACGTTGTTGGAAGGTAACCTGGCTAGTTAGCCTGACGTTGTTTGCAGATAATCATTCAGGAAGTGATTGGTATGACGTATAATATTGCTCAAGGTGTTAAGAGTGATGCTTGGTATATACCGAGCAGTGGAAACTTTTAGATTATTTTGCACATTAGCAAACAAACTTCCTAAGAGGTATCAGCTTATAAATCATTTCTAAAAACGTTAATGTGCCCCGGACATCTTTTATAAAAGATAATTTTTTTAATGAACATTCTAATTTGATTCAAGATTATAATTTGCATATAAATAATTAGCTTCGTATTTTAATAACCGCAATATTTTAAATCTTTAAAATTGCCTTTAACAGCATACAATTTGCTTCCAATTAGTACCATTCATGAGGACCGGCTTCTTTGTCTTCATCGACATCATGCTTTCAAAAGCCCCAACGTAAAATGAATAATTTATCCGAATAAATCCAGTCCTGCTCGGATCTAGAGTAACTATAAAATAGGAGAACAATATACTATAATATTACTAGTGAATATATTTAGAACACGATGTAAATCTTTCTGTGAATCTGGCATATCAAACTGCCGTTTTCTGGATCTAGTGCCAGACTTTACAAGTGATTTTACGAGGAAATCATTGTTTTTATTATTTTATAGACCAAGGCAAAAGCGATATCGTAAATATTTGTCCTTGATAATATAAACGTTTACAAATAAAATCCTTTTAGACTATAAAGGAAATGCAGAGTTACACAACACAGGCACGTGATCAATATGTTATCCGAGATGTTATCAAACGCGTTACATAACCAGTATAATTCAACAAAAGTTTGGTATGATTATAAAAAAAATATATATTTTTCACAGTTCGGTAAACTCCTGATGACTAACTGCATACATTCAAATTGTAAAAACAAATAGTATTACACATCACAAGTTCTATTCACTGGAATTAAGTAGGTACATAAGTGGAACATCATAGGTGGTCAGCAAAAACACTGAAAAGTATGGGATTTTCTACCAATAAGTTGGAAATTTCATGTTTAATAATTTGTAAAATCAAATATCCGACAGTATTTACTTTTATGCGGTCAAAAGGTGGTAAGCAATTATTACATATTTCAACATGAAGGCATAATGTACGCTATGCACCACAAAATATAAAAGTTGTAAATTCAACATTTTCACGTAGCTCTTTCAGGGATCTTTAAAGAAAAAATCCTTTTAGTAGTGGTTACTGCGATCTTGATAAAGAGGAACAACCAGTGTACCCAATTTGTTCTTCCATGTATTGCCAGATATATTGGAATCTCAGAAATTATAGTAGCTTTGAAGGTGGTTAAATGGGCAGAATTTTAGATAATTCTGAAGATTTTCGAATCGCAGTTTGTTAGTCGTTTCTTCTAATGAATATTCCTATCATTCACCAAAATGAGACATCAAAATATAGCTACCATATTGTTATAGCAAAAAAAAATAAAATAATTCAGATAAGTCGTATGCTTATGGGTCTTTGACCTGGGGATACAGTCGAAGCTCTAAGAATTGCAAATTTTGACATATTCAATTAAATTTAAACCTCAACTTTGTGCCAAACTCAGCTGGAATTTGTGCGAAACCCAAATCCTAGCTGTTTCAACAATTTTCCATTCAGCCCCTTCTAATATGTAATTCTTTTTCGCTACAAAATGGGAAAAAAAGAATGAAAATTAAATATCAAAGAAATTATGTAAATTTTTGTTCGATTTTTGCAGTTTACGAGCACACCTTGGCGCACTAATCATTATCTCTCATTACAGGCACAAGTAGTGGTATAGTACTTAAAATGAGAATGTGGAAATAACGATTTGTCTACCATGTTCGAATGTATTAAATTGATGTTTTGCAGAGAAACGATGCTTCATACCAATTAAGTAGTCCAAGGTAAGGTACATTAAGAGCAATTAACAAAATTTCAAGAATTCACACATTTTCTCGCTTTTCCTCATGAAATTCAAGTACCTAATTTTTAATATCCCGACAGTTCTTATATCAATAAGAAATGAGCCCTTTGACTTAGTACTTACTATCAGCTATTTTATGGCATCTAAAATGACAAAAATATCTAATTATTTTATGATAAATGGTGTCATGTGTTAGAAGTATTTTTTTGTTTCACGTCAGCTGCTAAAAAGTGACTTTTACCATACTTAGGTGGTACTAAACAGTTTTTAATTTCCCAGTTGCGTAAAATAAGTATCAACTTGGTACCTGCTTATTTTTTGAGACCCAAATCTAGCCTAAATCTAGTTTATAGGTGCTACCAGAAGAAGATATTTTTGTATCAACTTGATTCAACAAATAAATAAAAAAGCCCTTTGATTCAAATAATCCACCAGGCTATTTGGCTACAGAATGTGCCAAGAAGTAGTAAACAGATTTTCAAGTTCCTTATCGAGTAGAGTGGAAATAAAAATTTTCACTTTTGAGGTACCCCCTTGGGTACCTACCACGGTATCTTAACTATTTTTAAATTTATTAAAAAAATAAAATGTTCGCTTGTAGATTTTTACCTGTAGAATCCAGTGGAGTACTTATTTTTTCCTGCAGGGAATAATTTCGCTTCAATAAAAAAAAACAAAGGTTTTTTTTAAATAGAACACCCTGTATATTGTATTTCAGCTTTTCAACAAACATTTTTTTTTTATTTTATTTTATTTTTAAATTCTGACTGATACATTAGGTGCAGATGAAAATTAGGTGCGTCCTTGGGTGCGTCACTGGATTCTAACTTCTTACATAACATTTTTATTTTTCACAAAACTAAAAAGATAAATGTCTTTCCAAAATGTTAAATTACTAAAATCACCCTGCATCGAGCCCTGCATCTCAAAAACCAAAGAGGCTATGAAAATACTGTTGGCGCCATCTTGAATTTCACAAAAAAAAACTTTCTATCTAAAAATAAGGCAAAAGCCCGCAAAACTGCCCAAAAATGGTGGTAGATACCATTTTTTGCCAAAAAATACTAATAGATAATACGTGATACCCTATATGAGACAGTTTCAGTTTATTAATGATTTTCTCCTAAACTACTGCAGGTGACAATGTCAAATTTTCAGGGTCGAGTACAAGCTATAAGATCTATTAAAATCAAGTAACAAATTGGAGGGTGTCCTGTTTAAAAATATAGTCGTTTTCAGGAAGATATTCATCTAGCCAGCCATGGAAATATCGGTTTTGTAGTGGCAGCCCTTCTTCCAAAAAATTTTCAACTGAAATCTGGGGTAATTCTTATTTTCTATTGGTATCAAACACATTATGTCAAAATTTAAGAAATGGCATGACCCTTACTTCCTATCCTTGTCTTCTGCATGAATTTTGAGAAAGAGAGCGCAATATTACGTCCGTCAATTCCTTGGATGCAGTATGCATCTTTGTAAATATTGTGAATTTAATTCTCATATTTTTTTTTCTTATTCTAATTTTTGTGAGTAATTTTCAAATAACTGCACTGCATATTATCATCAAACAGTCCTTTACATGACTATTTTTATACTCAACAACTTATAGAGTGAAAGCAAAAAGTGAAATAAACCTACGACCTACCGCGAATTTGATCCCTTACAGAATGAAGCTATTTTTTTAATTTCCTTAACTCCAGTAGCAGAGCTGCAGCTGCATGCTTCGACTGCTTTTTGACTTTGTATGAAGACTGTAAGCAAAGTGCTCGATGCTTGAGAAAGAAAGAAAAAAAGAATTGCCCAGTTTCCAGTATTCAAGTGAGATCTTCAAGGTGCTACTGAATGAATTTGTAATATTTGTATTATCCAAATGAAGAATGATCATTTGACCATCTCAATTATCTGTGAATGTACCAAAAGAAGGATGAACTAACCTGAACAAAAAATGTGTGTTTCTGTTTATAAATTAAGTGTTTTGTTAAGTGATTGTGTGGGAACCAATTTGAGGGTGACCATTGTGATCTCAGTTATACAAAGTGCTAATTATGTAAGTGTTAATCTCTCCGAAGGATGCATATAACATTTGTCAAAACAGTTTAAAGAGTTGGTAGTCAGCAATTTGTCGATCAACCCATCTGCATACTAGTTTCAGGGTCTACTCCTCATCAGTACAGCTTTGGCTTCTCAACAAATTGAAGACCATGTGTTTGCGGCTTAAAGCCAAAAATCTATAGATGCTCTGTACAACATCTCACCATTTGTCAAAATAACACTAAGTTTTTATATATTATCATACTCCTGCATATCATATTAGATATATTCATTTTTTGCTATTGTGATTGCTAAGGAGTGGACCTCAAAAGGGGCCTCTTGAAGTTTACAATCCTGGGTTCTAATATTTAAATCACCATACATTTTTTAAGTGTTTTGTATAATGTATTACTACAAAGACCCTTAATGTGCCTTTAAAGTGGATCTTCCATTCTTAGAAAAAAGCCAGCGGCATGTGTATGGAATTATTTTCTTCTGCAAATATAATTTTTAATTATACTTGAGATTTTAACAGAAACCAAGCAGAAACCTTTTATTTTATGTCATGTCATGGTTCTTTCTCATAACTCATTTCAGTAAAAATTCCAAAACAATACACAAGTGAGTTTGAAAGTTTCTATCCAAATCACAAACTCTCAAGTGCATCTTTTGAGCCCAAGGTATGTCCTAGAGCCCAAATTGAGATGTTTACAAACAACTCGGTGACCTTGACCTGCTCATACACTTCTGAAATCATGTTAAGGTAGACATCCTGTAGTGGAAAGTAAAGTCCTAATATCCAATATAAAATATTTATACTATATTGTAATCAATAAAAACAACCAATATGTGTATTATAATTTTTGAAATATTTTCCAAAATGTGTACAGGTTAGTTGTGAAGGTTTCATAAAATAGGATAGAACAATGAAAGTAGCTGGTACTTTATTACTCCAACATTCTTGTCTCCTGATAATTCACAGCCAACTTAATGAGTTTTTCCATTAAACACACTATACCTACTTGTTTTGCTTTGTATATAAAATAAAAAAGTTCTTGCAACTTCAATAGCATTTTTATTCCAGGTATAGTAAGTTAGTTGCAAAGGGGGTTCTTAATTTCAAACTAATAAATAGCCTTTACTTGTTTCTAAAAGTTACTTCAAATTCTATGCATATAAGTCGAAACATTTTCAACTGAGTTTATAAGAAATGGCCCCAGCTTATATGCCATTTAGTTTTAAAGAACTGTAGCTCTCTTAGTTGAAAATTTGTTCCATTCCACCAAGAAACCATTTCAGAATGATCTATCATTCTTGACAACTCACTAATATGATATTGAAATAAACAATGTGCTTGTCCAGAGTGGTTCTGCAAACGTCAAGATGGTTCCTCATTTCAATTTGAAATGTTTGCTAGTGAGTTGGCCAAAATGATTTTTTTAAAGGTTCTGCAATGGTTCTCTAGCATTTGTTTAAAGGTGGTAGACAATGATGTATTATTAAATGAAACATCTTGGACTTCCATTGCCTTTATTGAATTTCTGCTCGTTTTCAAGTTCATTTAATGGTTCTCTAGCATATTGGAACAAACCTCATATTAAATCACTACACAAATGTTTTAGTTTCTTGATATTTAGGTAGTTTAAGAAATGAAATGCTCAATTAGGCAAGACATCTTTTTGTTTAAGTAATTTATAACTTAAAATCAGTAATCATATATAGTTAACAAACAAAAATACACTTCTCTACATACCGACACATACAACTGAAAAGGTCAACTTTTAGAAGTTGACCTCCAATAATGGAGCTATACCCAAATGACAACTGAAATGATATAACAGTAAATTCATCTGGTAGGAAATATTCTTTTCTTTATGATGGGGAATAATCTCGACTAATATTAACTCGATCCAAAGTGATCATCGAGGAACATTATGGATGGTGTATGGATATAGGAATTATGGATGGCATATGGCATATAGGTAACCTATATGAAAAGGCCACTGGGACTCTCACCACGGATCCTAATCGCACAATCCAAATCATATGGCAGTACCAGTACTTAAATTCAGTCTGGTAGAAACATAATCTTTTCTCAGGTGATGTTGCTGTGTTTGGAACAATTTTTTCTTGACTGCAATCTGCATTCAATTTTAAGCTTGGAAAGAGGTAAACTATATAATATTATGTAAGACATAGGCATAATCATAGTTAAATGTATCGTCTATTCCCAGGGCATTTGGACACTAAGGTAATTTCTGGGTAAGTATATTTGGTACTTTTGGAAATCTTGTTCATGGTTGATGGTCCAGTTCAGTCCTTCTCTCATCAATAACTGCTTGAATGTGGTCTTCCTGTCTCAATTTTTGTAACTCTACTCTGGCATCTTATTTTGCAGAAGTTGGAGGTTGCAGGTTGCAGATGAGTTTTCTGGGTCATGCGATGAATTGTGTTAATAGTTCTGTGTGGTAGTTAGTTGCTTATTAAGCCGGTTTACTTTTTCTATATTACAAACGCAGCATACCACTTGGATTTGAGCACAATTTGAGAAATAAAGTAGTTATGTTTGAAAATTACAAAATTTGAGGTTAAAACCCGATAAATTCGTTCGTTAAGCTCGATTCGCACCACTCTCCGATCTAGTAACTTTTCTGGTAACTTTTCAATTGTTTTTAAAAGGTGCGTTTACAATGTCATGGGTGGCTAGATGAATATCTTCCTGAAAACGACTATATTATATTATATGAAGTGTCACTTTTTGGGACACAAAAATATTTTCCTAATTAGACCTTTCTGTACAATATAATTTCCTGTCGCAGGAGAGGCGCTCTTGCGATCGACTGAGACTAAAACAGCCATTTGAGATAAGCATCCCAACAAAAAAAAATAATTCAAAGAAGTGCTGCTTCAGCAACCTCCTGAAAATAATCAGGTATAGTATACAGACGGATCAAGAATGGCTGATTCACAGTAGAAAGGAGCCGGAATATACAAAGCAGGCGATGAAGAGGAGGAAAGCTTTTCCTTGGGAAAGCACACGACGGTTTTCCAGGCGGAGGTGTTTGTAATACTCGAAGTGGCCACACGACCACTTCGAGTCGACCACACGATCTACAGGAACAGAACGAGTTCAAAGCTCATTCAGGACTACAGGGATGCTCTAGGCTCAATGGCAGAAACAAAAAGGGTAACTCTGGGATGGTTTCCTGGACATAGGGGCATTGAGGGAAACAAGCGCGCCGATGAATCGGCCAAGCGTGGTTCCCAGACTTTTTTACTGGATCGGAGCCATCTCTAGGAGTAAGCAACTCACACTCTAAATGAGTGGGCATGGAACAGTACAAGGGTATAATGGACACAGTCAGGAATATGTAGACAGACCAAGGAAATCACCTAACCCAGACAGATCCAAGACCTCATTGGAAAAAGTTGTCAGTGCCTGGGAGAACTTAGAGGAATCCTCATTGGCCACTGCAGACTAAACAGACATGTGCATCTCCTAGGAATGTTTCTTCTCTGGGGAAGAGTCGTCATATCACTTTCTGGGAGTGTGCTATGCTATAGGTGGGCGCAACTGCGCCACAGGACACTGGGAGAGGCCTTCCTCCATGGAGAGGAGCTTCTGACTATGAAATGGGAAGGGATACTTCCAGAATACTCTCCTTTATTAGAGGGATGGGTCGACTCGTGGAGAGAATGAATTTGCATGCGGAGTATGGATGGGTGGATTGGGGACTGTGAAAAGGGTCTTTGAAAAAGGTCTTGTTGCAAAGCTTCGGGCCCCCCCCCCCCCCCAGCAGTGCTGCCAATCTGGGAACAATTACTTCATTTGAGTGTAATTTCTATATGCGCCCATAAACTGGATACAGGGAGTAAATAAGGGTAATTCTAGTAATTTGCTGAATAGTGGTGTATGTAACTGGCCCGGCATCAGTTATCAATCCAGTTACCTGAAAACCGGCTGTAGGGATTGATCTGATTGAGAACCATAATTTCTGGAAAGTTCTATTGATTCATTCGAACACTCGAGAAAAGCATTAATCAATTTCTGTATTAGGAAAGCACTTATAAAGGGTGTTCATTAAAAAAACCTCTAGCAAGGCATGGAATTAAAGTTCATATCTGAGATAAGTTCATAAAATCAGAAAAATTAAAATCAGAACATTTTTGACTTTCATTTTTTTTTATGAAATCATCTCAGACCTACTCTTCTAGTTCCATGGTCTACTTGAGTTTTTTTTTAAATGAATGCATGATATAAATATAACATATATTTTAAGAAACTAATGCTTTTCTATTTTGTGATTATATAATTCTAAAATTTAAAAGCATACAATCAATAATAAATACACTACAAACTTGGAGTAAAGTTGGGTACAATTCAGCTAGGTATTGGGAGTAAATGTGGACAATTTTGTTACCTACAGCAACTTGGCAGCACTGCCTACTAGTTCTGGGGATATCTTGTTGTCTCGACTTAAAAAGACCACCATGTATAAAAGTTTAAAACTCAAAATAAACCTGACAGATGATTGTGATGTTTCATCCTATAGTTGTCAAATTACTATAAACATATTTTATTTACTAAAAACTTATTTTTATTTTACATCAATTTTCTTATAAACTGTTACATAGAAACAAGTACTTTCAACTGGGCCTTTTAACTATTATATTATTTTTATTGTTTAATTATTTTTAGTTTCTGTGTTTTATAAATTCACATTTAATATTTCAATATTTGACAGAGGACAGGATAGAACTGCGATTGTGACTTTCATTATGATTTTTTTTTGTTAAACAATTCAATCACTTTGATACAATCTCTGAAAACAGCTTATCAATCCCAAAACTAGATTGAGCTGCTGTTTTCATTAAAGTATTGAATACCAAAAGGAAAATGAAAACAATTTCACTTTGGTAACTGAAGGTAGATATATAAACCATTCACTTATTATTGTCAACAAATAGGCATTGGAAATCTGACTTTGACTCTGACTGATTTTTATTGTATCTTCTCAACATGTGCTGAAAAGAGCTAAGTATAAAAAAATTAAGATTTCAAAGGTAACGAGATGACAAAAATAAATGAATGGGGGTATAGGAGGTATAGGTATACTTATATTCACAAAGGGTAGCTAATTCAGCAACTCAATCCAAATAAGACTGTAAATAGGGCCACTATAATATCTATTGGTACTAATTGCCAAAGCAGGTAGGTAAGTACACCTAATTGAAATTTGGCTGGTCCCAAAGCACACAACACAACAATAATAATTAACATGGCAGTAAAGTGTGGTGTATGTAAATATTTCATATTAAAACCATAAATAGTGCTTTGCTAGAGTATTGAAATTGCAAATAATGTATTTATTTTTTATTCAAAGACTTTTAACAGTGTAAACAACAAACACCAAATAAGGGCATCTATTTATAGAGTACAGACATAGTCAAGTGCTAAACAAATTATGAACTTTGCTTGTTTGACGATTGATTGACGCAAAAAAAGCAGAAAAAAATAAATAAATAAGTGAATTAGAACGGGATAAAAATAGAAGCAGTACGATTACTAGAAAGTACCTAAGTACTTATTATATTCGGGTCCTTTAACAAATATTAAAGTAATAAAGCAAATGGTTAATCTTTGATCGGGGGAATCCGGAGACACAACAGGTTCTAGCTCTTGTTAGAAGGGTGAGGTTATGTTTCAAGAAAAAAAGTATAAATACTAAAATACATACCAAAAATTAGTATATTCCTTGACACTCGGAAAACCCACAGTAACAACCGAATTGACGAGCTTTGTACCTGTTGAAGCGACACTTTTTGTTATCTATCACGCTTTCAATTCCAATGATAAACAACACTCAAGTCACAGCCTAAACGGTAAACACGGCCCATATGCAACTATTCACGCCATTCCTGCCGACCCCCGACGTCAGACTGTGCCCCCGTCGGCCATTTTCGCACACCTTTTATCATCGGTAAATTGTCAAAACATTGGAAGTGTCAAACCACTCGCGCCAATTAAAATCGGACGTGGTAATAATATAAGTTTACGTCACCGATAAAAAAAACGTCCTAAACGCTCTGCGACCGAAACGTAAACAGCTCGCAGGTAACTATAGACTGCTGTTTGCGTAAAATCGCTGCTTCTCCGTCTCGTTTTGTTTAGCGAGCAGTACGCAAGGAGAACAGAAGGGGGGAGAGAGAAAGGAAAGAGGATGGAACGGAAGCGGCTGTCGGTCGCGGCAGGAGAAAAGTTCTTGGATCAAGTCTGCCGTGATGAAAATGGTGAGATGAGGATTAGTGGCGGCAAGTATAGAAGGGTCGGCTCACCTATAAGGCATTCGCTTATTCAAAGGTACTAAGAGCACATTTAATTTTTGTTACTATTTATTTCCATAATCGTAAAATCTGAATAAAATTGTGTTAAAATTAAGAAACGGGTAACTTTCAACACATGACGTGACAACGTCGCTCAGTCGTTTGATACCGGCATAACGTCACTGTCGGAAAGATCAAAGAAATTCCGAGTTCCAAAGCGTTTTGCCGCCGTGTGCGTTCGAGCTTGAAATCGCTAATTGGGCAATTAATTTAGTATAGGCCGGTGGCGTAAAGTGGCCAAACTTTTGTTTACTTTAGCCGAAATCTTAGGCGAAGTAAGAGGGGAAGAATTGTTAGCCAGGAGCGGTCATGTGTCATAGAGTGGCGCTACTGTTATATATACCGGATGCGCAAGTCACTCTTTACTACGCCTGCGCCACCTGCCACGTTTTGGTTTTGGTTGGTAGTAAAACAACGCCGTTTTTGGCATTTTTGTTTGCTTCAAAATGTATAGCGTTTTTGTGTGTTTTAGTGCTTGTTTTATATTAATAAGTGCCAAAAACTGTTAAAAGACATTTCCTGTGGTTAATTAATGCACAGTTTCGAAGACTACGACCCATTTAAAAGCAAATTTGAAGTTCCACAAGTAAGTTCAATACCTTAACAATGTTAAGAGACAAATCATCAGTGTTGCCAACACGACTCAGTATTTTTCCCCACCAATATTAAAAAATTATCAATTATTTGAGAATTTTACTGCAAATTTACTTAAGATTACCCATTTGCCAATAATACAAGATAGAAGTTGTATAAAAAGAATGATATATTTTGCTTTATGACAAGTCAAAAAAAAAACTTTAAAATTTGTCACAATTTTTCTCGTTTTACGGTACAGCTGTAGGTCTGTAAAATCGTTTTCGATTGTCAAAACGAGTTTTACACCGAGTCGACCGCAGGGCAATTCCAGTTTCTTCAAATATGTGCCCCGGTGCAGTTCCAATAAAACACGCAATTCGCATTTGAATTGCACTCAGGGCAAAACTACCTATAAGTAGAGCTCGTGTCGAAAATGTTGCACTCAGTGTGCAACTCGCTGCACTGGTTTTCCAATAAAACATACCAAACTGCAGGAAAGTTACCAATCGAACGTACAAATTGCACTAGTTTTGCACTGGGGTTTCCAATCGAACACGCTATTAGCAAAACACATTCAATCTCTTAATCAGTGATGTAAAGGCAGAAATTTTCCAAACGGAAATTTTCCGGAAAAATTTCCTTCCTTGGAAAGGAAATTTTCTGCATTTGTGACAAGTCACAAAAAGTTCTATGCCAATAATGAGAGTGATGGCCAATAATTATCTAAAACACAGTAAAGTTATAGGTTATAGGCCCTTCGTGGAAACATTTACGATTTTTTTTAAACTCCAGTGGCAAAGAAAATGTTTTTTAAATTCGTTAGAGACTGTTGTTTCCGAGTGTTTCTCATTATGACTTTTAAAAAACGTGATATGATTAAGGGTCGATTATAACACTGTTCTACGCCTATCGTGAAAACATGTTCAATTCTTTATTAAATTCCAGTGACAAAGAAAATGTTTTATTTTTTTTTACCTGTTTTAGTCAATATACGTTATAAACTAAAAAAAAAATATTTGAGAACAAAAAGTTTTACGCCAATAGTGAGAGTGATGGCCAATAATTATGTAAAACACAGTAATAGGTTATTGGCCCTTCGTAGAAACATTTGCGCTCTTTTTAAAACTCCAGTGACAGAGAAAATGTTTTTTAAATTTGTTGAGCATTTGCGCTATTTTTAAAACTCCAGTGACAGAGAAAATGGTTTTTAAATTTGTTAAAGACTTGTGTTTCCGATTATGAATTTAAGAAAACGTGCTATGATTGAGGGTCGATTATAACACTGTTCTACGTCTATCGAGGCAACATGTTCAATTTTTTTATAAAATTCCAGTGACAAAAAAAATGTTTTTAAATTTGTTAAAGACTGTTATTTCCGAGTATATCCGATTATAAATTTAAAAAAAAACGTGTTATGCTTGAGGGTCGATTATAACACTGTTCTACACTTACCGCGGAAACATGTTCAATTTTTTATAAAATTCCAGTGACAAAGAAAGTGTTTTTTAAATTTGTTAGACTGTTATTTCCGAGTGTTTCCGATTATGAATTAAAAAAAACGTGATATGATTGAAGGTCGATTATAACACTGTTTTACGCCTATCCTGGAAACATGTTAATTTTTTCATAAAATTCCAGAGGCAAAGAAAATGTTTTTTAAATTTGTTAAAGACTGTTATTTCCGAGTGTTTCCGATTATGAATTTAAAAAAACTTGATATGATTGAGAGTCGATTATAACACTGTTCTACACTTCCCGCGGAAACATGTTCAATTTTTTATAAAATTCCAGTGACAAAGAAAGTGTTTTTTAAATTTGTTAGACTGTTATTTCCGAGTGTTTCCGATTATGAATTAAAAAAAACGTGATATGATTGAAGGTCGATTATAACACTGTTTTACGCCTATCCTGGAAACATGTTAATTTTTTCATAAAATTCCAGAGGCAAAGAAAATGTTTTTTAAATTTGTTAAAGACTGTTATTTCCGAGTGTTTCCGATTATGAATTTAAAAAAACGTGATATGATTGAGAGTCGATTATAACACTGTTCTACACTTACCGCGGAAACATGTTACTTTTTTCATAAAATTCCAGATGCAAAGAAAATGTTTTTTAAATTTGTTAAAGACTGTTATTTCCGAGTATATCCGATTATAAATTAAAAAAAAAAACGTGTTATGCTTGAGGGTCGATTATAACACTGTTCTACACTTACCGCGGAAACATGTTCAATTTTTTATAAAATTCCAGTGACAAAGAAAGTGTTTTTTAAATTTGTTAGACTGTTAGTTCCGAGTGTTTCCGATTATGAATTAAAAAAAACGTTATATGATTGAAGGTCGATTATAACACTGTTCTACGCCTATCCTGGAAACATGTTAATTTTTTCATAAAATTCCAGAGGCAAAGAAAATGTTTTTTAAATTTGTTAAAGACTGTTATTTCCGAGTATATCCGATTATAAATTAAAAAAAAAAAAACGTGTTATGCTTGAGGGTCGATTATAACACTGTTCTACACCTACCGCGGAAACATGTTCAATTTTTTATAAAATTCCAGTGACAAAGAAAGTGTTTTTTTTAAATTTGTTAGACTGTTATTTCCGAGTGTTTCCGATTATGAATTTAAAAAAACTTGATATGAATGAGGGTCAATTATGACATTGTTCTACGCCTATCGCGGCAACATGTTCAATTTTTTATAAAATTCCAGTGACAAAGAAAATGTTTTTTAATTTGTTAAACTGTTATTTCCGAGTGTTTCCGATTATGAGTTTAAAAAAACGTGATATGATTGAGAGTCGATTATAATACTGTTCTACGTCTATCGTGGCAACATGTTCATTTTTTTTATAAAATTCCAGTGACAAAGAAAATGTTTTTTAAATTTGTTAAAGACTGTTATTTCCGAGTATATCCGATTATAAATTTAAAAAAAAACGTGTTATGCTTGAGGGTCGATTATAACACTGTTCTACACTTACCGCGGAAACATGTTCAATTTTTTATAAAATTCCAGTGACAAAGAAAGTGTTTTTTAAATTTGTTAGACTGTTAGTTCCGAGTGTTTCCGATTATGAATTAAAAAAAACGTGATATGATTGAAGGTCGATTATAACACTGTTCTACGCCTATCCTGGAAACATGTTAATTTTTTCATAAAATTCCAGAGGCAAAGAAAATGTTTTTTAAATTTGTTAAAGACTGTTATTTCCGAGTATATCCGATTATAAATTAAAAAAAAAAACGTGTTATGCTTGAGGGTCGATTATAACACTGTTCTACACCTACCGCGGAAACATGTTCAATTTTTTATAAAATTCCAGTGACAAAGAAAGTGTTTTTTTTAAATTTGTTAGACTGTTATTTCCGAGTGTTTCCGATTATGAATTTAAAAAAACTTGATATGAATGAGGGTCAATTATGACATTGTTCTACGCCTATCGCGGCAACATGTTCAATTTTTTATAAAATTCCAGTGACAAAGAAAATGTTTTTTAATTTGTTAAACTGTTATTTCCGAGTGTTTCCGATTATGAGTTTAAAAAAACGTGATATGATTGAGAGTCGATTATAACACTGTTCTACGTCTATCGAGGCAACATGTTCATTTTTTTTATAAAATTCCAGTGACAAAGAAAATGTTTTTTAAATTTGTTAAAGACTGTTATTTCCGAGTATATCCGATTATAAATTTAAAAAAAAACGTGTTATGCTTGAGGGTCGATTATAACACTGTTCTACACTTACCGCGGAAACATGTTCAATTTTTTATAAAATTCCAGTGACAAAGAAAGTGTTTCTTAAATTTGTTAGACTGTTAGTTCCGAGTGTTTCCGATTATGAATTAAAAAAAACGTGATATGATTGAAGGTCGATTATAACACTGTTCTACGCCTATCCTGGAAACATGTTAATTTTTTCATACAATTCCAGAGGCAAAGAAAATGTTTTTTAAATTTGTTAAAGACTGTTATTTCCGAGTATATCCGATTATAAATTAAAAAAAAAAAACGTGTTATGCTTGAGGGTCGATTATAACACTGTTCTACACCTACCGCGGAAACATGTTCAATTTTTTATAAAATTCCAGTGACAAAGAAAGTGTTTTTTTTAAATTTGTTAGACTGTTATTTCCGAGTGTTTCCGATTATGAATTTAAAAAAACTTGATATGAATGAGGGTCAATTATGACATTGTTCTACGCCTATCGCGGCAACATGTTCAATTTTTTATAAAATTCCAGTGACAAAGAAAATGTTTTTTAATTTGTTAAACTGTTATTTCCGAGTGTTTCCGATTATGAGTTTAAAAAAACGTGATATGATTGAGAGTCGATTATAATACTGTTCTACGTCTATCGTGGCAACATGTTCATTTTTTTTATAAAATTCCAGTGACAAAGAAAATGTTTTTTAAATTTGTTAAAGACTGTTATTTCCGAGTATATCCGATTATAAATTTAAAAAAAAACGTGTTATGCTTGAGGGTCGATTATAACACTGTTCTACACTTACCGCGGAAACATGTTCAATTTTTTATAAAATTCCAGTGACAAAGAAAGTGTTTTTTAAATTTGTTAGACTGTTAGTTCCGAGTGTTTCCGATTATGAATTAAAAAAAACGTGATATGATTGAAGGTCGATTATAACACTGTTCTACGCCTATCCTGGAAACATGTTAATTTTTTCATAAAATTCCAGAGGCAAAGAAAATGTTTTTTAAATTTGTTAAAGACTGTTATTTCCGAGTATATCCGATTATAAATTAAAAAAAAAAACGTGTTATGCTTGAGGGTCGATTATAACACTGTTCTACACCTACCGCGGAAACATGTTCAATTTTTTATAAAATTCCAGTGACAAAGAAAGTGTTTTTTTTAAATTTGTTAGACTGTTATTTCCGAGTGTTTCCGATTATGAATTTAAAAAAACTTGATATGAATGAGGGTCAATTATGACATTGTTCTACGCCTATCGCGGCAACATGTTCAATTTTTTATAAAATTCCAGTGACAAAGAAAATGTTTTTTAATTTGTTAAACTGTTATTTCCGAGTGTTTCCGATTATGAGTTTAAAAAAACGTGATATGATTGAGAGTCGATTATAACACTGTTCTACGTCTATCGAGGCAACATGTTCATTTTTTTTATAAAATTCCAGTGACAAAGAAAATGTTTTTTAAATTTGTTAAAGACTGTTATTTCCGAGTATATCCGATTATAAATTTTAAAAAAAACGTGTTATGCTTGAGGGTCGATTATAACACTGTTCTACACTTACCGCGGAAACATGTTCAATTTTTTATAAAATTCCAGTGACAAAGAAAGTGTTTTTTAAATTTGTTAGACTGTTATTTCCGAGTGTTTCCGATTATGAATTAAAAAAAAACGTGATATGATTGAAGGTCGATTATAACACTGTTCTACGCCTATCCTGGAAACATGTTAATTTTTTCATAAAATTCCAGAGGCAAAGAAAATGTTTTTTAAATTTGTTAAAGACTGTTATTTCCGAGTGTTTCCGATTATGAATTTCAAAAAAACGTGATATGTTTGAGAGTCGATTATAACACTGTTCTACGTCTATCGTGGCAACATGTTCATTTTTTTTATAAAATTCCAGTGGCAAATAAAATGTTTTTTAAATTTGTTAGAGACTGTTATTTCCGAGTATGTCCGATTATAAATTAAAAAAAAAACGTGTTATGCTTGAGGGTCGATTATAACACTGTTCTACACCTTCCGCGGAAACATGTTCAATTTTTTATAAAATTCCAGTGACAAAGAAAGTGTTTTTTTAAAATTTGTTAGACTGTTATTTCCGAGTGTTTCCGATTATGAATTTAAAAAAACTTGATATGAATGATGGTCAATTATGACATTGTTCTACGCCTATCGCGGCAACATGTTCAATTTTTTATAAAATTCCAGTGACAAAGAAAATGTTTTTTAATTTGTTAAACTGTTATTTCCGAGTGTTTCCGATTATGAATTTAAAAAAACGTGATATGATTGAGAGTCGATTATAATACTGTTCTACGTCTATCGTGGCAACATGTTCATTTTTTTTATAAAATTCCAGTGACAAAGAAAATGTTTTTTAAATTTGTTAAAGACTGTTATTTCCGAGTATATCCGATTATAAATTTTAAAAAAACGTGTTATGCTTGAGGGTCGATTATAACACTGTTCTACGCCTACCTCGGAAACATGTTCAATTTTTTATAAAATTCCAGTGGCAAAGAAAATGTGTTTTGAGTCAAAATTCGATATTTTCGAATGTTTACGATTATGAATTTTAAAAAATTGTAATTTGAGAACGGTTAACTATTTATTATAAAACTCCAGTGACAAAGAAAATGTTGTTTTTTTAATTTGTTAGTTCAGGTTACAGTCAAAGTTTTCGACTTTTTCCGATTATAAACTTAAAAAACTTTAGTTTGAGTTCGAAGCGTTTTATGCCAATGGAACTGATGGCTAATTATAACACAGTTATAGGCCTTTAATGGAAAAATGTTTAATCTCTTTATAAAACTCCAGTGGCAGAGAAAATGTTTTTTTAAAGTTTGTTAGTTAGCATGCGCTCAAAGTTTCCGAGTTTTCCCGATTATAAACATAAAAAAATGTAGGTTGAGGACGAATCGTTTTTATGCCAATGGAACCGATAGCTAATTATAACACAGTTATAGGCCCTTAGTGGAAACATGTTTAATTTCTTTATGAAACACCAGTGGCTCAGAAAATGTTTTTAATTTTTTTTAGTCAATACTCAAGGTTTTGAAATATTCCTGATTTTGCACTTAAAAAATTGTAGTTCGAAAAATAAAAATTCAGTGCTAATGGGACTGATGCCCAATTATAGCACATATTTAATCTCTTTTTACATTATAAATTTAAAAAACTGTTATTTTAGAACGAAAAGTCGTTTGCCAATGGAAAAATTATGGTCTTTCCATTGGTTTTCCAATTTAATTATACCATTTGTAGAGGGTGTTCATTATAAAACTTTATCTAGCAGTCTATGAAATTTTGACAGAAAAGGATTACATAATCAAAATAAATGAACTTTTGTTTCTCCATCCTTTTCTTTTGACATTTCACAGCCAACTAGATGAAGTTTTATAATGAACACCCCGTATGTATACTGAGCCAACTGTACGCACACCAATCGCTGTGTCCAAGATAGAAGATTAAAAAAATCCAGGATTTTCTTAAAAATAAAAAAAGTTTTGAAAACTATTTGCTAACGCTTGGTTCTTTTCTAGAGAGAAATATACAAAGAATCTACAAAGTATATTTGACGTCTTCTTTAAAGTTGTTTTGCATCTCTAAGGTTTTTTTGGCTACATCAGGGAACACAAATAGTTTTTGTATATAAAAAGTCGAATTTATGGACCAAACTTGTCACATAAATTCTAAGTTCCTTTTGCCAATAAGTGACACGCCAAGAACACGTTCATTTGCAGCAGGAACCGATACATAAAGTCAATTAGGATTTTTCATCGCTTCAATCACAAATTATCATTAAATTCACCCAAAAACACGTATAAACTTTTAGACAACTCGCTCGTTATTAAAGGGAAATTAGCTTTCGGAACACGCAAAGTTCGTAGCTGCTGCATTATCTATGGTTATCAACGGTCGATCTAAAAAAAATATCAATAGATAATTGCGTAGCGGCACGAACGGGAAATGTGGAACAATATAATTTATAGCCAGACAGTGTGTGTATGTAGCAACAACATTGAACTTTTAAATTACAATAACATCGCTTTTTCTCAGAAATTCGATAAAACACTCACCGCTCTCCAATCGGAAAAATCTCTCCAACGTTGCTCCATATTTAATAGGGTCAGTCCTGGTGCACACACACACACACACACACAAACACACGTCACGACGCCTCGCCGTTGGGTCTAGATTTCGCTCGGCGACAGCTCTATCCGCGCTCTATTGCACCATTTCGTCCTGGACGGCTCTAGGTGCTTCTGGGAACTGCCTTAGTTAGAGCGGAACGTGACTCTGTTTGCTGGCGCGACTCTGATCGATATAGAGTTATTATAGAGGCCGCAAGTTTACCGAAAATTGAAGTTGTCGCATTAATGAGCACCGACCAGGAGCAAGCGGTGGTTTATGGAAAAATTTAGAATGGGGCACTGAGGGGGTGGCTGCGGTTCCCAAAAGTGGTCCATGACCGTTCCGAAACAAATTTGCCTTTTGATAGAATGTGTTGAACAAATTAAGAATGTATGCATCTTTTAAATGGGTTTCTCAAAGAAAATGAGGTTGCTTAAAATGTGAAAAATAACATATATAAGCATTTATTGGACTTCAGAAAATCATTCAATGTCAACAATTCAAAATTGATCAAATTAGGGTTTCGTAGCAAAAAAAAATGGGAACCGTTGGTATAGATAGAGACAAGAAGAAGGGAGATAGAACTATCTAGAAAAAAACGTGTTTAGAACTATAAGGTGTCATTATTGAATACCCAATAAGTACCAACAGAGATAAAAAGTTTTCGTCACCAGAAAGTCAAGAAGCGAGCTGTCAGGTTATGATCATGAAGACACTTCCACGGTAGAAGTGTCTTTGGATCATATTAAAAACCTCTGATATAGACTCCTCCCAATAAATGATTATAAAAATGTATATAACAAAACGTCACAATTAATTTCTTTTCGCCTCATATATTGACTGATGAGAGAAGCTGCTGGTATCCGCATAAGCTAACTAATGATGTAGATACGGATTCTCATAAACCAAATTGTGATGACGATCCGGAAGAGGGTTCACAACATTATTTGAAATTTATGTGAAACTGTTAAATTCTAGAGAATTATAAGGACTTTTAAAATGACTCATAAAGAAGGTAGGTGCAAATTTTCTTTAAAAAGATATTTGAGCCAAAAAAAATTAAGAAATTGCAGACAAAGGAACTTAAAAATTTATTAACAGATATGTTTATTCTGAGATATTTTTTTTTTAATGATTTTTGTTTCATATATGTACCTATACATAAATTTTTTTTCAGTCAGGAGGGTATTAAGCAGAGCACGAAAAATATTACTTTTTTCAAAAATGTTTTGTTTCAATTAAGTAAAATTTATGAAGGCTTTCAAAGCACATTTTAAAAGTGACCACAAAAGGGGTCTTCTCTCAAACTATTGAACCTCCAGAACTTTCTTTGGTAGGAGGTGAAAGAGGACATTAAAAACCGTTAAATTTATTTCATTCGGTCCACTCATTCTCAAGTTACAAGCGATGAAAGTTGTAAATTGATAAAAAAGAGGAAAGAGGGGGGGGGGGGGGGTGTACCCCCTTTGGTTAATTTCGAAAAAATTATGGTAATTTTCTGCTGTTTTTGATCGGAATAAAGCGATTTGAATCTCCTATGAACAAATCATAATAAGACATAATAAGAGTGAAATTAATCCCCAAATTTGGACATTTTCAAAAAAATGTCGGAAAGATTTTTTTGCTGTTTTTGATCGGAATGGCACGTTTGCAATTCCCTGAGAACCAATTGATTAAAAAACTTTATTACTTATAAAAAATATATATAATTAAAAATAAAACGACTTTATATTGTTACTACACTTATATTACTTAAAATATCTACAATTTACTACACATCAATTTATTAATAAAATATTATTTAAAAATAACGTCAATATTACATCTTTCCCTAACGTTTAAGGTATAATTTTATAATATTTAGTTTTTGGGCCAGTTGGGGAGAGTCTCATATGCTTAATATAGAAATATCAACTTTTCACATATAAATCAATAGGAATCGATTTTATTCGTAGGTTCTAGTAGTCGTATGATAAATAGGGCATATATTTACGTTTTGGATAATATAGAGTGTCCCAAGAAAATGTTGTAACCTAGAATTTTAGGATTTTTTCATAAAAATTGATATAAGTTAATTTATTGCGTAAGTTCCAGTAGTTTTATGATAAATAGAGAGTTGATTTCTGTTATAAATAGTATACGGTGTCCCAAATAATGCATTTAACACGCGCACATGCACATTTAACTTTAGTTTTTTTTGTTTACCAATATTTTTTTGTAGGTTTTATTCCCTTATTATAAATAAACAGTTAGGAAAAATCAAAGCTATAAAACTGAAATTTCAACTGTAGATTCGTTTCATACTCACAAACAACCCAGGCGGGAACATGACGTCATTATAACGTCAACTTTTGGTGATCATTCGTTATTCGACGTCACCTGACGAAAAAATGACAATAAATGACGTCAATTTTTCGACGTGATAATGACCATTCGTAGTGACGTCATAAAAACGTTATGTTTAGTAGAATAATTTTTGTGTTATTTAATGTACCTAATAAATAAACACTTAACATATTTAATTGACTTATATACAATAAAACAATATATTTGATGACAATATCATAAAATAAAATGTTTAGCTTCTTTGGCAAAAAACTCTAATCTAAATATACAAAATATTGATAAAATTATTCTTTTTGGATATTAAAAATTGGGATGTAACCGCTTCACGTCACTAAACATCTAAACTCACGACTAAAGTCAAAATTTTTAAATATCATGTTATTTTTAGACCAAATTTTCTTATTACTAAGTCAATATTTAAAAACTTCGTGATACGGTTTAGATTAAACTTTTGCGTTACTAACATCAAAACTTCATGTTACTTACGTTACTACGTAAACATTTTTTAGTTTTATGTTATGTTTAGAGTTACATTTGGACGAAAAACTTCTATTACCAAAGTCAAAATTTTTAAATTTTGTATTAATGTTAGATCAACGTATTTCTTGTTTCCAAGCCAAAATTAAAAAAAATCGTGTTACGTTGAAACTATAATTTTGTGTTACTACAGTCGAAAAATTTTGTGTTACTTTTAGTCCACAATTTCTTGTTACTAAGTCAAAAATTAAATAATTTTTCGTAGATAACATTTCAAGTCAAACTTATGAGAAATTTTGTAACTTCTAGACCAAATTTTCGTGTAACGTTTATATTAAATTTCCCCGTTACTAAAGTCAAAATATGTAAATTTTGTGTTACATTTAGACCATAATTTCTTATTACCAAGTCAAAATTGAACAATTTTTCTTACGGTAGACCAACATTTTAAGTCAAAATTTTAAGATTTTGTGTTACTTCCAGACCAAAATTTCGTGTTACATTTAAGCAAAAATTTCATGTTAACAAAGTCGAAACTTAAAGATTTGATGTTACTTTCGGAACAAAATTTCTTTTACTAAACAATTTTTTTTATATATTTGTGATACGTTTAGACTACAATTTCGTGTTTCTACAGTGAAAATTAAAAAATTTTGCGTTATTCACTCTTAGACCACAATTTCGAGTTATTAAGTCATAATATGAAAACCTTTCTGTTACGTTTAGACTAAAATTTCCTTTTACTAATGTCGAAATTTATTAATCTTGTGTAATTGTTAGAACTAAATTTTTCGTTGCCAAGTCAAAATTAAAAAATTAGTTATACGTTTGGACTAACATTTTATGTAAGAAATGTATTTTTCGTTACTTTCAGACCAAAATTTCTGGTTGCTAAGCAAACAGTTTTAAATTTCGTGTTACGCTTTAAAATGAATTCTCGTGTTACTAAAGTCAATATTTTTTTATTTTGTGTTACGTTTAGACTACACTTTCGTGTTCCTATAGTCAAAATTCAAAAACTTTGTGATACGTTTAGACTAAAATTTCCTGTTACTAAGGTCAAATTTTTTTAATTTTCTGCTACTTTTACCAAAATATCTTGTTAGGAGATTAAAATTTTAAAAAAATCTTGTTATGTTAGACCAACAATAGAAATCAAAATTTTGAGATTTTGTGTTACTTTCAAACCAAAATGCATCATTCTTAAGTAGATATTTCTAAATTCCGTTGTTCCCTTTAGACTAAATTTTCGTCTTCCTAAAGTCAAAACTTAAAAATTTGATGCTACCTTCAGATCAAAATTTCTTGTTACTAAGTAAAAAAATGTTTTTATCTTGTGTTACGTTTAGACTACAATTTCGTGTACCCACAGACAAAATTCAGAAAATTATGTGTTACGTTTAGACTAAAATTTCCTGTTACTAAGGTAAATTTTTTTAAATTTTCTGTTACTTTTAGACCAAAATGTTTTGTTACGAGATCAAAATTAAACAAATTTATGTTATGTTTAGACTAACAATTTAAGTCAAAAATTTGAGAATTTGTGTTCCTTTCAGACCAAAGTTTCTTATTGCTAAGTAGAAATTTTTAAATTCCGTTTTCCTCTTAGACTAAATTTTCGTCTTACTAAAGTGGAAACTTAAAAATGTAATGTTATCTTTGGATCAAAATTTCTTGTTACTAAGTAAAAATGCCTTAATTATGAGACACGTTTAGACTAAAATTTCGTATTGCTACAGTCAAAATTTTTTATTTTTGTATTACGTTTAAACACAAAATTTCCTGTTACTAATGTCCAAATTTTTTGTTACTGTTAGACCAACATTTTTTGTTATCAAGTTAAACATAAAAAATTTCGTGTTACGCTTTGGACTAAATTTTCGTCTTACTAAAGTCAAAACTTAAAAATTAGATACTACTTCCGGATCAAAATTTCTTGTTACTAAGTCAAAAAAAAATATGTTTAGACTAAGATTTCCTGTTACTATGGTCAAAATTTAAAAAGTTTTGGTTAGTTTTAAGCCAAAACGGCTTGTTACAAGATCAAAATTAAAATATTCGTGTTATGTTTAGACTAACAATTGAAGGCAAAATTTTGAGATTTTGTGTTACTTTCAGACAAAAATTTCCCACTGCTAAGTAGACATTTTTAAATTCCGTTTTACCATACTAAAAGCAAAACTAAAAAATTTTATGTTACCTGTGGATAAAAATTTCTTGTTACTAAGTAAAAGCGCTTTAATTATGTGATACGTTAAGATGAAAATTTCGTGTTACTGTTAAAATTTAAAAATTTTATGTTACGTTTAAACTAAAATTTCCTTTTACTAATGTCGAAATTTTGTGTTACTGTTAGACCAAAATTTTTTGTTATCAAGTTAAACATAAAACAATTTTGTGTTACGCTTTAGACAAAATCCTTGTATTATGCATCTACCATTTAAATTTAAAAATTAAAAAATTTAAATAGTAGATACTACTAATAATAGTAATATAAAAAGTTAAAATTTAAAAATTTGAGATTACTTTCGGATCAAAATTTCTTGTCGGTAAGTAAAAATATCTTTTTTCTGTTACATTTAGACTACAATTTCGAGTTACTACATTCAAATTTAAAAAAATTTGTTTTATTTTCAGACCAAAATTGTTTTATTACGTTAAAATTTCAATTTTTTTTTAAATTTAAAAAGTTCGTGTTTTTTTAAGCTAAAATTTTCTGTTACTAGAGTCAATTTTTTTAAAATTTGTGTTACTTTTAGAGCTTATTATTTCTTGTTACCAAGTCAAAGAAAAAAGGTAGTAAGAAAATTTGGATTCTAGAAGTTTTTTTAACTCTTTGACGTAGGCAAAAATACATAACTCCGAAAAGAAATCGTTCGTAGCAAATAACCTAGAATAACGTCAGTTTCATGTCGCAAAGTGACGTGATTTTGACGTCACAAAGTAACGTCGTTTGACGTTGCAAAATAACGTCATCGGTCTGTGACTTACGCCCGTCATTTTGACGTTATTTCGATGTCATCTCATGACGTCATTGGTCACAAATGCTTACCAAAAAAATACGTCAAAATGACGTCACCTTCCCGCCTGGGAATATGTCATAAATGGGAACCTTGATATGGGTACTCGTCTACCGATTTTATCGTAATGGCACGCTTTCAATCCTCTGAAAATGTTACAAACTCAATTCGAATGAAATTAACCTCTAAAGAGGTTTTTTTAAAAATGGTCCAAAAACGCGATTCTTAATGTGCCAAAAAATCGACCACTGAAGGGGTCTATCTCCGAACATATTGCACCTACAGAACTTGGTGGGAGGTTGAAAGAGGACACCTAGAAGAGGAAAAAACAGTTGAATTTACTCCAATCGACCGAGGCGTTCTCAAGTTACAGGCGGTCAAATTTGAGAATTGAGAAAAAAGTAGTAATACCCCGCCTTTGGACACTTTCAAAAACATTTCGGGAAAATTTTTTCGCTGTTTTTGATCGGAATGGCACGTTTGCAATTCCCTGAGAACCAATTGATTAAAAAACTTTATTACTTATAAAAAATATATATAATTAAAAATAAAACGACTTTATATTGTTACTACACTTATATTACTTAAAATATCTACAATTTACTACACATCAATTTATTGATAAAATATTATTTACAAATAACATCAATATTACATCTTTCCCTAACTTTTAAGGTATAATTTTATAATATTTCGATTACTTAAAAACCTCTGTAGAGCGACTTGGCAATATTCATGTTTCGTAAGAAATAGTGTAATATGGACAAACATTTATGTACAGCTGGGGGGAAAACGGAATTACATCGGTACTACCCTGGAAAACACCGTAAATTGCACTTATTGGCGATTTCGGCTGACTCTGCATTTGCCAAATGGATACTTTTGGTATTTCAACATGTCACTCTAACATCTTATTTTCTCTATAACTTCTTTTTCCTATTGTTTTACCTATGGATCGAGTATAAATAGACCAGCATATAGAAGAGAGCCTACCGAAATCAACTTTTATGTATCTTTTATCCTAAAAAAATAATCCTTAACACTCTTGTCGATATTATAATATATAAAATTTACTGTTAATAAGGATCTCACAGTCTTTCAGTTTCCTCTTCCTTCTCCATATATAAATTTTGCAGTATTATTTTTGTTTCTTTTTTGCGACTCGGTTCATAAACACAGGAATGAAGCAACATGGCAACCCAAAGGGCAATAAATTACGTTTGCAATTTCGTAATAAATGCATAATAATGGAAAATGAAAAAAATGTCTTTGTAACGCACACAATGAACGATGATACCCGTGATTATAAACCGAATCTAACCGAAAGTGTATGATAAAAAAAAACATATACATTTTGTACAGGTTTAAGAAAACTAGGCAGGGAAGGAATTTAAGTTCCCGCGTTCACGTAAATTTTCGGCTTTATCATCATGACGGACTTCTTCAGGGTGTAGTCCCAGCCTCTCCAACGGAACCAAACGATACCTAGAAATTTTATCTAAGCTATGAATATGTTAGTTTCAATATAGATAGCAGCGTAACAATGAAACTGCGTCATACAAGGAATATTTAATGTTAAAGCGAATTGTTTATACATAGGGCAATTTTGCTTTTTGAATACGTAGTTGCCCGTCTATTTCGAAATATCAACAACAGCCAATAGCAAGCGAAGGGTTTTCCCATGTTGTTTTCTATGTCAGGCATTTTGGAAACGGACTATTCTACGTATAGTAATGTTTGAGATTAGTAGTAAAAAAGGCAACAAGGCGCCTTCGCCATAAAAAACAGAAAACGATATTAATAAAATTATGATTCAATATTTCTGTGTCTGAATTCTAGTTGTCTTCTAGATGACGTGAATCTGCGTGACTGAATTCGTTACCCAGATTCACGTCATCTAGAAGGCTATGCATTTTTAACAGAAAAGGATGACAAAATTAAAGTAAATGGACTTTTGTTCTTTCATCCTTTTCTTTTGACATTTCACACTCTACTAGATGACTTTTTGAAATAAACACTCCTTACAATATCTAAAAACAATATGAATAAAGGCCTTTTTATTATTGCTATTTGGGGGCGGCCGAAATTGTTTAATTAGAATCGCCCCTGGAAACAAGTACCAAATGACGATAATACATTTCACATGTTACGCCACTATTAAAATAACCCCAACCAAACGTGGTACTTTTACTGACCTTGTCTGGCAGTTAAGTCTTGAGGATCGTTCAAGTACAGGCCGTTCAGGCCCCGTCCACAAGACTTCCACCACCATCCCCCTTTCAGCATAGAGGCGCAATTCAAACTAGATCTATCGTTGTCCCTGTTTAAACACGAAAAATTAGCACTGCGAACAACGTAATGGGGGAAAACTGGGTTTCACTTACCTGTTGTACGTTGAAAAGGGGCTGTTATTGCTGCCGTACCACGGATCGTTCAGGGAATCGCCCGCGTTTCCCTCGTACCCGTCGATTTCCAGTTTGTAGTACTCGCCCTCGGAGTAAATTTTAAAATGGGTGTATTGGGCGTATCTGAAAATGCAAAAGAGTACTTTGTAAAGGGACGTTATTACTCTTCACAATGTTTCTGAATACGTATTGCAGGCAGCTAGTCCTCCTGGAAGATTCAATCTGGAGCCTGCAATATGTGTTATTCAGAAATACTCTATATACAGGGTGTCCCAACTCTATTTAGACACTAAATATCTTCGTCCCTGTTAATTTTTGAGAAAAAAGTTTATAGTTTAGAAAGGTGCTTTCAATGACAATTTACTAATATGTAGAGGGTGAAGCAAAACCGTACTTTTTGACGTAAACTTAATTTTTTTCAAAGAAACACTCTGGATTTTATTGGAGATTTGGATGATTATATACTCAATCAGCAATGAATAACACTTTTTTTTTCTAGTTTCAATACTTTTCGAGAAAATCACAAAAACATCATAGATACATTACATCACAGATAGCTAATCAAGGACCAGTCAGGTGGCCCGCAAAGTCACCTGAGTTGACGCCATTAGACTATTTTCTATGAGGTATTTGAAGAGCAAGGTTTATTCTATTAAGACAAGAAATTTGGAGGAGTTGAAAAACAAAATTACTCGTGCCTGCAGGGAAATATCCCCACAAACTATTAGAAATGCATGTACCGGGGAGCTGGTTAGAATACCGAAAATGGACGCCAGTTTTACTGGCGTCTGTATTTAGTGTTATTATGTTTTTGTGATTTTCTCGAAAAGTATTGAAATTAGAAAAAAGTTTTATGCATTGTTGATTGAGTATTCAATGAGGCATCCAAATCTCCAATAAAATATAGGGTGTTCTATTGAAAAAATTAAGTTTACATCAAAAAGTAAATTTTCGCTTCATCCTGTACATAATAGTAAATTGTCATTGAAAGCGCCTTTCCAACCCATGAACTTTTTATCAGAAACTTTCACCTCTGAAATGTACAGGGGCGGTGATATTTAGTGTCTAAATAGAGTTGGGACACCCTGTATATAAGGGAAATAAACCGGACAAACAAAAACGCAACAACATAAAGCAAAAAATAAGAACAAAATAAAGCTGCAAAAAAAACAAATATTTATATTGAATGTTTGTTAAATACCTGTGAAACGTCAATGTCAGCAAATATAATCCATTCAGTTATTTTTGGCATCAACCCATGCCATGGTATTTCACCAGTATAACATCGACAGCGATTGTTTGTTTACTTGTCGCCAAGACAAATTTGTCAAAATGCGTCATTAAAATTTCGCTGTTGCCCACTTTTTGTACACTTAAGCGTGCATTTTGTAAGCTAATTTGTTATTAAAAAATCATTTCTTAAGAAAAAATGCCAAGGTTATTAACGCGAAAATGCGAATTTGCATTAAAAAATCTCCAATCTAGAAGAGACTTCCCCGAAGAATCGCCCACTATAACCTTGACTAAAGTTTCCAATATTTTTGGGGTAAGCATTAACTCTGCTTGCTTTCAATTGCCGCTGACATATCATTTTTCCTGTTCTTACCTAACTGTATTCCGCCTTTACTTTAGTCCAAAAAGCAAATTTCTTATACATATCATCACAACCACATTCACACTTTAAACTTATTAACCTCAACTATTATCGTTGTAAAAGATTCATTTCTAAATGCCTCAATAAAATATAATATTGGCTCAATTTCTGGCAACTATGTGAGCAAAACAGTAAACAATAACCTTAACCTCAAACTGATTATTAATCACTGTCACTGTCAGTCATGTTATACCGGGTGAAATATGTCAGATTTCCAACGCCTACTTGACGACAGAAATAATTGAATGGATTATAGTTTCGAATAAATAGAAACTGTCTCTCCGTTTTTCAAATAAGTTTTTCTCACTTTCTATGCATTTTTTTAAATCTTAATCACACTAACTCAGTCTGCACTAGTAGACAAGACACCAAAAAATGCTTTAAAGAAGTCAGTATTGTTGCGAACTCAGGGATCAATAATTCCAGTGTAACGATTTAACACGAAAACACTATTTATCCACAAGTACAATTCGACTACTAAATAACTCACTACTTAGCCTTTTATTATCGTTTGGTTCTTTAGCTTACCTATAGCTCGATTAAATAAGACTCCTACTAACGGCGGCGCTATTCCCCTTTTATACATGATACTAAAAATATAGAAAAGCCTAGAATATTCTTAGAAGAAAAATAATTGCTAAGAGACACATAAAAAAAGGTCGTAAATAATTGCGTTCTAAATAAACAGAGCAATAAATCACTCGTGAATTCCCGCGCCGCAGCGCCCAGATAGGCCGCGAAGGTCCCGCCTAAAGTGTTGCTCCACCTCCCAGCCCCCGCCCTCCGTAACAATACCAATCAAATTTACAATAAAGAAAAGAAAACTATTTGAAAAAATGCAACGACTGCGAATAAAAAACCAGTCGGTTGTAGTCTTGATCCCTGAGGGACAAAACACTCAAAATACCAATGTTTCTAGACCCTTTTTTTTCCATATATTGTCGCTGATGTTCAGTGTGGGTGTGTATTGTAGCTTTGTCCCTCATCGGATATTATTTAACACTGAGCATACAGACTGAGACATTCTCGATCATGTAACACTCTCAGATAAACTCAGATACTTTAAAAAATGAAAATCACTAAAAATCTACACCATTATGAGTTGAGACATAAGCCTTTTAACTGAAGGCAGTGATTTTGTATTGGTATAATGCTAGATTACGACATGGCGACACCAATCGTTGCCAATATATCGCTGACTGTCTGCAATAGTGACACAACTCAAAAAAGTCGAAATTCTAGATAACAAAATGTCCGAACTAGAAATTCCAACCTCTACCTTAGAGCCAAAACTGGCACAAAATTATTTCTTTTTATGATCGTATTATACATAATTCATTTTCAAGTCAAAACAGTGTCCTATGTATAACCCAAATCTTAATTATTGATTTTCTCAAAACATTGTTTTTCGAGTTGTGCCATTATTGCAGACAATGACGCAACTCGTTCACCCATTTCTTTCGTCTTCTAGAACTCCGATATTCTATCTTCGTAATAGGCACCGGTCCAGGGTATGTCAGTGATAAAAAAGGTGCCACTGGTGGCATAAGAGAGCTAATCTTGTCAAAGGCCATAATGTAGAAAGAAAAATTCTGGGCCCTTGTAAACAGACTCTATTGTGCGACGTACAGCCATGTTTGAGTCTAGTAATAAAAAGTCTCTGGCTGGAGTCAACAAGGCGCCTTCTCCATAATGTACAGAAAATATATTAATACAAATATGGTACAATAGACTGATGAAATTGAATGAGTCTATCTTCGAAATTATTGAACCACTGGGACTTGCGTTAGTGGGAGGTGAAAGAGGATATCAAGAATATCAAAAACACGGTTGCATTCGTTCCACTCGTTTTAATGTTACAAGCGGTCAATGTTGAAAATTGCTCTATCCGGAATTATTGAACCAATACAACTCCGTCTTTCTCCTGCTTGTAGGAGGAGAAAGAGGACATAAAGAAGAGGAAAAACAGTTGGAATCACTCTGATCGGACTACTTGCTCCAAAGTTATAGGTCGTCGAAGTTCGATAAGACGTATACCCCCCAATTGGTCAATTTCAAAACATTTTTATATGTGCTGTTTTTGATTGGAATGGGACGAATGCGATCCTTAAGAACGTAACAAACTTTTGAATAAAATTAGCTCCATTAGTGATTTTTTTATAAATGGGAGAAAAGTCAATTCACAAAGCGCCTAAGAATCGACTACTAAATGCGCCTTCACCATAATAACCAGAAAACATATTAATAAAATCGTGGTACAATAAACTATTTCCGAAATACTGACTGAACCTGAAGACTTCCGTTTATGGAAAATAGTAAAAACTGCAGGTGACGATCTAACTAGGTATGCCAACTAGCACCACTGACCTTTTGTTTCCCTCAAAGTCCTCCAGTTCCACTCTAAGAGAGTATTCCTCGTTGTTAGTCAGCATATAGATGTTTTCGTTTCCCAACCAAAACTCCTTGGCAGGATCTCCAAAACCATTTTTATAGTCGTTCCAGTCCCGGTTGAAATTCTCCCTGGGAATACCAAAATCGTTTCTTCTTTGTATAACCTACCGGAGAAAAAAAAGCAATAAAAAGTCGGTGCGTTGGCGTAAGATTTGCTCCGGAGGAGGCGTGATTTACCGTTTTCCTAATATTTTCTTTTGACAAGCAAAAAACTTAATTAAATCCTCAGTTCGATGAACAAACGTTGACTCAATTAACGTTTCTTTTTTCCAAAATCGCTTTAACAGCCGCCTAATTTCTATTGAATTACTTTTACCGCACGGCTCGTTTCGAAAAAGGGCAAATTCGGCACGTCTGCTGTACGAGGTTTCTCGGTGATAATTAGAATTTTAGAAAAACGCGTTTATGGGCAGGCCACCGGTCAGTCAGTAATCCGGTTACACGAGAGCAATATATAAGTCACTATTAACTATCTAAAACGCATTCCAAAATAAGTAAAACATCATAAATATCATATACCCGTTCGGAAAAAGCGTAAGCCAAACCAGAAATTGATCGGTTACGTTACGTCGAATGTCTTTAAGCGTGAAAATACGGAATATGGCAAAAACCTGTTCCGATTGTGGTACTACTACTAAACCGATAATTTATGTTCTGTTACACTTTTTCGCGGGTTGCGTGTTCGTTTTGCAAGAAAATTACCTCGGATCGATATTAGGAGAAGGAAGTGGGTACCTACTGCTTATTATGCATTCTCTCCGGGTAATTAATCAATAAAAATATCGAACGTCTGATCTTGGATTCCGAAACATAATGAGATTCCGGTCGATTAATTTTTGAGTCAGGGAAGGAAGCCCTTTTACGTACCGTCCAGCCTCCGTCGGCGATTTCCTGCTCGCAGTACACTTTCAGGAACCAGAAGGTGGTACCTCGTATTTGCAGATGGTAAACGCCGGAGGTTCTCATGCCTGTGGTGTAGAGATCGGCGCAAGAGTAACCCTAAAATATCGAATAATTAGGGCTACTATTTAAGGGCAGTTTTCCTGTATAACAAACTTTTTCTTTTTTTTCCTTATTAAGATTACGAAATTATATAGACCTTGTATTTTTTTCTTAGAATATAAATGCTCTGTGGCCATCTTTGATATCAAATATCCTGTTTATTACGAGTTACACAAAGCTGGCGAATTTTAATTGTCTCACTCCATTAAGAACATGCATAGGCAGTGAAATAGAGTGAAATGTTGTTTCTGACAGTGAGGAGCTTCGCCTTAGATATTAAAAAGGCCCGAGGAAGACGTCAATAAAGGTCGAAACAATCTAAAGTGTTTTCGGGGCTTTGAAGCCATGGTCCAATAGAATTTCTTCCTGACGTTTCGTCTACAGCTGCGGCAGACATTATGAGAGGCGATGAGGCAATGGGCGAAGTGATCTGTGCTTCCCGACGTTTCGACTGTGGTGAGTTCCGTGGAATTTATTCCCTCGCCGTCGCTCTGCAGTGGAGGGACTGGGGTGGGGGTAGTAGTGGCGCCGAGTTTCGGCTCATTTGAAGTATGTCGTAGAACTCGCATCCAGTCTGCATTTAGAAACGCAGCAACTGTCAACTGTCAAAATATTTGCAAATCGTTGTTGACTTGCAAGTCTCAATTTAAAATTCAAAATTTTGCGACAACTTGAGGAAGGGAAGGAACTTTTTGGCTTAATTCTTAACTGGACCACAATTGCTGACCACTAACAATATGGCAGAGCTGTCTTTCTAATTAACTGTCTCCCAGAGACAACTGTTAACTGTCAAAATGTCTGCAAACTTTTTCATTGCTCGTAATGATATATAGTGTGTGTGTGTGTATGTGGTGTCGCCATGTTTTTTTTTTCAAAAATCTGTCATCTTTCAATTCTGATTGAGAAAACAAGGGATGAGAATACTCTCAGAATTCCTCAGAGCCGCCATCCGAAAACGCTAAAACTCTTCGTGCGTACTCGTAGACCTTGGAGATGGATAACCGTCATCCGAACATGTCCGAACTGCCGGGATATTCAAAAATTATCTGAAATTGTGATTCTTTGGATATCGATATTTGGAATTTGGAAAATGGATGTGGATTTGAGGAAAACTTGTGAACGTTGACGTCAACGTCGGGAAGCATGGGAAATCACTTCGCCCAGGAAGAAATTCCATTGGACCACGGCTTCAAAGCCCGGAAAACACTATAGATTGTATTTCGACCGGCCATGAAAGTCTTCACAGTCGTATAAAGATCGAAACGTTGGCGATGTCACAAATGTGTTTTGTATGTCTTTTACCCGCAATCTACCCCTTTTAAACTGTTTAGACAACTAACTAAATGCTTCTTTTGGCTTTTAATAACAAACTTTTAAAGGACACATTAAACTTAAAGACGTTATCTAACTTCAAAATTGAGCCCTATTCTGTTCCAAAAAAATGCACCTACTGATTAGAACATAAGCTAATTAGAATAATTATTCCCCTTCGAACAGTCAGTTAATAAGGTTAGTACTGAAACGTTATATTTTCCAACGTTATTATAATGCTGTTTATTTTGCAAATATTGAACTTATCGAAGATTGCTGATTGTTCGCTTCAAACGTTGAATAAATTCAAGTTGACTAAAAGTTAAAAAATGTAACGTTTTCTCTACGTTAATATGATATTAACGTTTGCTAAATTAAAAACACGATAAAATTGACAAACATTATTTTTGAGGTATGATAAGGGAACTTTACTGATCCGATAACTTGCTAAAAACATGCAAAAATGTTAATATATGGATCCATTTTTCTTGAAAGATAACTTCACGAAACGTTTATCAGCACTTATTGCGTAGAACGTTAAATAAACTTAATGCTGTTAGGTTATTGGAGAAACGTTACATATTCTAACGTAAACATTTAGTTTATAATATACATTCGGTCAGATCACATTTCTCTGAATGTGAATTGAATGCATAAATTGATAAAAATAATGATTAAGAACCCTTAATATTTCCTAACATTATAATAATGTTGAGTTAACAAATACAGGGTCAAAATTTCTTTTTTGACAATTTTTTTATTTCAAAGAAAATTGCCACTTAGGTAGTTTAAATGCTTAGAAAAAAATGTTATATTCCATAATGGAAGAGCGGTGAGATGTTGTACAGAGCAGGAAACATCCATCAGTATATTAAATCAAATACTGCATGGCATATGGCTCTCAGTTCGAGAAGCAGCCCATATTGCTTTGTACCTCGCAGGATATTGGGACCAGAACGAAGTGAAAAGACTAGGTGGTCACCAATTTGGCGATCAACCCATCTACATACTAGTTTCGGGGTCTACCCCTCATCAGTACTACATTGGCTGGTCGACAAATAAGAGACCGTGACTTTGCGGCTTAAATCCAAAAATCTACGGAAGAGCGGTGAGATGTTGTACAGAGCAGGAGCAGGCGACAAATCGACATCCATCAGTATATTAAATTCAATACTGCATGGCAGATGGCTCTCAGTTCGAGAAGCAGCCTATACTGCTCTGTAACTCGCAGGTTCTCGGAACGAGAACGAAGTGTAAAAAGCAGGTGGTCACCAATTTGGCGATCAGCCCATCTACATACTAGTTTCGGGGTCTACCCCTCATCACTACAGCTTTGGCTAGGCGACAAATTGGAGACCGAGAGTTTGCGACTTGAAGCCAGAAAGCTACGGAAGAGCGGTGAAATGTTGTACACAGCAGGAGCACCAGCGTTTTATATCTAATACTGCATGGCAGATGGCTCTCAGTTCGAGAAGCAGCCTATATTGACCAGGCTGAAGTTAGATTCAGATTTAGATTCAATATTCAGATTTTTACAACGGACCAGATAAGTACTGAACATGATGAAAAAAAAATTTATATAAATGGGTTCTGACAAAATACCGTAGGGATATGCACTTTTCACACCCCACTAACGAATAAACTCGTTAGGGGTGAAATCTACCCCCTTTTTGGAAAAGCAATAAAATACAAAATTCTGCAAATATGACGTTGTGCAGTACCCAGTAAGGAGAAGGAGGGAGGTGTAGATGCACCTTATAACATCCTATGAGAGATTCAGTCGAAATAACTTCGTGGTGGGTAGAAATTACCCCCTCTCCCTAAAGCAATAAAATTTAAATATAGCCCAAACCTGACGTTGTGCACTATTCTAGTAAAGAGTAGGAGAGAGGCATAGATGAACCTTATAACATGCTGTGCCAGACTTATTCAAAATAACTTCGTGTGGGGTACAAATTACCCCCTCTCCCTAAAGCAATAAAATTCAAATATAGCGCAAACCTGACGCTGTGCACTCTTCTAGTAACCACTAAGTTTTATTGCTTTTCGTGGTGGGGGTAATTTCTACCCCCCACGAAGTTACTTCGAATGAATTCCTCATAGAGTGTTATAAAGTTCATCTAGGCCTCCCTCCTACTCTTCACTAGAATAGCGCACAAGGTCAGGTTTGAGCTATTTTGAGTTTTTTTGCTTTTCGGGGTGGGGGTAATTTCTACCCCCCACGAAGTTATTTCGAATGAATCCCACATAGAATGTTATAAGGTTTATCTAGGCCTCTCTCCTACTCTTTACTAGAATAGTGCACAGCGTCAGTTTGAGCTATTTTGAGTTTTATTGCTTTTGGGGGGGGGGGGTAATTTCTACCCCCCACGAAGTTATTTCGAATGAATCCCACATAGAATGTTATAAGGTTTATCTAGGCCTCTCTCCTACTCTTTACTAGAATAGTGCACAGCGTCAGTTTGAGCTATTTTGAGTTTTATTGCTTTTGGGGGGGGGGGTAATTTCTACCCCCCACGAAGTTATTTCGAATGAATCCCACACAGAGAGTTATAAGGTTCATCTAGCCCTCCCTCTTACTATTTACTAGAATAGCACACAACGTCAGGTTTGCGCTATTTTGAGTTTTATTGCTTTTCGGAGTGGGGGTAATTTCTACCCTCACGAAGTTATTTCGAATGAATCTCGTACAGGGTGTTATAAACTGCATCTAGCCCTTCCTTTTGCTCTTGACTAGAACAGTGCAAAACGTCAGGTTTGCGCTATTTTTAGTTTTATTGCTTTTCGGGGTGGGGGTAATTTCTACCCTCACGAAGTTATTTCGAACGAATCTCGCATAGGGTGTTATAAAGTGCATCTAGCCTTCCCTCTTACTCTTTACTAGAATAGCACACAACGTCAGGTTTGCGCTATTTTGAGTTTTATTGCTTTTCGGGGTGGGGGTAATTTCTACCTTCACGAAGTTATTTCGAATGAATCTCGCATAGGGTGTTATAAAGTGCATCTAGCCTTCCCTCTTACTCTTTACTAGAATAGCGCACAACGTCAGGTTTGCGCTATTTTGAGTTTTATTGCTTTTCGGGGTGGGGGTAATTGCTACCCTCACAAAGTTATTTCGAATAAATCTCGCATAGGGTGTTATAAAGTGCATCTAGCCTTCCCTCTTACTCTTTACTAGAATAGCGCACAACGTCAGGTTTGCGCTATTTTGAGTTTTATTGCTTTTCGGGGTGGGGGTAATTTCTACCCTCACGAAGTTATTTCGAACGAATCTCGTACAGGGTGTTATATACTGCATCTAGCCCTTCCTCTTACTCTTAACTAGAATAGTGCACAGCGTCAGGTTTGCGCTATTTTAAGTTTTATTGCTTTTCGGGGTGGGGGTAATTTCTACCCTCACAAAGTTATTTCGAATGAATCTCGCATAGGGTGTTATAAAGTGCATCTAGCCTTCCCTTTTACTCTTTACTAGAATAGCGCACAACGTCAGGTTTGCGCTATTTTGAGTTTTATTGCTTTTCGGGGTGGGGGTAATTTCTACCCTCACGAAGTTATTTCGAATGATTCTCGCATAGGGTGTTATAAAGTGCATCTAGCCTTCCCTCTTACTCTTTACTAGAATAGCGCACAACGTCAGGTTTGCGCTATTTTGAGTTTTATTGCTTTTCGGGGTGGGGGTAATTTCTACCCTCACAAAGTTATTTCGAATAAATCTCGCATAGGGTGTTATAAAGTGCATCTAGCCTTCCCTCTTACTCTTTACTAGAATAGGGCACAACGTCAGGCTTGCGCTATTTTGAGTTTTATTGCTTTTCGGGGTGGGGGTAATTTCTACCCTCACGAAGTTATTTCGAATGAATCTCCTACAGGGTGTTATAAATTGCATCTAGCCTTCCTCTTACTCTGTACTAGAATAGTGCACAACGTCAGGTTTGAGCTATTCTGAGTTTTATTGCTTTTCGGGGTGGGGGTAATTTCTACCTCCCACGAAGTTACTTCGAATGAATATCTCATAGGATGTTATAAAGTACATCTACACCTCCCTCCTTCTCCTTACTGAGTACTGCACAATGTCAGATTTGCAGAATTTTGAATTTTATTGCTTTTCCAAGAGGGGGTAGATTTCACCCCTAACGAGTTTATTCGTTAGTAGGGTGTGAAAAGTGCATACTCCTGCGTGGTATTTTGTCAGAACCAATTTATAAATTTTTTTTTCATCATGTTCAGTACTTATCTGGTCCGTTGTAAAAATCTGAATATTGAATCTAAATCTGAATCTAACTTCAGCCTGGTCCTATATTGCTCTGTACCTCGCAGGTTATCGGAACCTGAACGAAATGTACAGAGCAGCCGCGAACTCACGGTCTCCAATTTGTCGACCATGCAAAGCGGTACTGATGAGGAACAGGCCCCGAAACTAGTATGCAGATGGGTTGATCGACAAATTGATCACCACCTGCTTTTTATATTCCTTAATATACTGGTGAAAGTAGCAGGATTAGGACAAATAATACACCTCTTTTTTGTCGGAAAATGGCCAACGTTTCGACTATTTATTTAGTCTTTCTCAGGGTGCATGCATCAACGGACGTGTGGTTTATCTAGCCAAAGACACCAGAGTCACCCAATAATCGAATGAAGTTTATAGTTTTAACCATGTTGAAAACATTTCAAACTGACTATCCTCTGTGGTGGAAGATTGAGGTGCCCTGAGGATGACTAAATAAATAGTCGAAATGTTGCCATTTTCCGATAAAGAAGAGGTCTATTATTTGTCCTAATCCTGCTACCTTCTCCAGTACATAAAACTTAAGGACGCTAATCACAATCATATTCCTTAATGTTAGTAAAAAAAACCATAATTCTCTAGTAAAAAACTACATGTAGCGTTAAAGAAGGTGTAGTTTGTTTATTGAGCCTGTTTGAAGGTTATCCCTTGAGTAAAGTGAAAAAGATCAGTTAGTGAGGAGTGTTTTTGATCATAAATCACTATGGAAATTGCAAATTGCATCTCGCAACAATTGTATTGTTTTAGGTTAATAATGGACTGAAATTAGCTAATTACGACTTTTAAGCAAGAAAATCAAAATTTCAGTGCTTATTTGCAACTAATCTGAAGTCCATTAAATATAAAAATAAACACATAAATAATGTGATGTAATTTAAAAATTAGGGCGTCAGTGAAACCGGACAAATATACTCAAGTCGGTTTTCGTTAAAAGACTCCTGAAAATAGACCAAAACTTCACGTTGAAGAAACTATCATGCGAAAATACACTGATAAATACAAATATCAGATGCCTTTATAGAGATTTAAAAAGAAAACACCAATAAATTGTTTCCAACCTAAATCGGTGTATCAATATATTAATATAGGGACGTTGTTTGAAGCCAATTTAAGGTGCTGACATGTTCTCGTGCATGTTGCAACTTTCACGTCAAATATGGCGTACTTATACGTATGTATGCGTTGTATGTGCATATTTCGCCAAAGATGACGTTGCGTAAACTCGCTGTGAAGGTAGTTTGAAGATTTTTCTTTAAACAAAAAAATTCTTCGGATAAATGCTAAAAATGACGAAACATGTAACCTGTCA
The DNA here is from genome assembly GCA_951812265.1 of Taphrorychus bicolor. Classification (NCBI taxonomy): domain Eukaryota; kingdom Metazoa; phylum Arthropoda; class Insecta; order Coleoptera; family Curculionidae; genus Taphrorychus; species Taphrorychus bicolor. Next base: position 41,302,066 of record OX638303.1, on the reverse strand, counting down.
CGGATTTTGCTTTGTTAATTGTGCGATGTATTTTATGGAGTTTCTAACGTAACAAAAGACCCATCAATTGTCAATAGAAAGTATCATAAACTTCAAGATTTTATTGATACACATCTACACTTAAGTAGTTTTCCATTTCCTGTTTGTTTACGAGAAGAACACGGTGTGCCTAATGTTAAAGTACATTTCATTACGTTGAAAAGATAATAAATGGATGTAATATCGCTATCGTTTTAAGTAATAACCCTCATTTCAGCAAATTGGATTTTTTCGCTTTCCGCTCAAATTAAAGTGAAAACTACATCAATACCTGCATTAAATATCAACAAAAGCCCGTGTAAACTGTCATAATATTTCATCTTTGAGCAAAAACGGGCCTATTAGAAACCACTATAGAAAGCTATCCACATTCGCAGATATGGCCGGGTGTTCCTGGTACTGACAATGATCAAATGCAGTGCTGATTCGAAACGCACCTTATTATGGGTGGCTTCGGGGTAAACAGATGCACCATCTGGTCAGAGTAGCTAATTAATTTGCATTCGAACTGTGTGAATGATTATAGCGAGTGTTTTAATAATAATGCCGATGTTTCTTTTATGGAAATTCCTAAATTAGGAAGAAATCTGAATCAATTTTCGAAAACCAGTTTAATTTCGAGGAAAGAAATCTCAAAAATATTATTAAATTGTAGCAGATGGTTGTTTAAAAACGTCAAGTATGTTTACATTACTTTAACGTTGTTGTAAACGATATTTTTTACTTGGTATAGCATACAATGTACATTAAAAAAACATGTTTGCTGTTCTTGTATCCAGTAAGTTTACATTAGGAAATGTAACTACTGCAGATGCCCAATAAACACGTTTTTTAACGTTATAGGAAATGTTGGGCGATTTGTAGGTCAAATTGATGTTTATTAGTTACCTGCCTCTCTTAGGGATCACAATACAATTTTTCTTACATTAGTAACTTTCTAAAGACTTTTTACTCCTTGACAATTTTTTTTTCCACGTAACACTTGAACACTAAAGTAACATAGAAGTACATTTTTTTTTCACTTGATCAAAAAAAAGTCGATTCGAGATCACAAAGGTTAAGAAAAGCAAAACGATAAAAAGCATTACATTTTTATAAGCAATGTTGGCACGTTTGCAGTCCCCTCAGAACGTAACAAACTCAATTCGAATGAAATTAACCTGTAAAGTGTTTTTTTTAATGGCAAAAAAACGCGATTCTAAAACCGCTTAAAAATCGACCACCGAAGGAGTCTATCTCCGAAAAAATTGCACCTACGGAACTTCTGGTAGTGGGAGGTGAAAGAGAACATCAAAAAGAGGAAAAAACAGTTGGATTCTCTTCAATGGGTCGAAGCGTTTCCAAATTACAGGGGGAAAATGTTTTTGGTGTTTTTAATCGGAATGGCACGTTTGCAATTCCTTAAGAACGTAACAAACTAAATTCGAATGAAATTAACCTCTAATGTGTTTTTTTTTTAAAAATGGTCAGAAAACGCGATTCTAAAAGTGCCTAAAAATTGACCACCGAAGGGGTCTATCTCCAAAAATGTTGCACCTACAGATGTTCCGACGGTGGCAGGTGAAACACGACATCAAGAAGATGAAGAAACGGTTGTATTCACTCCAATCGATCGAAGCGTCGTTAAAAAAGTCGTAATACCTCCCCCCCACCCTTGGACATTTCCAAAAAAAATTTCGGGCAAATGCTATTTTTTATTGGAATGGCACATTTGCAATCCCCTAAGAACGTAACAAACTCAATTGAATTAAATTAACCTCTAAAGGCGTTTCTCTAAAAATGCTCAGAAAACGAGATTCTAAAGGTGCCTAAAAATGTTGCACCTAGGGATTTTTTTTTGCTGTTTTTGATTGGAATGGCACGTTTGCAAACAGTTGGATTCACTCAAATCAGTCAAGGCGTTCTCGTTCCAAGTGGAAATTGAGAAAAACACCGTAAAACTCACCCGAATGTCTCTTACATTGGACACGACGTCCGATGTGACGAATGTCGAATTATTCAACACCGGCTTGTTCTTCACGCTGGGAAAGATCACCCCTCCCTTCCTCTTCTCCATCCTTTTTTCCGTCGTCGTGCTGACGTTTCCATTATTCGAGACGTTGCCGTAGCTTCCGGTCTGGAAGCCCGTCGAGGAATTGTCGGCCGAGGGAGGCATAGTCGTGTACGGTACCGGCGGTGTGGTCTCTGTGAAGTCTTCTTCAAACCTCGTTGCATCGTAATCTAAAATCACCATTAAAGAACTAAATCTCCACTAAAAAAAAATTGTACTGACCAGGGATGTCCAAACTAGGCTCGGACAATAGGATGTCAGCTGGAACAGGCCGCTGCGCCAACGTTGCCACGTCATCCTCCTGCTTCTTAAGCCTCATCTCCACCTTATCCAAGTTGGCGATGATTTTGTTCGTTTTCGAATTCAAATCGTTGTGAATTTCACCGATCGCTCGTTCTTGTCGTTGAGTCTGCGTCAGCAGTTCGTCGGATTTGGGCAGCAAGTGGTCCACAGAGCTCTTGGTCCCGACCACCACGTTCCACACTTCGTCCATCTTCTCCGAAACCGATATGATCGGCTTCATTTGCTGCACCAGACTGTCGATTTTGCTAGACCTAGTGGTTATCGGTCTCGGAGTGGTGGTACTAGTTGCTGAGGAGTTTCTAGGGTGCTGCCTCGGGTCGTCGACAATGGCGTTGTGCACATCCACCATCATTCCTAAGAGTTTTCCCAAATTGTCTGACACATAACCTATGTGGAACTGATTTTTTTTATCTATGGAGTTGGTGAGTTCCCTCAGTTGACCCAGTTCCTTAGTCACGTGATTGAGCACTTCAGTATTCAAAGCCTTGGTGATCTCTAGAACGTTCATGCTAACCGAGCGCTTCTCGCTAGCCTCAACGTTGATATCTTCATTCTGTAGATAGTTACTATCCAGCTGGCTTTTCAGCACAGTCAATTTTGAATCGATATCGCCGACCTTCTGATCCAAAGACACGAGTTTCTTGCCAAAAGTGGCCATATCGTCAAACACAAACCTCCTCTCATCGCCGCCGCCCTTCAAAGGGTTGGCGGGAGTCTGAAAGAGCTTCAAATCTAAATTTCTCAGCTTTGCAATTACTGACTCAGTTTTATCGATGTTATTGTTGATCCTCGAATCCAAACCCTCGACCCGCCTCATGAGGTGTTCCACTGCCTTGTCCAAGTTTTCGATTCGTTGCAGCTTCGATTCTAAGGTGGATATGATCGCCTCGAACACGTCAAAGAGGTGTTGTTCCCTGAAAAAGATCCATATCTACGTATTACTAAAAGGCAGATCCGTGTGGGATTGAATATTTTAATAAATTTATTTACAAGGCATTTATCACCACTTGTTGGTTAATGTATAGTCGTTGCCGGCAAAACTGAAAGTGTAATATAAATGCACAAATGTGTTCCAGTTCCGATGATTTTTTCTGCGAGCCTATGCGACACACCCTTTAACGGGGTTTCCATTAAAAGTAGCAGTTTATATTATAATTTCATAAAAATTACGCAACTGGTGTGTATATGTACGTTTTGTAGATCTGCTTTCGATTCAGCCTGAAAACGGTGCTTCCTAGTTAGTACTGTTGCGTAATGGGTACCTATGCACCGACGTTTCAAAGATGAAAATCTTGTCTACCGGGTGTTTTTCGCGGCAGATCGGCACCGATAAAGATCGGTAAATATGATTGTTCCTACTAGAGTGTGTGACTGTCTGTTGGGAAATTTAATAAAAAGGAAGTTAAAAGGTTCTTAGTGAACATATTATGATTCATCAAATTTTCTTCAAAATTTGTTCACACGTTCCATAAGCTGAGCGCTAAATTCTCATCTGTCAGTCAAATTACTAAGAATGATATTGTTGAATTTAATTTGATGAAGAAAACAAAAATAGATGGGCTTTTCAAAATTGTAAATAACATATTTTTTTAAGTTTTAAAGGGAAGGGAGATATTTAGTGAGATTATTTCTCGAATCAAATTAATATAGACAACTACATTGATTAAGGTTTAGGTTAGTGTAAGCGAAAATACCACGTCGTCTAGACAACGTCGAATTACCGGGGATGCACAATATTGTCCAAATGAAAATCATCAAAAAAAAAGTCCAAAGTAAATCGATCCACCGATGATTTTCTCCAAAATAAAAACATCCACCGAAATTCAAACCAAACCAGAAAATGTCCAAAATAAAATCGTCCAAAGCATTTTCATCCAAAATCTCCTTGAAATGACCTCTAATCTTTTTATGGTGTTGCTATTAGCTCGCTACGGCGGGTTTATATCTAGAGATTATTGATCCGAGTCGGCAGAAACGTAAACAAATCGCAATTCTGTTTTTATTATAATGTATTGTTTGCATGAATTGTTAATTATTAAAATCTTTAGAGCATAAATTAAAAAAAAATACATTAAAATGTATTTCCTGAATGTCATTGAATAAAATGTCATTCAACACATTATTTCTATGTATGCATTGTAAGGAATCTTAGTAGAGAGAAAAGAAATAAAACGAAGTGTTTGTATTAATGGAATGACGAAGATGTCTCGGGCCCCACCGTTTATGAGTTTTATGCGGTAGATGGGCCACAGGAAAAATGCTGAATGGGTAAGAGCCTTTAGACAATGGAACAAATGCCAGGGTGCATTGCTTTATTCATAGCGATGCAAGTCACCCAACATGCATACATCCCAATGAGTCAATAATAAACTCTGTTACTTTTAGGATAAATCTACAGAAAGTATATTTCTGAAAACTCTGAATAACATGACAGAGAAAGGGTGTCGATGAGCAAATCGGAGGAGAGATTGGATATTAACGGTACCTATAGAATGAGGCCCTACCATCAATCAGTTAAATTACTAATTTCAGATACTCAAGTCACAACAAAAGTGTATCATGGGAGTGATTGGGTTGTGAAGGAACTACAACTGGCAGAGCCAGAATGTTAAAAGGAGCCATACTATATTGCCAGACACCCGAGTGCTTAATGTTTCTGAAGCCACAATAGACCACAGGTTGTAGCGAAGGACTGAACAAGTCCACTCACATAGAACACATTAATCTTTGTGGGGTGCTACTGCTACCAGACTATGTGGTGAATGCGAGGGTGAATGTTATAGAAACCCCACTATTGGCAGACACCAGACTAGTGTATTTAATGTTTGTGGCCCCTCTATTGCTAGGTTCAGTGTAGTGTAGCTATGTTAGTTCAGGTAGTATACCTACATTAAGTATTGGTAATTCAGTTTTTACCATGTATGTAACCTTAACATACTTTTATAATTTTAGAGAGAACAAAAAAAAAATTTTGGATTTTTTTGTATCTAAAGTAAAGCATGTTCAATGCAAAAAATAGAAAACAATAAATATCCATATATTAATTTCGGCATGCATTGTTGGGTCCCTCCAGACACCTTCATGCTGCCTATCATGGACCGTTTAGAAGGCCCTTTTATACAATCAGGGGTTCATCAACTAAATCCAACCTTCATATATTTGACCTCCATGAGAAACACATTGGTATCAAAAGTAATGTCAACGTGACATCAACGAATTTCTTACCCCCATTTGCACCAAGCAAATTTAGGCAAATCTAAAGTTAAGGACCCCTAAACCATACCCAGCCGACCAGAAAATCACCTATGTCGTGAATATAACGTGATTATATGACCATATTAAACGTCATGAATATCAATGAAAATGAAGAAATGTCACGTTTATTTTACGTGACATTTTTGTGATAAAAATTCACCTACTTGACCGAACTCAGCCACTGACTGACGTCTAATAAACGTATAAAAAACGTTTCCCATTATTCACAAAACTATGCGCCCTTTTATGTAAAATAACGCTAAAGTCTTAATATAATTACGAATAAATTGGGTTTTGTATTATGAAAAGTTTATTGATAATTTGCGGAAATTTATTGAATAAAACTGAATATGTATGATATGGTGTATTATAATATAACTGAATATTACAACTTTACAACTATTCAACCAACAATCATAAAGAAATAACAATAACAGTGTTGCCATGTTGCCAACTCAAAAATTTTAAATTCTCTCATTTAAAATTTAATTCACCAGAAATGCTCCTAGGGAGCGCCCGTATCATTGAAAATCCGATAGATGGGCCAAGGGAAAATTCCCAAAAAACCTTTAAACCCAATTTAGGGTTTGTACCCGGGTTTTTTCCCATCTTTCCTTGAAAGCACCCGGCAGTTTCAAGATTTAAGGTTAGATTTTAGATTAGAATTCAATAAATCCAGATTCTGGTTTGTTTTTTGATAAACTAAACACTGGTTAATTGCTTAAAAGCTTCAAGCTGCACAAACCAACTAATTATTGCTTAATTGGTAAGAGTTAAGCGTATTGAAAAAATAAAATTTAGAGGTTATAGTGGAATAAACCCGGAATTTTCCCGGATGTGTGCAGGGAATAAACCCTCAAAAATGAAAAAACCGGGTGAAAACCCATCTCTAGTCAAAATCCTCGCGCGATTCGCGTGCGCAGCATAAGGTAATTAATAGCATTTTTGGCTTAATGTTCTAGAACAATCCGAGAGGAACCTCTATTCTCCACTCTCTGAATCATATTTTAAAGTTAGAAATATTCACAAATTGCTCTAGAGCAGCAAACCGAAAATGCTATAACATGAATTTTTTTTTTTTTTTTATTTTACTTTTTTATTTAAAATTTCTTGTTTACACCAACGAGCTAGTATTTTACATCTGAAAAGACTCTCCTGTTTTACAGTTTTGGCCCCACATTTTTAGCAAAGAACACCTAAAAAATGGCCGCAATATCCGCTGTACTATAAATTTAAATTTAGTCAATATTTTTCTTTTAACTCTGAATGGTTCTTTGCAATTGTTTTTTTCAACTTTCAATGATGAAAATAAACTTATCTATTGCAAAAATTTAGGAAACATTTTTGAAAAACGTAGAAATCCCTTTAAAAAATTCAGAGTCACTAGTAATGTTTAAAAAAATTAACTGAAAAATAAAACAGGATTTTTCCATTTTAAAGTTAAACGTAGTTAACATTTTTTTTGTTTTGTCTATGTTTAACTTTTATGGAACTGTAACTGGAACTTGTAAATGTTCCATAATCCTCTCACGAAAGTATGTAAAGGTAATTTAAAAAACGTTAAACAGATAATTAAAAATAAATTACACTTTTTGGTCTCTTCATGTGGTATTTTCATATTTAAAATCAACCGTTTCGTTTTTCATTCATCATCAAATTATTATTTTTTAAATACAGTCTAGGATTTTTTTTTATTGTATTCTGAATTTCCTTGCAAGTCTGCATTTCAATTCACCATGCATTTCGAATCAAAATTTATAATGTTTCCACAAAAAAAAAGTCGGATTTTAAGGAAAATAACACGTTGAATAAACCAAAAAGTGGCTAAAAGTGTCATTTATTTTTAATTATCTCTTTAAAATAAGACCGAAAAAATAAAAACTCGTTTCAAAATTTTAGTTTTTTGCGAATATTTCCGGAACGAGTTGGAATTTTGGAAATTTGAAAACGTAATTTTCATGGACTTTTAGTTGCGCAAAGCGGTGAGAAAGATGACTTGAGAAAAAAATAACTCTGATACTACGAAATATGACGGAAAAATAAATTAAAGCGACAAACAATAAAAAGTTACAAAATGAAACCAAATGAAATGAGCGGAACACAAAGAGATCGATGAAAAAAATAATGAGAAATTAAGTAAACAAGAAAGGTAAAACTTGTTTATAAATAAAAATTATAAACAAATATACATTTTTGAAAAAAAATACAGAGTTATTTGTTGCGATAATATATCGCTATCGTTGCGATAGGGAATAAAAATGCGAAAAAAGACAATTTGAGAAGCAAATCCATATAGATTCATTAATAAAACAAGAAGAATTAATAATAACATTAACCACTAAAAGATTATATTAATTCAAAAAGTAGAAAGGCTACATTAAAATTGTGAAAAAATCACAACAACAAGTGAGAGTTTTAGAATGTTTTGCGTGGAGAGCAAAAAAAAACAGGAGGTAAGACAATTTGCGAAGCAAAAATTAGGATCATTAAAAAAGAAAGAAAATAGAATTGGTGAGCCCCATAAGTAAAAAAAAAAAGAAATAAACGAATAAAAATTATAAGTTGGAAAAAAATACTATATTAATTATAAATAAAAATATTAAATATCACACTGAATTAAGTAACTCTATCGAGTTTAAAACGCGATTTACCCACGACTCAGAGAGGGTTTAATAGTGTAAAATAAGAATTGGCGCCAATCAGAACGGCACAGACAACATCTGGTTTCGTCTCGCGACAAAATCAGAACTTTTCTTTTCCTCCCCTGACAGGTAGTAGCTCTATTGAGTTCAAAGTGGCACCTAAAAAATGGCGGGTATATCCGCCAGTAGTGACATCAATTGACTTCTTACGTCAAATAATTAGAAATCGTGTTTAATCAATTGATGAGATTATTGTGACGATGATATTACGTCGAGGGTATTTTAAAAATTATGGACAACCGGCCGAAAAAGGGCTCCATTTTTAGGGGAATATTGGTATTAGTTTGCTCTCTCCGTATCTTCTACCTCATTGGTCTACACTTTACATTACTTAACCCGAGTTCGGTAATTCCATCTGAGCGCTCCGGACACAGACCATCTTCTAAAATCTTAACAAGCTAGAGTGAGATAGACCGATATCCCGAGCGCTCGGGTTGTAATTACCGAACTCGACTTTAACATAACACTAAAGAACGTCAAACGTAATGTTAATATTTGACAATGTTGGCCTTTCGTTCGCATTACTCTAAATACAGAAGATTCTCGAAAAATCGTCGCATCGATTCAAAGCTCCCGCTTCGCTCACATCAAGGATTGGCACTCGCATTGGCAACACTGACAATAAAGGTAGTCAACAGACGACACTTGAAATATTAAAATACCGGAAAGTAGTCGTGTAAGCACTCCCTGTTTGAAGGTCATTTAAGGACACTTTGGATGATTTTTCGTTGGATGAAAATACGGTGGATCGAAAAATTTTGGATGGTTATACTTTGGATGTTATTTGGTTTGGATGGAATTTCGGTGGATGTTTTTATTTTGGACAAAATCATCAGTGGACTGAATTAGTTTGGACGTTTTTTTCTTGGAAGTTTTTACTTTGGATGATTTTGTGTGGACCCGAATTACCGCTGTAATTTTTTGAAAAACAAACTCTCCTTATGGGAAAATTTATACATGAGTGAAATCATCGAGGGTAATACCACGAGAGCTTTAAAATTACCGATAATTTTTCACGATTGCATGTTTTCCATAATTTCGCGAGTCCTTTCGAACGAGTGAAATTTGCAAGGAAAACATGCCAGAGTGAAAAATTATCTGGTTAATTTTAAAGCTCGAGCGGTATTTAGTGAGATTATTCCTCGAATCAAAAATACTATTAAGAAATAAATAAGTAGTGTTAGAATATTCGGACGTCACCTTAAATAAGTCAGTCAGACAACGACATTGATTAAGGTTTTATGGATGAGTGAAATAATCGTAAAAATTAATTTGAAGTTTTCGATTGTAATGTGATGTAAGTGTCATTTTAAAAAATGTCAAAAAATTGATTTTAGAAGTGCCTAAATATGGATTGCCGATCGGACTGCGGTTTATGGCAGGTGAAAGAGGACATTAAGCACAGAAAAAAAAACTGTTTGCTATGCTCCGACTGGCCTACTTACCAATTGAAAAATTACAGACAGAGAAATATGTAAAATCTAGAAAAGTAGGGTATACTCCCCTGTTTTAAAAAAACATCGAGTAGAAGTAAAATTAGTCTCGTAAGTGCTATTTTAAAAAATATTAAATAAGCGGTTTTGAGAAGTCCCTCAAAATGTACCTTTAATAGTAGTTCAACCGAGCTTTCAATAATTCTCATAGATGCCGCTACCATTTAGTCGGCGTGAGAAATTACAATTATGAATGAATTTGCATGATATGGATTTTTATTTTTAATAGGTAATTTGGATTTACGGATTTTTAACCCTATTGCGGTACTGAGTTGTCAGCACTGAAGCAAGGGCATTTAATAACAGTTGTGCTATATTCATACCTATAAATTAAATTTTCATTTACATTAATTTAACATTTCAAAGTGAAGTGTGATCCTACTTATAGTAGATATGTTTATACATTCATTATTAATTATTAAATGGAAAGAATAAAAGTTCTATTCCTACTAAGTTAAGTAAGGTATCTACGGGGTGTTCATTATAAAACTTCATCTAGTTGGCTGTGAAATGTCAAAAGAAAAGGTCGGAGAAACAAAAGTCCATTTACTTTGATTGTGTCATCCTTTTCTGTCAAAATTTTATAGCCTCTGCTAGATGAAGTTTTATAATGAACAATCCGTATTAAAAAAAAAAATACAGGGTGTTTATTAGAAAAATTCATCTAGAAGGCTATGAATTATTGACGGAAAAGTGGTGACATAATCAAAGTAAATAGATGCTTTTTCATCTTACATCTATTAACATTTCACAGCCAATTAGATGACGTTTTTAAAAGAACGCCCTTACTTTAAAAGTTGATAGGAATTGTAAGGGCTAATAAAAAAATTGTTTCAAACAACAAATAGGTATTGCTTTTCCGGCATAAAATATTCATAAAGAACAATGTCAAGTTTGGTTAAACGTTTTTATTTAACCACAAACATTTATTGACATAGGTAACTATAAATAAAACAAAAACATGCAATTACAAATTGATTTTAACAACTACAGCAATCTCTTTTATTGTCTACAAATCTTGTATAGTACCTATAAAAATCTTCTCAACCCCACACAAAGGGCTTGAAATACAGTGTACAGGGTGGCTTTCGAGAGGTGATCCCGTACCTTATCTTGAAAGTTTCATAATTTAGTAAACAGGTTTTAATTATTTGATTTTTTGTATGTACTGGATTGTTTCAATTTTGCGCATTCACTAACAACTTTCTTATTTTAGGATATTAGACATTACATTTTTTCTTTCCTTAATTGGTTCTATATTTAATTCTAAGATTTTTCTGTATTTATCTATATAGGTACACTATTCACTTATTATTGTCATTAAATCGTCTTATCATATCTTCTCAACACAATATGTGAGGAAAGGAGATAGGTAGGTATAAAAAAATGAAGACTTCAAAGATAACAAGATGACAAAAATAAGTGAATGAGGTATTTGTATCTATTTCTTATAGTTTTTGAAATATTGTGGTGGTCTTTTTAACTTGAGACAATGAGATATCTCAACAACTAGTAATGTAAAAGATTTTGGTTCTAAATTGTACAGGATGGCGCCTTTTCGATGAATTTAAGGGGTATTGGTAAATCCATAATAGATAGATGAAATTTGATTAAGTACACATTTTCGACTCCAATGTTCATGATAATTGTAATAGTATCATTATTTCCTGGCCAGCTTGATTTGTTTTCCATATAGGGACAGGATGTTTTTGAAAAAACTACACTTTTGACATGGCATTGTGATATAAAGTTAAGTTTTTTTTAAATGAGCCACCCTATATATTATTGGATGGTTTGATAGCCCATTTATGGCTGATTTGATTGATGTAGAATTTTATACCTTTATTTCTAGTAGTTTTCAAATAATTAGAGATAGCTGATCTTATTTGTTTTCAAGTTTATATCATAACTTAAAATTTGCTATCATAAAAAATTCAAAATTGCACCACTAAATGACATATGAAAAATTCTAAAATATTTCTATTTCTGTATAAATAATGACATCATAAAATCTATCTTAAAAATCAGAGTTGAGAATGTGCAATCAGATTTCTTCTCTGTTAGGGTTTTACCAACTCTCCATAAATCCAGTGAAAAGGCGCCACCCTGTACACAATGATCTATTTTAGGAAAATATTTTTATATATGCAGGTTGGCCCACAAAAGTGTATGTGGTCATATAATGTAATATTTTTAAATGGGATACCTTCTATTTCCTATATTTTTCACTAGATTTTGATACAGCTTATAGCTTGTACTGGATCCCAAACATGGTTTGACATCTTGTTAGTCTTGGAAATTTGATTTCGACATTGTTTGTCAATCTTCTTGACATGAGCAAAAGTGAGGTGGATAAAGAAAAAATAAACATTTCATAGCTGCTAAGATGAGAGCTGCTTTAAGATCTATCAAAATGTAGTAAAAAATACAGAATATCCTATTTAAAAATATTACATTATATGATGTCACGCTTTTGTGATCCATCCTGTGTAAGTAAAAATATGTGCTTAAAATAGGCTCTTCTGTATAATACATACCTCCATTGGAACATTTTCTTCCACCCTACTAGTTCTCAAAATTACTGGCAGAATCAAGTTAAAAAGACCACCATGTATCATCAATGATCCAACCAACCAAATACATAATTGATTAATGAATGACAAAGTGTGATGTCTAATTCAAAATAAGAAAGTTGGTAGTAAATGTGCAAAATTGGGACAACCTGTGTATAGTGACATAGAAAAGAAAGAATTAAAAACTACTAAATTGTGAAACTTTTGTATTTGAATTTTTCTCAGAGCACTCACAGTTTTTGAGATAAGGTACAGGGAAAGGGTCATCTTTCAATGGCCACCCTGTACAGTGTAAGCATTACTTGATAATCTTGGAAAAAATGGTAAATAGGAAGTTGAAAACACTAGGAAAAAGTTATGCAATAACCAGACATTTTACACTGAGCAGCATAAATATAGAAGTTTTTTTAATTTATAAGGAGTTGGTAATAGTATATTTTCTACCATTGAATAGTTACATTTTATTATCTATTATGTTAATTCAAAAAGCTTTCTTCTAAAAAGCTTTTGTACCTCAGACAGTGTATTTTTAAATATAAGCTTCATGACTTTACATAAGTACTCGTAAGTATTAATTTATTGAGCTGAATTAGGTAATGTAGAGTCGTGTTTTTTTAGAAATATGGAAATAAAACTATAGCAAGAGAACTAATTCTTGACTTGAATTGAGGTTATGATAAGTTTTATTAAGGCCACAGAAGTTTGTAAAAATAACCTAAAAATGCATTTATTTTAAGCAAGTTTGTATCTATGTTTCCTTCTTTTAATAGTTATTTTTAGTACCTATATTTAAATAATATTAACCAACTAATAAATATGAGGAGTGCAAAAAAAAAACAACTTTAAACAAACTGAATGGATAGTTTAGACTACGGTTTAGTACCTACTTACTTTTACAAGTTTCAAAATTAAAATTAATAAACACATTAGAAACTAATAGTTTACTCTCGAGTTTACTTAAGATGTTTCATCGTTAACAGGTCCAAAGATAGAGTGAAGAAATTGAAATGTAGAGTGCTATAGTTCATCTTAAAAAAAAACACAGAGGGTGGGTACAAAAGATTTAAAAAAAAAGTACCTAAGCCATTTAGGATTTTTTGGCATCTTAGTAGCCACGGAATGTTCATTTGTTCTCTACCCATCTTCCTTTTGCTCATGTCAAGGAGATTGGCAAAGAACTTCAAAGTCAAATATCCAAGGCTAACAAGATGCCAACCTTTTGTGAATAGCTAATAAGTATTATTGAGCATAATAGATAATAAAGTATACCTGTTCAACTTACCTTAGTAGAAAATATACTAGTACTCTTTATGAATAGATCTGCAAAATGTCTCAAAAAGCACTTCAAGCACTGCATTTGATTTGGTCACAGAACTGAGTCTGAAGAACTGATTAAGGACTGCAGAATACCGAGAAACTGAGAGCTGGTCTAGGTACATCTGGGTCCACAGTCTCAAGGGCAACAAAGATGTTATAAACCAAACATAAACAGCTAAAAGCTCCATAAAAGCCACCTGGGCTAGCCCAAGGGCTAGCCACTATAGTCTTGGACTAGAGGCCAATTTTAACCTCCTGGTGCTTTCTGTGGATGTCTGGGCTAGGTCTCTAGACCTGCGGTGCGGCTCAAACAGTTCAAAATTTTATTATTGCACTCTACGCATACACATCATATTAACTCATTGTCAAGTTGATAGGTGTATGATTTTACAGCATCCCCGGTACACCTACGTGCCGAACACTACTACCTACACAGTGTTGCCTTCTTTTAGAATTTGTATTGTGAGAATTGCGGCATAAGAAAAAAACAATACTTTGTTTTATATTATAATTTTATTCTATAATTTGAATTTTTTCAGAAGTTAGATCACATAAATGAAAACTGAAAACAAAAACAAAATATTGTCTTGTCTTATGGTGCAATCTACGAAATACTCTGGTTTCGCTGTATTTAACAGTCAACACCGTTATGACGGACATTAAGGAGAGAGACGGAGATAGAATCCTTAAAACGAAAGTCGGTTCCCTACCCTTCTATAATGTTGGGAACTCGGGGTTCGATAATTCCAGTGTAACGATTTAACACGAAAACACTATTTATTTATTTCCACAATTACACACGACTACTAAATAACTCATTACTTAACACTTTATAGCCTTCTATTATCGCTTCGTAACTTTAGCTTACTTATAGCTCGATTAAAATACGACTATTACTTAACCGCCGCTCTATGCGCCTTTTATATACAGTCCTAAAATTACAGAAAAACCTAGAAAGTTCTTTATAAGAATTCTTGAATAATCTCACATAAAAAAAAAACGGTTGTAAACAACTGCCTTCTAGATTAAGCCAGACGAGCAATAAATCACTCGTGTCAGCCATGACGCAGCGCGGATAGGTCGCGAAGCTCCACCAACCAACACGCTCCCTTGCGTTGCCCCGCCTCCCATGCGGCGTTGCTGCGAATCGTAACAATAATAGATTAAGATAAAATATTCTTCACCGCACGTCATATTGACGGTTTCAATATTTCAGCTTTATTTTTAACAGTTACCCCATATTACACTGTCTCTCTCTCCCTCTTGGAACGCAAACCGTATTCCCTTCCCGCTTCCCCTATGTCCCCACTCCAAGTGTGTAAAGCTTTCCCGCGCACAGGGAACACGATAATCTTTTCGCCATCTAGGTGCTATTCTCGGTACTAACCAATCATTGAACGACTATATCTCTTTAAGTCTAGTCCTATGATAAATTTGTTTTGCTACTACGATAAATATGTCTTTGCGTAGCGATGTGCCTTTATTGCGCCACTAGACTCAATTTAGAAGGGTCTATTATTACACTTCAACTGTCTATTTCAACAGCAGTTTTTGATTTGAAGACAAACAAATTTTGCCAATTAATGCCTCACAATAATACAGAATACAGAAACTGCATAAACTGAATAAACTCTGCAAAAACATACCCAGGTGCATAAACTCCGACCATAATCCAGTTGTTCCAACAGCAAAACTTACACTCAAAAGATGTCTACAAAAATCCAGACATAATAAGCCAGACGTGGCAAAGATAAAGGACATAAATATAGTAAGTAAACTAAAACAAGAATTGAATTCCAGACTTGATGCGATACCCATAACGGAGGCAAGCGAGCCTGATCTATACAGGGTGATTCACGTTATTCGACACGGAAGATTATGGCTAAACTTTTAGATTTTAAAAAAATTTTGTATAAGGAATGGATGAAGGTCTATTATTTCCAACATGGCGCTGTCTGCATGCGATTCTTATTGAATGTAGAATAAAAAACAGATGCAGGCAAATATTTTTCATAAATTATCATATTTATCATTAATGTTATCATAATCATCCAGCAAAATCATTGTAGAACTCTTTATGAGGATATTATGCATATATTGGACACAAGACAATTTCTTCTTTTGTACGCGTTACTACACACCCCCGTGGCTAGAAAAAAATGTGTAAAAGTGAATTTGTATGATATTTTATTTACCTACGATTAACACTTCCCAGCATTAAAACTTGAAGGGTTAACCGTATACATCTTGTTGTGTTTCTTTACGGTGTCTTCCACGAAATAGTAACCTATAACAGCAAACGAACGTCAGATTGAATTTTTTACACATACAAAGGTATAGATTCGGGTTTTAAAGTTTTGGAGACACATAAGTTTGGAATTTATTTTGGTGGCCAATTGATTCAAGCACGTTTTCAATAATAGTACCACCATAATAAATAGGAAGGAACTATCAATTGCCTAGACCTAATAAGTTAAGCTGAATGTCAAACCTAGTTTTATTAAATTTAAATAAGTGTACTTATATCCTTTGACTTCTAGTCCTCTGAAATGCAGCTTACCTTTATCCAGTAGTTGATAAAATTTTCTTAGTTTTAATATGTAAATTAGCAATTGGATAACTAATGTAAGCCAGGCGGTCGAGAACACTATTTGAAATACCAAGCCACGTCTAAAACCCTGACTGTCCCACATTATTATTGATTGAAGGTGGTGGGTTTGTTACAGAGACCTTAAGACGATGTGTCTGGCCGGTGAACACATTCACAAATACACTCGACTACTAAATAACTCACTACTTAACAATTTATAGCCTTCTATTATCGCTTCGTAACTTTAGCTTACTTATAGCTCGCTTAAAATAAGACTACTACTTAACCGCCGCTCTATGCGCCCTTTATATACAATCCTAAAATTACAGAAAAACCTAGAAAGTAATTTATAAGAATTCTTGAATAATCTCACATAAAAAAAAAACGGTTGTAAACAACTGCCTTCTAGATTAAGCCAGACGAGCAATAAATCACTCGTGTCAGCCATGACGCAGCGCGGATAGGTCGCGAAGCTCCACCAACCAACACGCTCCCATGCGTTGCCCCGCCTCCCATGCGGCATTGCTGCGAATCGTAACATTGCCCTCCTCCTAAGGCTGTTCGTCCCGAACAGATAGAGTTCCATGGTATCGTGCTAATCGATCCAAATGAACGACCTTCATCTTTGACCTAGAGGTCCGCTGGATCCTATACACCACATCATTAATCTTCTTTATAATTGTATAAGGTCCTTCCCAATTTTGGCTAAGTTTGGGCGACTTCCCCACCTTTCGCCTCGGATTGTATAACCACACCAAATCACCATCCTGGAAGCCGCGGGAGTTAGCTAGTAAGTCATATCTTGCTTTGGCTCGATCACTGGATATCCGCAGTTTATTCCTGACTTGTTCATGAACACTGTCCAGCCTCTCCTTGAGCTCCTCCACAAAATTCTCAGAGTTGAGTGAGTCTTTTTCTTTTGTTCCATACATCAAATCTGCAGGAAGCCTCATTTCCCTTCCGAACATCACTTTCGCCGGAGTATAACCAGTGGCTTCATGCGTAGAGCCTCGGTATGCCATCAACATGAGAGGTAGATGTTGGTCCCAATCACGCTGATGATCTGCCACCATTTTAGACAGGTAATGTTCCATGGTCCGATTAAACCTCTCTACCATCCCATCCGACTGTGGATGCAAAGGAGTTGTCCTGGTCTTGCGAATTCCGAGAAGTTCCATGACCTTCTGGAAAACAGCCGATTCAAAATTTCGGCCATGATCAGAATGAAGTTCGAGAGGGACCCCAAATCTGCAGAACATTTCATTTACTAGCACCGTTGCCACAGTCGTTGCTTCTTGATTAGGTAGGGCGTATGCTTCAGGCTATTTAGTGAAGTAATCCATGGCCACCAAGATGTATTTGTTGCCCGACGCAGTCTGAGGAAATGGTCCCGCGACATCAATTGCTACCCTCTCGAATGGAGCACCTACAGTGTACTGCACCATTCGGCCCCGTGATCTTGTTCGAGGTCCTTTTGTGGCACAACAAACTTCGCACTTGCGGCACCAAGATTCGACGTCTTCATGATAGTTCACCCAATAATACCGCTCTTTAATTTTGGCCAATGTTTTATTGACCCCAAAATGGCCTCCGCTTGTTCCGTTGTGCATTTCCTGTAGTACATCTGATTTTCTGCTACCAGGAACAACCAACTGACTGACTACGGACTTGCCATCCGGACTCTCCCACGCTCTCTTCAGTAGTCCATTTTCTATTTTGAGAGAGTGCCACTGGGCCCATAGCGCCTTCAGGTTTGGACTTTTACCAGCGATTTCTTGCCATTCTGGTCTCTTGTCGTCAGTCTTTGCAGAGAGAATGGGTCCAATATCTGAATCATTCAACTGTTCTTCTCGAAGCGTCTGTGTGGTCCAGCCATCGTTTACTTCCACCGACGTTCTCCTTACAGAAGGAAGTCCCTCACGCTGCTCAGTTCTTTGACAATGCCAATCTTCTTTACAAGGCCATCTAGATAATGCGTCGGCATTTCCGTGAGACCTTCCTGGTCGATGTTCAATTTGAAAATCGTACTGCTGCAGGCGCTCTATCCATCTGGCTATTTGACCTTCAGAGTTTTTCATCTGTAATAACCATTTCAAGGCTCCATGGTCAGTTCTAATCAGGAACCTTTTTCCATATAAGTAGCGATGGTAATGTTCGACTGCTTTAACGATGGCCAACAGCTCCTTTCTAGTGACGCAATAGTTTCTTTCTGGCTTACTTAAAGTCTTACTGTAGTACTCAATGACCTTCTCTTGCCCGTATTGTCTTTGAGAGAGTACTGCACCTAGACCACAGTTACTTGCATCCGTGTCCAGAATAAACAGTCCGTCCTTTATAGGGTAAGCCAAGATTGGACTATAACAGAGGGCAGCTTTAAGCCTTGCAAACGCCTGACCGCAATCATGGTTCCACAAGAACGGTGTTTTCTTTTCTGTTAATTTGTGCAGCGGTTTTGCGATGGCGGCGAATCCCTCTACAAATCTCCTGTAGTAAGTACATAGTCCCAAAAAGCTCCTTACTTCGTGTTTGTCTCGGGGAACTGGCCAATCTTTAATGGCAGATATTTTACTTTGGCTAGTTTTAATGCCTTGTTCTGAGATAGTATGCCCCAAGTACTCGACTTGCTTTTGGAATAGGCTGCATTTCTTGTAGTTTAACTTCAGGTGAGCATTCCGTAACTTGCTGAAGATTTCTCTTAAATTCTTCAAATGCTCGTCAAAATTACGTCCCATGACAATTATGTCATCCAAGTATACCAGGCAAGTTTTCCAAGTCAGCCCCCTCAAAACAAGTTCCATTAGTCGCTCGAAAGTTGATGGAGCATTGCACAATCCAAAAGGCATAACAGTGAACTGGTATAGCCCAGAACCACTAGAAAATGCAGTCTTTTCTTTGTCTTCGGGAGCAATCTTTACTTGCCAGTACCCACTTTTTAAATTTAGAGTGGAAAACCACTTTGATCTTGATAAAGTTGCTAAGGTGTCGTCTATACGTGGCAATGGGTAGCTGTCCTTCTTGGTCACGTCATTAAGTTTCCTGTAGTCAACACAGAACCGCGTTGAACCATCTTTCTTCTTAACAAGAACCACAGGCGACGACCATGGACTAGATGATTCTTCTATGACGCCCTCCTTTAACATTTCATTCAGCAAACTGTTAACTTCTTGTTGTCTAGCCAGAGGGACCCTTCGTGGGTGTTGTCGTATTGGCTGGGCATCTCCTGTGTTGATCTTACGGACAACTAAATCAGTTTGACTGTCGTTGCTCTTGAAGTTAAACATATCAGATTCATCCATAGCAAATTTTATGGTAGATTGAAGTTGTTCCCTTGACAGATGACTCCAATGTCGTTTGAAAGCATCAATAACCTCTGGGGAAGCTTGGTTAGAAGATTTAACTTTGGATGTCTCTGCTTCGACACAATTGCATACCCATTCCACAGACTCATAATTGGCAAGAACTGTTCCTTCTTTGAGCTTGATGGTCTTTTCTCCAATATTTGCAACTCGTACTGGCATAGTCTTCTTCGTGTCGGTCAAAGTTCATGCTACCATGATTTCAGTCGTCAAATCCAGGTTAGGTTCTATAAGTCCTATGGACCACCCAGGATCATTTTCAGAGGTCACTGTGATAATTTGTTCTGAATTTGGAGGAATTTTCACATCTTCTACCACCAGTAGGCGGACACTAGTTTCCACATTTCCATTGGTTAATGCGAACTCCTCATCTCCAAATGTGAGAATATTCCGTTTCTGATCATAGGAGAATCCATGTTTCCTGATGAGATCCATTCCCAAAATAAACTCGTCTTTGATCCTGGCAACCAACACTTTATGCCGAACTTCGAGTCTTTCTCCAATAATGATGGTGACATCGGCTTCTCCGTCTATAGGGCAAGACTCTCCAGTGACTGATTTTAACATAATAGGATTGGGCAATGGTTGTATGGTATATCCGACAAGTTTATCTGGCCTTACAATGGTCACATCTGCTCCTGTATCGATGGTAATCTGGATTTTCTGTCCCTTAATGCGTCCGGCCACTGTAAGACTTTTGCCACCCAAATTATTGACTTTAAAGATCCTGGGGGTCTTAACGGGCCCGGTCAATTGCCCCCTTGCATTGACCGGAATTAGTTTTCCTGGGACCTAGGGCGTTCTTGGTCGCCGCTCGGTCTTCTAAACGACGGCGACGGACTTCTTGCCCTATTACGGCAGTTACTCTTGATGTGACCCAGTCTGCCGCAGTTAAAACATTTTATGCCCCGATTGTCTGTTGATCGAGGATTTCTTCCCAACAGGGCTTGTATATTGACTGCCATATCCTTAATCGTTTTATGTAAACTTGCCATGGATTCAGTCCTTGACGTATCCTCCTCGTCATCGCAAGTTGCCATTCGTACACGTGGAGAAGAACCAGATGACACTCGTGACGCCTCGAATTCCAGGGCCCGAACTAGTGCCTCGCTGATATCCTTGGGCCTTACTAGACGTAAGTGGTATCTCATGTCACTATCGCGAACTCCCTCAATGAACCTTTCGGCGGCAAATTGCATTTGAAAAGATTCAGGGGCCGATGGATATGCCAGGTGAATGAGTCTGTCTATGTCCGCCTCAAATTCTTGTAAGGATTCACCTGACTTTTGCTGTCTCATCCTCAGCTGGGCCTGGAACACGGTTTCTTTGTGCTCATTTCCAAATCGTAGTTGCAGAGTGTGTACTAAAGCTGCATAATTACTTTGATCAGCTGCCGACAGAGATTGGAGTAATTCAGCCGCTTTTCCACGAAGTGCTACTACTAGTGATGTAGCTTTTTGGGGCTCGGACCAGCCATTAGCTTTTGCAGCTGCCTCAAATTGGGTTTTATAAATTTCCCAGGCCGTAGTACCGTCATAATCGGGTGGCTTAATTTTAGCGTTGGCTGTGCTAAAACTCTCTGTAGACACGGTGTCGTCCTCAAGTGGTTCCCGGAATTTCTTTTCTAGCTCGAGAACCCTCTGGTTGACAGCTTCGAGTCCTTCGTTAACGCCGTTAATGGATTCGTTCACGCCGTTAACGGATTCGTTAACGCATTGCATTATTCTTTCTTCCAATTGTTGCTCCCTAGCTGCGAGATGGTTCATTAATTCTTCTTTGAATTGTTGATGACGTTGCTCCTGTACTTGATCACGTCTTTCTTGTTCCTTTTTTTGTTCATTATAACGTTTCTCCTGTTCTAGATAACGTCGCTCCTGTATTTGATCACGTTTTTCCTGTTCTTCCCTCTGTTGTTGCAAAAGTCGCTCCTGTACTTGATCACGTCTTTCTTGTTCTTCTTTTTGTTCTTTATAACGTTTTTCCTGCTCTTCTTTTTGTTCTACATAACGTCTTTCTTGCTCTTCCTTCTGTTGTTGCATAAGGGACAGCAGGGCGGCAAGTTGATCCTCCATCGCTTGATGCTGGCTTCTGGTCACTGGCATAAACACGTAATGTCCGGCAATGAAGCACTCACTTACAGTTCAGTAATATTAGTCTTCAAATTCCCACTGGAATCGCACTTCTGACACCAATTGTTGCGAACTCGGGGTTCATAAATTCCAGTGCAACGATTTAATACGAAAACACTATTTATTTATTCCACAAATACACTCGACTACTAAATAACTCAGTACTTAACACTTTATAGCCTTCTATTATCGCTTCGTAACTTTAGCTTACTTATAGCTCGATTAAAATAAGACTATTCTACTACTCGGGCGCTCTGTGCGCCTTTTATATACAATCCTAAAATTACAGAAAAACCTAGAAAGTTCTTTATAAGAATTCTTGAATAATCTCATATAAAAAAAACGGTTGTAAACAACTGCCTTCTAGATTAAGCCAGACGAGCAATAAATCACTCGTGTCAGCCATGACGCAGCGCGGATAGGTTGCGAAGCTCCACCAACCAACACGCTCCCATGCGTTGCCCCGCCTCCCATGCGGCGTTGCTGCGATCGTAATAATAGTATCATCAGATGCAGAATTTAGTTTCCTATCAAAAACTATCACATTCCTATAGCTTGGTCGTTGCATTTTCTTGGAAACTTGATTTTTTCTGAATTTGCGCTGACATAAACGAATGTAATAATCTAATTTACCTGTTCAGGTCTGTTCAGGTGTTACCTGATTTTGATAAAGCAAAATTTATTGTCATTTCTAGTTGTCACCTATTAATTTAAAGTTAAATATTTTTTTCTAATTTTGACATATAAAGTGGCACTTTTCAATACTTATGACAGTGACGTAACATCCTACTTTTCGTAACTAGTTATGAAAACTAAAATCTTTGCCAAATGCAAAATGCAATGCAAAATGCTTGACGAAAATTGCGTTTCACCACCAGTTGCATGTTTCGGTTGTGGCACACCGTTGTTACAGTTTTACGATATTATTTAGATACAAAGTGGTTTAAAAGTAAATATTGAAGTTTAATAATAATATCTTTCTCTCTCTAAGTAGGTATTTGTAGTCAAAATTAGAAAAAATCTTGTATGAAACACGTGACGAAAAGCCTTTTTTGTGTATCTCATTCAAATTGCGGGAACTCGCTGCGCTCGTCCCGCAAATATTCGTTACACAAAATCGGACTTTTCGTAACTGGTTACATAAATAGCTATTTTACTGTTATAATTGGTGGTTAACAGGGAGTTTTTTATTTAATCAAAATGCTGGTTTACACAACAGAAGAACGAGTCGATATGATCTGCATTCTAGGAGATTGTTTGCAAAATTGTCTTTTAGCATCAAGGGTTTATGCTGAAAGGTTTCCTAACCGAACTCGACCAAATAGAGCCGTTTTTGAAACACTGTTGGTTCAATATAGGCAAACTGGTAGTGTTCAGTATGAAACGACTGCCAAAACGAGACCAGTTACAGAAAACCAAGAAACTGAATTCGCCGTTATTGGCTCTGTAGTTGAAAATCCCCATGTCGCACAACGAGAAATTGCACAAAACTTAAATATTAGCCAAGCAAGCGTATCAAGGATTCTTCAAAAACGTAAATATCACGATTATAAGATACAACGACATCAAGAATTCTCCGATAACGATTTTGCCCAACGAGTGGACTTTTGTATGTGGGTGTTAGAAAAAGTTGGAGAACAAGAAGATTTTTTTGAATCAGTTCTATTTAGTGATGAGTGTACTTATCATAACGATGGTTCTTTTAACCGACACAATTTTCATTATTATTCTGATTTTAACCCCCATGAATTTAGAGTTATTAATAACCAACATAGGTGGTCGGTAAATGTATGGAGGGGCATAATGGGACAGTATGTGATTGGACCTTATTTTTTTGAAGAACATTTAAACGGAATGTTGTTTCTAAATTTTTTGAGAAATCAGCTTCCAATTTTACTGGAAGAAGTTCCTCTAGATATAAGAACAACCATGTGGCTGCAAATAGATGGGGCACCTGCTCATTATCATCGTGAAGTCCGGGAGTTCTTAAATGTCCAAAATCGATGGATTTGAAGGAATGGAGCACAACATTGGCCACCAAGGTCCCCTGACTTAACGCCTCCCGATTTCTTTTTATGGGGATATGTGAAAGGAATCGTGTATAATACGCCACCAACCACAAAAGAAATTATGAAGGAACGAATCAGAGAGGCCTTCAGAAGCATAACTCCCTGTATGTTACTCAATGTGAGTGAAGGATTTAAAAACAGAATACGTTTGTGTTTAGAATTAGACGGTCGTCATTTTGAACAAATTTTATAACTGTTTGTTTTTATTTGTTTTACTCTTATGTTAACTTGTTGTTTATTGTATTTCAAATTGCCACTATTATTGCACCTAATTATTTTGTAATAGAGATGCTAAATTTTATAAGAACTCTTGTAATATAATGTTTTATTGTTTTATTTGATATTTTATGCTAAATATAGACACTTTAACATTCAGATGACTGCTAAATAATTTTCGTGATCATAATTTTGTAACTTATGCATTAATATCTGACAAATACGGGGTGTTCATTAGAAAACTTCGTCTAGTTGGTTGTGAAATGTCAAAGGAAAAGAATGGAGAAACAAAAGTCCATT
The DNA here is from genome assembly GCA_951812265.1 of Taphrorychus bicolor. Lineage (NCBI taxonomy): Eukaryota > Metazoa > Arthropoda > Insecta > Coleoptera > Curculionidae > Taphrorychus > Taphrorychus bicolor. Next base: position 41,277,674 of record OX638303.1, on the reverse strand, counting down.
TACTTTTATTATGCCATCCTTTTCTGTCAAAATTTTATAGCCTCCTAAACGAAGTTTTCTAGTGAACACCCAGTACTAATGATAATAAATTTTGCTTTATCAAAATCAGGTATTGTAACAGGTAAAGTAGATTACTTAATGCGTTTATGTCAGCTCAAATTCAGAAAAAAATCAATTTTTCAAGAGAACGCAAAGGCCACGCTATAGGAATGTTTAATGGTTTTGATAGGAAACTAAATTCTGCATCTAATGACACTATAAAATACAGGGTGTCTAATTTAAATTAAACGAGTTATTACTGTCTGAAGTTTGCAATAATTTGGTGTTCATTTATTGACATTCAGTGAACAGTAGTTAATATTTAATACACACCGCAAAAAAATCCAATGTACTATTAGCCCACCAGCCACTTTTGGTGGTTGAAAAGAAAGCAAGTGCTGAGATTTTAAACATTTAATTTGATGCTGCATTTTCGGTACGGTTTAGATGCCATAAACCTTAATAAAACTACCTTTACTTTTGTCCGTAGGTACCGAAAATACATTAATATACTAGGTGTCGCATTTAAAAAAATAAAACTTTAATCAATTTTATACTTTTGGGACCACCTGTATATAATGACAATAATCTTAAAATGTACCTCCAATAGACCCCCATCCATTCCATATACAAAACTTTTCTAAAATCTAAAAGTTTAGCCATAATCTTCCGTGTCGTGTAACGTGAATCACCCTGTATATAACCATGGATGTTGGAGGAAATCGTTGATCTAATGGAAAAAAGACGGACACCCAAGGGAAAGAACAACGAATACCAGGCGCAAAACCGCATAATCAAAAAAAAAAAGATAAGAGAAGCAAAAGAGAAATGGCTTTCCGAGCAATGCCAAGAAATAGGAGCAATGGAAGCAAAACACGATACCTTAAAAATGGGCACCTAAAGAAGAAGAATAATAATGGAAATAATCCTGTCTCCAGGCGATTTCCATTCCAGAAATTGCCCCCAGCGCTTTCCTTGTTACTTATACTCTCCGGAGATGAGTGACCGAAATGGTTCGTTCGATAGTTTGCAGAAAAATGCTGGTTGGCTCTGGGTTTGGACAGGCGTTTGTAGGTAGAAATAGAGGTGGGTCTACCTACAGCCCCACCACCAGGCCTTTCCGTTGGGCGATAATTGTGGAGGTCTTTTTGAGTTCAAACGCTTGGTATTTTGCCTCTGAAAAATGATGGGTTGCTTGAGTCTAAAGAATTTCTTCTTTAGTTAATTTCTTTTGGTAATTGCATTTTTCCATATCTAAATTTTGAAAAAATTCTGATTATAATATTAACAAGGAACCTGCCTCAATTCGCAAGGCTCGAGTCCTCGTCACCTCTAAAGAGAAATTGAAACTGATCTTCAACTTTTTGATAAATTACAATATATAGGAAAATTCATCATCCGAATATGACTAGTTCAGAGCTCATAAAGGCAAATAAATTTGCATTCAATGCACTGTAATTTTTTACGACTATTTTTCGCGTCAAACACCATCCGAGGCGGTAATCTATTAACAAACGAACTTAACTATAGGTATTATTATTTAAATTCAACTTCATACAGAGGCCTTTCGTAATGCTATAATATGATTGCGTTTTGAAATTCAACCGTTAGTCTTTCATTAACTTGCCAATATCCTTTAAAGAACTGCCAAATAATATTGTTTTGTCAATGAAGATGCGCGGCTTATTTCCTGGTTCAACAGCGATGGCTGTCATTCACTATGCTAAAACGGACCTTTGAAAGGTTAAATGCGTTAAAGGTCTTTCATTGGCGCACAAAAGGCGTAAAAAAGCTTATTACACGTTCAATCTTGATAAATATGATCGTTGGCCATAAAATATTGCTCTTCCCCAAATTAACTCTCACAATAATGTTGTCGAATTTATTTGGTCACATCCAATTAAACGAGCCATGACGGGATTTATTTTTGTAAAAGTTGTTTTATAAGAGTTATTAACGGCTAATGAGGGGCTTTAAGGAAATCAGAGAAGGGGCCCTGGCGGCATCTCTGTGTCATGTAGAATCCTCATTGTAGTTCGGCGTGTAACGATATTTCAGTACCACCTGTTTAAAGCGTTTAATTTGGTTCGATTTTTCCGAAATTTCGACACTCCCCATCGTTGAGGTACTCTCACAGCTTTTAGCGTTCATTAATTTAGCCGCGGTAACTCTAACTTAAGTACTTAGTTAAAATGGATTTGTAATGGTTTAAATAAACTGAAAATATGAGGAGAAAGCAAAAAATTCCATTCTAATAAGCAGATGTAACTTCAACCTTTGCATTTTTATAATGCACCACCGAGATTGCACGGTTATGCAACGAATTTGTATGAAAGTAACATACTCGTATACGCGGTTGAGCCCTAAAATCGCTTGATGGACGCGGAAGATAACTAGACAATGCAATGTTTATTCAAATACGTATTGTTATATTTGCGGTTAAGAGCCCATTCGTAAATAAATAATAAACTACGGTCTATTACTTTTGGTTGGACAATCCTAGACCCCAAAACTCCGTAGTGATTAAATGTCTGTTTTTTTGCTATAACTATATGGAGAATTCAACATTGTAAGCGCTCAGCTCAGTAGAATGAAATAATTCATGTTAAATGGTGCGAGAACAATATTAAATTAGTTATTACATTGCTGTTTGCTTCGCTGTGCCACAACAATCACGATTACTTAACAATTTTAATGAAATATTCTTCTTAATAATAGCTATGGTACTTCGCGTAGGATAATTGAAACAGAGCTCTTTGAAAGAACACCTGCATTGCTTGCAACTTCAATTCACATAGTATGAGTCAAGGTTGAGGCCTGAAATCCAAAAAACTAATCACATTTGGATGACGGATTTTCGTCTATATTGATGTACTACATGCATAAGTCTAATTTAAATTCAGATTGCTCTTAGAAGGTGAAGAGTCATTGAGAACCTTGATCTGAGAAATTAAAGTCCTTGTCTGTATACACAAGGGTTCCCTAGATTTTACTTTTTTTTAACTTTACATACGTCAATGTTTGTAAATAAATTTGTCCTTCCTAGATGGACATGTTACCTCAATCAGTGTTTAAAAATGAGGAAAGAGAGCCGTTGTTTTCTCTACGTCTACCTAATTCGGTTGAGCTCGATTTGTTGACGGAATGGAGAAGGCAAACATTTCTTAATTATTCTTTTGAAAGATCCGGAGTTGGTGACTGGCTATGGTTTTCTATTAGGTCTTCAATTCAATGCTGCATAAATTATTAAATTAACAATATATAGGTCGTACATTATAACTTTACGTGCGCAGGCAGCCATGATAGTTAGCTTTTGTTTGCCACCCTGCTTCATTAAGCCGAGTTCATAACCACCCAAAAACAAGACGAGTTCATAACCATAACGAGGTGCGAAATCAAAATCTTCCAATAAAATTGATTTTTGACAACATTCAACCAATGGTCTTCAAGGAATCTGTTTACCTATGAAATTAGCAATTAGCTTAATGTCAGTGTCAAAGGGGCCACCAGCAATCGCTTTTTAAAAATTGGACGTCTAATTTTTTGCCCTTTTCAAGTCTGCGTGTTTCTATATAAATCCTACTAATTTGAAGATCTACCGTAAAGTACGTTCTGTTTGGTTACCTGGAAGGAAGAACTAACTGGGAAGACCTGGAAGGAAGACCTAATAAGCCCGATCACTTCAGAATTACCATCAAGTGTATTATTCATACTGAGCAAATCGTTAATGTGTGGCATGAGAAGTAAATAATGTCCAATTGGCAAGAAAATCAGCTTCTAATAATCTAAGTAAACTACGAAACTGATTCCTCTGACCCAAACTGGTAGCTAGGCAAGAAATAGATGCAATTTTCGAGAAAATTATGAATTTTACAGTTTTAGCTAGTAACTAGAGTAGCATGGGCTTGGAGACTGAAACGAAAGAGGAAAATAAGCTAAGTTTATTCACTGCAGAACCAGATTCTAATCCAGATAAAATTTCCACATATTAACGTGTTGAAACACCTAGAGCAGTCGACGGAAATAACGCGACAATAATATGAGAAACGAGAAGGAGTAAATGTTAGGAAATTACAACCAAAATACACTGTGTCTACCTTCTCGTAGAATGATAAGGTCAATCAATACTAAATTTGTTATAAATTATAATTATTTTTTATCAATAAAAATCAATTTCCTTTAAAGTGCATATTTTATAAAACGAAATTAAAAATTGTTAATCAGATGGTTTACATTCATTTAAATCGTTCTGGCAACCATGTAACCAAAAGTTTTAACCTAATAAGTCATACATGTAATCTAAAATATATGACAATGCCTGTCATAATATACAGGGAGCAAAATGTCAAATTTACATGACTTACTGCGCAAGTAAAGTTATAGTATACGAACTATACCTAACATAAGAAACAAAAATATGTGGGGAATAATTTAAGAGATTTGAAATCTCTATTTACTGTAAATCAAAACACCGTTAAATTCACTCCAATCGGTCCATTCGTTCTAAAGTTACAGGTGATTAAATTTGAAAATTGAGGAAAAAGACGTAATTACCCCCCCCTCCCCCTTTTGGTCACTTTGAAAAAACTTTAGAATTTTTTTTTCCTGTTTTTCCCTAAGAACGTAACAAACTTAATTCGAATAAAATAAGCACCAAAAGTAACTTTTTTAAAAATAGCAAAAAAGTCGATTCTAAAAAGATCGACAACCGAAGAGATCCGAAAAACAGTTAGACAAAGATGGTCTTTGACGAGTTATAGTACTGCCAAAATAAGTAATGGACCACGAGTTTAGGCCTTCTACCTGTAAACAAATAATGAAATATATCTCTGCAAAAGTTCATTACTAAATGTGAGAGACCTCAATCAACTATCAGAAGGCGACAAAAATCTTCCATGATAAAACCAACTAGAACAATGGTTGAAAAAAATATATAAAAGGAAGGTAGTGAAAGAAAAAGAATTGAGAAAGTTAAGATTAAACTTTTTAATGAAAAGAGAGAGAAAAAAATTAAAGTTCAAAATTAAAAATCAAAGTGTTGTTTAATTTTTAGCATATTTTTTTGTTAGGGCTAACTTACACCACTTTCTCTTATTTACCCACTGAACAAAAGGAAGATAAAATAGATGAAAATTAAAAAAATAGGAAAAATGGAGATATTGAGAATATTGAGAAGAATCAGATATGAAAAGTAGAAATCACAGCACGCCGAAGAATCAACAAGACCACAAAATATATAATGCTTTGCTGAACCATTGATTCATTAATAGATGAAGTTCCACTTCGCCTAGAGGAGGTTAAAACAAGACATGAAAATTCTTCATTAAATTGACATGAATCTGGAGTAATAGCAGATAAAACTATAGACCGTTGACCTATAAATTGCAAGTGGGTTTCTTATGTAACAAAAAACTTAATAAGAAGATGAGAAAAGCTAAACAAGCAGCAAAACGCGTCATGCAAAAATAAAATTTTGACTAAAAAGAATGCACTAGGAGCTAGATTCTCTCTAGCAGAGAATTCATGCACTAGGGTCTGTTAAAAATTCCATACTTTAAAAATGTTTTGATATTTTTTTTCCAGTTTGAAAGGAATGGAAAGTTTTCAATCCCCTAAGAACGTAACAAACTCAATTCGAATTATATTAATCTGTAAAGTGGTTTTTTGAAAAATGGTCAGAAAACGCGATTCTAAAAGCGCCTACAAATCGACCACCGAAGGGGTATCATGTACCTCCAAAAATATCATGTACCTACGGAACTTCCGGTAGAGGAAAGAAGACATCAAGAAGAGGAAAAAACAGCTGAATTCACTCCAATCGGTCGAAGCGTTTCCAAGTTACAGGCGGTCAAAGTTGAAAATTGAGAAAAAAGTCGTAATACCCCCCCCCCCCCCCCCTTTGGACATTTTTAAAAACATTTCGGAAAATTTTGTTTGCTGTTTTTGATAGGAATGGCACGTTTGCAATCCTCTAAAAACATAACAAACTCAATTCGAATGAATTTAACCTCTAAAGTAGTTTTTTTGTTAAAGATGGTAAAAAAACGCGATTCTAAAAGTGCTTAAAAATCGACCTCCGAAGGGGTCTATCTCCAAAAATATCATGTACCTACGGAACTTCCGGTAGTGGGAGGTAAAAGAGGACATCAAGAAGAGGAAAAAACAGTTGGTTTCACTCCAATTGGTCGAAGCGTTTCCAAGTTACAGGCGGTCAAAGTTGAAAATTGAGAAAAAAATCGTAATACCCCCCCCCCCCTTGGACATTTTTAAAAACATTTCGGAAAATTTTGTTTGCTGTTTTTGATAGGAATGGCACGTTTGCAATCCCCTAAAAACATAACAAACTCAATTCAAATGAATTTAACCTCTAAAGAAGTTTTTTTTAAAGATGGTAAAAAACGCGATTTTAAAAGTGCTTAAAAATCGACCTCCGAAGGGGTTTATCTCCAAAAATATCATGTACCTACGCAACTTCCGGTAGTGGGAGGTAAAAGAGGACATCAAGAAGAGGAAAAAACAGTTGGTTTCACTCCAATTGGTCGAAGCGTTTCCAAGTTACAGGCGGTCAAAATTGAAAATTGAGAAAAAAGTCGTAATCCCTCCCCCCCCCCCCCCTTTGGACATTTTTAAAAACATATCGGAAAATTTTGTTTGCTGTTTTTGATAGGAATGGCACGTTTGCAATCCTCTAAAAACATAACAAACTCAATTCGAATGAATTTAACCTCTAAAGAAGTTTTTTTTTAAAGATGGTAAAAAAACGCGATTCTAAAAGTGCTTAAAAATCGACCTCCGAAATCTCCAAAAATATCATGTACCTACGGAACTTCCGGTAGTGGGAGGTAAAAGAGGACATCAAGAAGAGGAAGAAACAGTTGGATTCACTCCAATCGCTCGAAGCGTTTCCAAGTTAATGGCGGTCAAAGTTGAAAATTGAGAAAACAGTCGTAATATCAACATTTGGACATTTTCAAAAAAAAATAGGAAATTTTTTTTTTTCTGGTTTTGATCGGAATGGCACGCCTGCATTTCCTTAAAAACGTAACAGTCTGAACTCGAATGAAATAAGCCACAAAAGTGATTTTCTTTAAAGAGTTCTTAAAAGTGCCTAAAAATCAATCACCGAAAGTGCCTATCTCTGACAATACTATATCTAGGGGACTTATGTTGATGGGAGGTGAAAAAACACTTGGGTCACTCCAGTCGATCCAATTGTTCTAAAGTTACAGGCGGTCAAAATTGAAAAAGACGTAACCACCCCTTTTGGTCAATTTGGAAAAACCTGTAGATTTTTTTTTGTTTTTGATCGGAATGGGTCGTTTACAACCCCTTAAGATCGTAACAAACTTAATGCGAATGAAATAAGCCTCAAAAGGGAATTTTTAAAAAATGGCAAAAAAAATTGTTTCTAAAAGTCCAAAAAAATCTTGCCCTACGGGACCGTTGGTGGGATATGAAGAAAAAATATCGAAAAACAGCTGAATTTATTCCAATCAGTTCAATCGTTCTAAAGTTATAGGCGGTGTAAGTAATAGCCCCTTAAGTCAATTTGGAAACGTGAAGTACGGACTTGCCAAGTATTTAATTTTTTAAGTCAGGTATTTCGTAAAAACAAGCCACTTGACTTGACGAATCCTTAATTATCACTAAATTACTAAGCCATTCAGTTGCTCAATCATTATTGGCGAAATACCTTTTCGGCCCAGATTACCAGACATTTCAAACAATTTTTGAATAAAAATTAAACATTCTGGGGCGGCTTAGCAACTGGAATTGCATTCTTTCTTACGTAAGATACATTTCTCCTTATATAGTCTGTCCAATCCGTTAAAAACTTTTTCTTCGTGTTCGCAATGATAACTCCTGGGGTAACTCAATCAAGCTTTCTGAGGATATTCATATCAAAAACTAACTGTAGCCCTAAAACTAAAGATACTTTTTCATTAACAATAATAAATTAATTCAACACTCGAAACAAGCAACTTCGAATCAGAATACTAATAGAACAACTCTTAGAGCCATTTTAAGTTTTAACGTTAATTTGTTTTTGCTAACAACAGGTGGACTTGGAATTTTATTAATGAAATTCTTTGTAATAGTTTGAGAACCTGTGCCTACTTCGAAGCCAATTTTATGTCCTTCTACCCCTAAACTTTCGATCCACTCACCGCATTTCTTCACCTTATTGACTGGTGACTAATCCAAGCATGGCCCTCATCTTCCCAGTTTCTTCCATATTCTTCTTGGATTTTCCTAACATAACTACTATCTTCGTGTTCGCACAGCTTTGCAAAGTGACCATTCTCCGACACTTGGAAGATGTTCTTCCACATCCTGAACCGTTCCTTAGACTATGTTTCTACACTCCACAATCTGTGTTTTTTTCATCTTCTTCACTGCCTTTTCTGTCTGTTTGTTTATCCTTTTTTTTTCTCCCTTGATGTGATGATGTCATGAATTTTTTTTTAAGGGTTTCAAATTTATCGTCTTTTTTGACCTGTATCTGGCTAATTCATTTGCACGACAGACTTCAATAACCTTAAAGGCGTCTAAAATTTTTATACTCAGTTTCTTGAGGATCCTTTGAGCTTAGTCCCAGTATAATCCTGTTCTATTAACCAGAATGCCCGAAATACACAGTTGCAGCATCTTTTACTTTTAGCTTTTTCCACTAGGTGAAAAAAGTTATCAAAGGGTTATAAGATCTTCTAGCTTACGAGTGTAATTGCTTATTCTTGTGTTCAAGGTTTTCTGGCGCTTTCGAACCCAAACAACCTCTATACAACCTTAAGAAAAGGGTAACATTAAAGTTATCTGAGGAAGTTAAACTTGTGTGAAGTTAGCGCCCAGGGCGCCAGCGCTTCCTAGCGCTCCTTCAAATCTCCTCCCCCCCACCACCGTGTTTAAAACACATGACATTCGTTCAATGTTGCCAAGTTACTAGTTTGGAAGGTTTACCGCAGATTTGTGTTATATAGGTATTAAAATTTTATCAATATTAATAATAATAGTTATTGAAGGGCATACCTTTTAATTTCAATAATACGGGTGTTCATTAGAGAAAGTCATCAAGTTGGCAATGCTTTTTTTGCTTTCATATTTCACAGCCAACCTAATGACTATTTTTTATTAAAACTCATATAAAAACACAAAACATATAGTTGTTACCTACAAGTCCTTATATACCTTTAGACACTTTTCCACTGTTTGAACCAAACTAGATCTTGTGACACAACGAAAGTTTAGGGGTTAGGTAGAAGAGGCGATTCCAAATACAGGAGTTCAATCAAAATTTTCAGAAAATATGGAGGGAGGCCCAAAATACCCTCAACCCTTAAAAAATATTTTTTACCACTGCGAGAAAACTAGATCTTGTCACGCAACGAAAGTTTAGAGGTTAGATAGAAGAGGCGATTCTAAATACAGGAGTTCAATCAAAAGTTTCAGAAAATATGGAGGGAGGTCCAAAACACCCCCACCCCTTACAAATTATTTTTTACCACTGGACACCTTAAAAACCAAAAATGACAAAAACTTCTAGAGATATTAATGTTGGCTCTCTGCGACGGCATCACTCAATTTCCCTTTGCCTCTAGAAGGGTTCTTTTATTTAATTTTGCTATTATAAGTCACGGGTATCAACAATAATGGTTTCGTATTTTTTGAATGCGATTACACTAGAAAAAACTGCACTTATTTTAAAATTCTTTGAATGGGGAACAATCCACAGACAATATATCAACAAATGAGGGAAAACACATTAAGAATCTTTACCAGGTTTCCAAGCTACGACGATTTACAAATAACAGCAACAAAAATTCTACACATTTTACATTTCGCTGTATAAAAATTCAGAGTACTTTAATAAAAAATCTGGCGGAAAGATCCGAAGATATGGATGTTGACTTACTTCTTACCTAAAAACCATAAGGAAAAATAAGCTTATTGCGAAATGGCAGAACAACAAAATTTTGCAATTTTTGCATCACTTTGTTTCACACGGTATATAATAAAGATAACGTCTTTTTTTTTTCAAAATTAATCTAGAGAAAATAAGGTTTCAGATCGTGCAAATTGTATTTAAAACAAATGATTGCTTAAAAAGCTACAGCTGATTGAAAATTACACGAAAAATTGCTTGTGCCGAATTTTAAGTTGAGCAGTTTGAAATGTAAAATGATTTGCATTGAGATAATTTTGTAGCAAAACTCCTTTTTTTAAATTAATCATTTCTGATTTCTGAAGTTTTTTGTTTGCTTTTGAACCAAAATAAAATTTTCCCAGCGAGTAAAAAATCCATTTTTATTGAAATAATTTTGGTTTGAAAAGGAACTTGTTTCAGAAAATATTTTTAAGTTTTAGACGATTTTTGACCCTAAATTAAAAACAATACTTTAAATTTTTGTCTCTAAATACCTCTTTTGAACTTATTTTTTATAATGTTTAGTCTTCTTCACTTTTCTTAACTTCTGCATGGTCAACTATGGTCATATCTTACTAAGATCTAGTTCTTCACAGCAGTGCCCTCCACCCACATTTTTAATTGGTTGTGTCACAATTTTAATAAGTTATTACAATATTCGACTCCTCTTTTTTCAGACCTATAACGAAGTTTTTATCAAGTCAATTTGCGACTATTCTACTAAAAAATTTTCTGCAAATGCAGTGTGTTATTAGTGGCTTATACGATACCCAAAGTTAAAAGTTAAATCAATTTCGATTGACGTCTTGCCTTTGAAGTCACCTCTTCTATTTAAACTCTTTCCTTGTGTCACAAGATCCAGTTTTCTCGCAGAGGTAAAAAATAGTAATTAAGGGGTGGGGTTGTTTTGGGCCTCCCTCCATATTTTCTGAAAATTTTGATTGAACTCCTGTACTTGGAATCGCCTCTTCTATCTAATCCCTAAACTTCCGTTGTGTCACGAGATCTAGTTTTCTCGCAGAGGTAAAAAATAGTTTTTAAGGGGTGGGGGTGTTTTGGGCCTCCCTCCATATTTTCTTAAAATTTTGATTGAACTCCTGTATTTGGAATCGCCTCTTCTATCTAACCATTAACTTTCGTTGTGTCACAAGATCCAGTTTTCTCGCAGAGGTAAAAAATAGTTTTTAAGGGGTGGGGGTGTTTTGGGCCTCCCTCCATATTTTCTTAAAATTTTGATTGAACTCCTGTATTTGGAATCGCCTCTTCTATCTAACCATTAACTTTCGTTGTGTCACAAGATCCAGTTTTCTCGCAGAGGTAAAAAATAGTTTTTAAGGGGTGGGGGTGTTTTGGGCCTCCCTCCATATTTTCTTAAAATTTTGATTGAACTCCTGTATTTGGAATCGCCTCTTCTATCTAACCATTAACTTTCGCTGTGTCACAAGATCCAGTTTTCTCGCAGAGGTAAAAAATAGTTTTTAAGGAGTGGGGTTTTTTTTTCGGCCTCCCTCCATATTTTCTCAAAATTTTTATTGAGCTCCTATATTTGGAATCGCCTCTTCAATTTAACCACTAAACTTTCGTTGTGCCACAAGATCCAATTTTCACGCAGAGGTAAAAAATAGTTTTTAAGGAGTGGGGTTGTTTTGGGCCTCCCTCCATATTTTCTTAAAATTTTGATTGAACTCCTGTATTTGGAATCGCCTCTTCTATCTAACCATTAACTTTCGTTGTGTCACAAGATCCAGTTTTCTCGCAGAGGTAAAAAATAGTTTTTAAGGGGTGGGGGTGTTTTGGGCCTCCCTCCATATTTTCTTAAAATTTTGATTGAACTCCTGTATTTGGAATCGCCTCTTCTATCTAACCATTAACTTTCGTTGTGTCACAAGATCCAGTTTTCTCGCAGAGGTAAAAAATAGTTTTTAAGGGGTGGGGGTGTTTTGGGCCTCCCTCCATATTTTCTTAAAATTTTGATTGAACTCCTGTATTTGGAATCGCCTCTTCTATCTAACCATTAACTTTCGTTGTGTCACAAGATCCAGTTTTCTCGCAGAGGTAAAAAATAGTTTTTAAGGGGTGGGGGTGTTTTGGGCCTCCCTCCATATTTTCTTAAAATTTTGATTGAACTCCTGTATTTGGAATCGCCTCTTCTATCTAACCATTAACTTTCGCTGTGTCACAAGATCCAGTTTTCTCGCAGAGGTAAAAAATAGTTTTTAAGGAGTGGGGTTTTTTTTTCGGCCTCCCTCCATATTTTCTCAAAATTTTTATTGAGCTCCTATATTTGGAATCGCCTCTTCAATTTAACCACTAAACTTTCGTTGTGCCACAAGATCCAATTTTCACGCAGAGGTAAAAAATAGTTTTTAAGGAGTGGGGTTGTTTTGGGCCTCCCTCCATATTTTCTTAAAATTTTGATTGAACTCCTGTATTTGGAATCGCCTCTTCTATCTAACCATTAACTTTCGTTGTGTCACAAGATCCAGTTTTCTCGCAAAGGTAAAAAATGGTTTTTAAGGGTTGGGTTTGTTTTGGGCCTTCCTCCATATTTTCTGAAAATTTTGATTGAACTCCTCTATTTGGAATCGCCTCTTCTATCTAACCACTAAACTTTCGTTGTGCCACAGAATCCAATTTTCACGCAGAGGTAAAAAATAGTTTTTAAGGAGTGGGGGTGTTTTGGGCCTCCCTCCATATTTTCTTAAAATTTTGATTGAACTCCTGTATATAGAATCGCCTCTTCTATCTAACCACTAAACTTTCGTTGTGCCACAAGATCCAATTTTCTCGCAAAGGTAAAAAATGGTTTTTAAGGGTTGGGTTTGTTTTGGGCCTTCCTCCATATTTTCTGAAAATTTTGATTGAACTCCTCTATTTGGAATCGCCTCTTCTATCTAACCACTAAACTTTCGTTGTGCCACAAGATCCAATTTTCACGCAGAGGTAAAAAATAGTTTTTAAGGAGTGGGGTTTTTTTTTCGGCCTCCCTCCATATTTTCTCAAAATTTTTATTGAGCTCCTGTATTTGGAATCGCCTCTTCAATTTAACCACTAAACTTTCGTTGTGCCACAAGATACAATTTTCACGCACAGGTAAAAAATAGTTTTTAAGGAGTGGGGTTGTTTTGGGCCTCCCTCCATATTTTCTTAAAATTTTGATTGAACTCCTGTATTTGGAATCGCCTCTTCTATCTAACCATTAACTTTCGTTGTATCACAAGATCCTGTTTTCTCGCAGAGGTAAAAAATAGTTTTTAAGGGGTGGGGGTGTTTTGGGCCTCCCTCCATATTTTCTTAAAATTTTGATTGAACTCCTGTATTTGAAATCGCCTCTTCTATTTAACCATTAACTTTCGTTGTGTCACAAGATCCAGTTTTCTCGCAGAGGTAAAAAATAGTTTTTAAGGGGTGGGGGTGTTTTGGGCCTCCCTCCATATTTTCTTAAAATTTTGATTGAACTCCTGTATTTGGAATCGCCTCTTCTATCTAACCATTAACTTTCGTTGTGTCACAAGATCCAGTTTTCTCGCAGAGGTAAAAAATAGTTTTTAAGGGGTGGGGGTGTTTTGGGCCTCCCTCCATATTTTCTGAAAATTTTGATTGAACTCCTGTATTTGGAATCGCCTCTTCTATCTAACCATTAACTTTCGTTGTGTCACAAGATCCAGTTTTCTCGCAGAGGTAAAAAATAGTTTTTAAGGGGTGGGGGTGTTTTGGGCCTCCCTCCATATTTTCTTAAAATTTTGATTGAACTCCTGTATTTGGAATCGCCTCTTCTATCTAACCATTAACTTTCGCTGTGTCACAAGATCCAGTTTTCTCGCAGAGGTAAAAAATAGTTTTTAAGGAGTGGGGTTTTTTTTTCGGCCTCCCTCCATATTTTCTCAAAATTTTTATTGAGCTCCTGTATTTGGAATCGCCTCTTCAATTTAACCACTAAACTTTCGTTGTGCCACAAGATACAATTTTCACGCAGAGGTAAAAAATAGTTTTTAAGGAGTGGGGTTGTTTTGGGCCTCCCTCCATATTTTCTTAAAATTTTGATTGAACTCCTGTATTTGGAATCGCCTCTTCTATCTAACCATTAACTTTCGTTGTATCACAAGATCCTGTTTTCTCGCAGAGGTAAAAAATAGTTTTTAAGGGGTGGGGGTGTTTTGGGCCTCCCTCCATATTTTCTTAAAATTTTGATTGAACTCCTGTATTTGAAATCGCCTCTTCTATTTAACCATTAACTTTCGTTGTGTCACAAGATCCAGTTTTCTCGCAGAGGTAAAAAATAGTTTTTAAGGAGTGGGGTTGTTTTGGGCCTCCCTCCATATTTTCTTAAAATTTTTATTGAACTCCTGTATTTGGAATCGCCTCTTCTATCTAACCATTAACTTTCGTTGTGTCACAAGATCCAGTTTTCTCGCAGAGGTAAAAAATAGTTTTTAAGGGTTGGGGGTGTTTTGGGCCTCCCTCCATATTTTCTTAAAATTTTGATTGAACTCCTGTATTTGGAATCGCCTCTTCTATCTAACCCCTAAACTTTCGTTGTCACAGGATCTAGTTTTCTCGCAGAGGTAAAAAATAGTTTTTAAGGAGTGGGGTATCTTTTTTTCGGCCCACCTCCATATTTTCTCAAAATTTTTATTGAACTCCTGTATTTGGAATCGCCTCTTCAATTTAACCACTAAACTTTCGTTGTGCCACAAGATCCAATTTTCACGCAGAGGTAAAAAATAATTTTTAAGGAGTGGGGTTGTTTTGGGCCTCCCTCCATATTTTCTGAAAATTTTGATTGAACTCCTGTACTTGGAATCGCCTCTTTTATCTAACCCCTAAACTTCCGTTGTGTCACGAGATCTAGTTTTCTCGCAGTGATAAAAAATAATTTTTAAGGGGTGGGGGTGTTTTGGGCCTCCCTCCATATTTTCTTAAAATTTTCATTGAACTCCTGTATTTGGAATCGCCTCTTCTATCTAACCATTAACTTTCGTTGTGTCACAAGATCCAGTTTTCTCGCAAAGGTAAAAAATGGTTTTTAAGGGTTCGGTTTGTTTTGGGGCTTCCTCCATATTTTCTGAAAATTTTGATTGAACTCCTGTATTTGGAATCGCCTCTTCTATCTAACCCCTAAACTTTCGTTGTGTCACAAGATCTAGTTTTCTCGCAGAGGTAAAAAATAGTTTTTAAGGAGTGGGTTTTTTTTGGCCTCCCTCCATATTTTCTCAAAATTTTTATTGAACTCCTGTATTTGGAATCGCCTCTTCAATTTAACCACTAAACTTTCGTTGTGCCACAAGATCCAATTTTCACGCAGAAGTAAAAAATAATTTTTAAGGAGTGGGGTTGTTTTGGGCCTCCCTCCATATTTTCTTAAAATTTTGATTGAACTCCTGTATTTAGAATCGCCTCTTCTATCTAACCACTAAACTTTGGTTGTGCCACAAGATCCAATTTTCACGCAGAGGTAAAAAATAGTTTTTAAGGTGTGGGGATGTTTTGGGCCTCCCTCCATATTTTCTTAAAATTTTGATTGAACTCCTGTATTTAGAATCGCCTCTTCAATTTAACCCCTAAACTTTCGTTGTGTCACAAGATCTAGTTTTCTCGCAGTGGTAAAAAATAATTTTTAAGAGGTGGGGGTGTTTTGGGCATCCATCCATATTTTCTGAAAATTTTGAATGAAACCCTTAAACTTTTGTTGTGTCACATGATCTAGTTTTCTCGCAGTGGTAAAAAATAGTTTTCAAGGGGTGGGGGGGTGTTTTGGGTCTCCCTTCACATTTTCTAAAAATTTTGATTGAACTGTTGTATTTGGAATCACCCCTTCTATCTAACCTCTGAATTTTGTTTTGTCACAAGATCTAGTTTTCTCACAGTTGTAAAAAATAATTTTCAAGGAGTGGGGGGTGTTTTGGGTCTCCTATATTTTGCGAAAATTTCAATTAAACTGTTGTATTTGGAGTTATCCCTTCTATCTAGCACCCCATCAGTTTTATTGCTTCACAAGATCTAGTTCGGTTCAAACGTCGGAAAACGTTGGAAAAGTGTCTAAAGGTATATAAGGACTTATGTATAGGGTATATAAGGTAACAACAATATGTTTTGTGTTTTTATATGAGTTTTAATAAAAAATAGTCTTTAGGTTGGCTGTGAAATATAAAAGCAAAAAAAGCATTGCCAACTTGATGACTTTCTCTAATGAACACCCGTATTATTGAAATTAAAATTTATGCTCTTAAATAACTATTATTATTAATATTGATAAAATTTTAATACCTACATAACACAAATCTGCGGTAAACCTTCCAAAGGTAAACCTTCCCAACTAATAACTTGGGAACATTGAACGAATGTCATGTGTTTTAAACACGGTGGTGGGGGGGAGGGGATTTGAAGGAGCGCTGGCGCCCTGGGCGCTAACTTCACACAAGTGGAAGTTAAGACCTGTTATACCTACCTGTTATCAATTCAGCCATCACTAAAAACTTGTCGAATCAATAGTGTTGAGAAAATCAACGAGAAAAAGAGCCTGAATTTTGGTGCGTAATAACAAAAAGACAAAATTATAATTAAAACCAAGAAAAGCACTGACATAACGTGGGATTAGTATGGCACCTATTATTCATACATTTGTGAAAGGAAATTCTTTGATTGGACCGAATCAAGACGACAATTACTTAGTATTTCATAACACATTCTCACAGTTGGATAAACGCTGGCGGTTTTTGTTTTGATAGCCAAGTCTTTATGTATTTACTTATGTTGATCGAAAATTTCACTTTCAAGCTCAAATTGTCGTAACCACAAGGTACTGTTTTGCCAAAGAAGCAATTAGCAGTCAGCGCGGCAAGAAACTAACAGGTATTTGACCAAAGGTGGTGTATGTAAGAAATAAGTAATCAAATAACGATCAAGAGCAAAAAATTGGACTAAAAACGTTTCGGTTTGATGTAATAATAAATCAACGAAAAGGCAAGGTTGATCTCGACTACTATACGACTAACTGGTTGCTTCAAGTAGTTTCATCATATACCTATATCTCAATTTCATGGGTTTTAAAGTCCGCTACCGAAGATATACGGGGTACAATTCGTGACGAATTACCAATTCAGCTTTTGCACAACAAAGACGTGGAACAATGTTAAAAAACGAAAAGACCATAATTTAAGAAAAAGCCTGAAACACATACGCACCTACTTTCATTAGCCTGCTGGTCCCCGGGTAAGGACTTGGCAATCCCCCTGCAACCAAAACGTTAAGATTAAAACACATGTGACAACAATATTTATAACAATATTGATGTTGACATTTAACATTAAGTTTCAATTAGGCGCTACTACGCTAATCGTGAAAAAAATCGCCTCGCCTCTTTTGTTTCTAACATTCGAAAAAATCGATGTCGAACTTAAAGGCAATTAATACATTATGTATGGAGATTTGGTTTAAATATATCGACCACTTTTGACCTTAAACTCGTTTTTTCTTGTTACTAACACAGCTGATTGGATTTATATATATGAAACATTTTGGGTACGTGAATACGTAGAAGGTGTCCCAATAAGAGAGGTAAGCGGTTGTTTCTACGAAACTATTCATCGTAAGCGTAAGCGCTCTATAACTTTTGTGTTGATGTATATTATTTACCCCCCCCCCCCCCTTCTTACTATTTCCACCTCCCTAAGTAAAGCAAAATATAGTTAAACATTTTGTGCTTTGACCCACGGGAAAATATCTACAGGGCCGTACTCCGCTTTTGTTTCCTTTTGAAATCCAAAATTTCGAACGAAGCGTAAGCCAAGGGGCTCAAGGCAGGTTTTCAGAGCTGCATTCATAAATGTCACTGGAAATTCGCCGGGCGCCCCCTATAACTTTTACTATTTATTTGCCCCCTCCCCGCTCCTACTGTTTCCACCATCCTAAGTAAAGCAGAACACATTTTGCAAATTTTGTGTTTTGAGCCACAGAAAATATCTACAGGGACGTACTCCAATTTTCTTTCCTGAAATCCAAAATTTCGAACGTAGCGTAAGCTAGGGGCTCAAAGAAGGTTTTCAGAGCTGCGTTCATAAATGTCACAGGAAATTCGCCGAGCGCGCCCTATAACTTTTGTATTGATGTATTGGTTTACCCCCTCCCCGCTCCTACTGTCTCCACAACCCTAAATAAAGCAAAACACATTTTGTGCATTGAGCCACAGGAAAATATCTACATGGCTGTACTCCACTATTCCCAAATTCAAAATTTCGAACGAAGCGTAAGCTAAGGGGTTCAAAGTCGGTCTTCAAGGCTGCATTCATAAATGACCGGATTTTCCAAACTGAAGCGAAGGTAGCAGGAGACACTAATTGCTGGACACGTATTACATCTCTTCGTTTAGGAATGAAAGGTCGACGTTTCGATCGTTTATTTAGTCTTCTTCAGGAAATATGCTCGTGTTGAAAATATTATAATTCGGGTGTTTGATATTCATTTTAATCCGTTAATTGCCGCGGTGTCCTGTGCCCGGTGACAAACAGGAGGACGAGGAAGAAAAGTAGGATCCTTCGTGCAGAAGATTTATTTATACTTTTAAGGCAAACCGGTTTCCGCTATCGGGCCATCCTCAGCGCCAAATTAGTCAAAATCTCAATGGTTGTTAAAAATTGAATAAAAAACTTGATGTTGCGAATTACGAACTTTATATACAATTTGGTTTTGTGAAATCAAATTCTCACAAGAAAGTATCTACAGGGCCGTACTCCAATTTTCTTTCCTGAAATCCAAAATTTCGAACGTAGCGTAAGCTAGGGGCTCAAAGAAGGTTTTCAGAGCTGCGTTCATAAATGTCACAGGAAATTCGCCGGGCGCGCCCTATAACTTATGTAATGATGTATTGGTTTACCCCTTCCCCGCTCCTACTGTCTCCACCACCCTAAATAAAGCAAAATACATGATGTGTGAAAATGTTGTACTTTGAGCCACAGGGAATTATCTACATAAAAATAAATACACTTTTTTTCTGGCTGCTGAGTTCCACTATTCTCTCCTGAAATCCCCTCCAAGGCTGCGTACATAAATTCACTGAAAATTCGCCGGGCGCTTTCTATAGCTTTTGTATTGATCAATATTGTTTCTCCCCCCCCCCCCTCTTACTGTTTCTACCACTTAAAGTAAAGCAAAATACTCCCATTTCCTTTCCTGAAATTCAAAATTTCGAACGAAGCTTAAGCTAAGGGGCTCAAAGTCGGTCTTCAGGGCTGCGTTCATAAATTTCACTGGAAATTCGCCCAGCGCGTCCTATATAGAGCTTTTTTGCCCCCCCCCCCATCTTACTGTTTCCATTATCCCACAAAATAAATTTAGCAAATTTTGTGCTTCGGGTGTGCACTTTTCTTTCCTGAAATCCAAAATTTCGAACGAAGCGTAAGCTAAGGGGCTCAAAGTCGGTCTTCAGGGCTGCGTTCATAAATTTCACCGGAAATTCGCCGAGTGCGTCCTATAACTTTTTTGCCTTGGTGTATATTGTTTGTTCCCCTTTTTACTGTTTCCATCTTCCCCAGTAAAACAAAATACAGGGTGTTACGGGACGAAACGTACATACTAATTGGGAGATAGGTTTTGACCATGCCAACACATTCGGAACTCATTTCTTACTGATATACAGGGTTTTGTACAAATTTTGCCCCAAAATAAAATCAATCATATTTGACAAGACAACTACTACATCAGGCAACTAGGTAAATGTCTAATATTTTTGGGGTTATTGCCACCAATAAGTAATTAAAATAGTAAGATTTATTTGTATTTGAAATTATTTATCTAATTATTCTTTTCTCATCTCTATTATTTATTTTCTGTCATTAATATCAAGAAATGGTACAATAAATAATAAGAAGTGGCACAAATTTAAACCTAATAATTCATTGGTAACACAAAACGCAGTTGATTGCAACATTAAAAAACTATAAGAAAAAACCAAAAGTGCGACAACTTAAATTCTTGCGATTTCTTATTATCTGGAGTTTGTGAACTTCACATCTATTGCAAAAGTTTTAAAAAATCGTATACTGAGTGTTTGTTTTGCGACATCATGAAAAGAACAACTTTATTAATCCGGCTCCGGAAATGTAGAACTTTTTGTTACCTTCCTGGGTTTTTTGTCCTCTAACGTCTCACGCACATGCGATTTGAATTCATTTCTGCAAAAATTCTGAGAAATATGAATGATTTTTGTTTTGGGCAAAATATATACAAAACGCTGTATATCAGTAAGAAATCTGAAAAAAATGTTTTTAATTTTTTCTAGCCTTAATTTAAAGATACCTATAAATCAAAATAATTGACACTTTTTCGCTCTCTTTTTCATGGTATTTTTAAATTTTAAATCCGACGTTTCGTTTTCGTGGAACCATCATCAACTTTTTTTTTAAATACGATCCTGGAATTTTTTTTTATAATGTATTCTAAACCTCCTTGCAATTCTCCTATCGGCGATATATGGCAATTAATAATTTACCTTTTAGGTTAGATTTTTGCTGATTTTCTTATATAGTTTTTAAAACTTGTTGGTAAAGTTGGATCACGACCTTTTTGTCCCCGCAGACTACAGACTTTGTCATCGGGTGATAGTTTAGTCGGATTGGGTTGAATTTTCGAACACTTAATATAAATAAAGGATCAGAATTAAGAGCAATAGAGTCAGAAACATAATAAGTCCAGGAGCAACACTTGCAAGATTTACACAACGGTTGAAATAACAAAAATGAGATGGCAAGCAGGAAACAAACTCTAAGCTTGAAATAAAATTCCCGCAACGCAGTTTAAAAAGAAAACATACATTTTGGAAATTTGAAAATTTGTTAACAATTAAAGTTATCTAAAATCGAAAGAAAGAGGCACATAATAACAAAACATTCTTAAAAAAATTTAACAAATTATCAAAAAAAAAAAAGGCAGCAAACAAACTGCTATAATAAGCAGTAAGTTAAAGTGAATTATTTAAGATAAAAATAGAACATCCGTTGGGAGGTGTGCAATAAAAAATATCATCAGAATGGGTAGGTTGTTGAAAGAGAAGGAAAGCGGAATAAAACTGTCACCTACTTTTATTTCCCCGCCCTTTTCTCTAAAATATATAACTCATTTCATAGAGCACTGTCTTTGAATGGCGGTTTTAAGCTCCACTCAATTATAAAACGACATACAGGGTCATTCCCATTCAAACAACAAAATACAGTCATTTTGAGTTTAACCATGGGAATCTCGGTTATTTAAAGAGATACGAAAAGGGTAGATCGGAGCAAAATTGCGTAATTAGAAGTCTATACAAGAACGTTTTCAAATTTCGACTAGTTTTGGAAATATTCGCAAAAAAATCGAAATTTTCTCGGATTGGGCTGAATCTTCACAATCTATTCAGTAATTAAACCGACTATATCACCAATCAAATAGTTTACTCTTTGTAGTGTGCAAAGATTCTGACTAAACTAGCGGCCAATAAAAAAATCTGTATTTTTATAGTCTGCATATTCTTTAAATTGAGACCAGAAAAAACATAAAACCTTTGTTTCAAAACTTTAATTTTTTGCAAATATTTTTGAAACAAGTCGGAATTTTCAAAATTTGAAAACGTCTTCGTATCTCTTGAAATAACCGAGATCCCCATAATTAAACTCGAAAAACGAACATTTCACCCTGTAGAGGAGATAGAATCCTGCAGTTTTCACACTACTATAAAATATTAAATATTCTACAGAATAGTATATCGAGAACTATACTACTGTATTTAATTTTTTCGAGATACATCGAAAGAAAACTAAAATTTTAAAAAAACGCCCTCATAAATGCTTGTGTAAAACATGCCCTTTAAAATGACGCAAAGAATTCTCTACAATTCTTGGTTTTTGAGATTTTCAATTTTTATTGGAGAAAAATTTAGCCCACCTCCAGTTATTTGAAAAGATATAGTTAAAAGGACAAAGTTGTTCATAAGGAAAGGGAGTTATGGTATTTTTGATATATCGTTCATATGCAAATTTCGGAGTTATATGAAATTTGGTATAGTTCTGGTAAAAGGCCCCCTAGCGGCCGACGTGAAACAAATTTCCAGCAATTTCTCTCGGCCACATTTACTATAAATTTTTTTCTTTGGAAGTCTTACGATGGATAGAAACAGCCGCTAACCTCGCTTATTGGGACACCCTTTGGGCAATTTGGTGAAGCAAATTCCTTGGCCGATATTGCTCCAGTTCAGTAGACAGTGACTGTACTATACTACTTGCATATTAGTAGTCCATTGTCTCGGATGATTAGTAACAAAAATTTCAATAATAAAATGCGAGGCGAATGACGAAACATTTTCTAAATACCGTAACAATGTGAGCGTTTGTCTAGAAGACCGGTAGTCGACCCATAGTTTTTGGGATGGATCTGGGGGCCCACGCCTCAGATTACTAATTAAATTCAGGTGTGTTAAGTAGAAAATTACCATTATTAGCGACCGCCTCTGAAGCAACCAAGGGAGTGACATTTGCGTCCTCTTGTCTTTGTTCCTCACGCTGTTGCATAATAATAAAGCAAAGGAGCTTATATTATTATCTTTAGTCTACATTAGTTTACACTATTACCGATTAATCCATGTCTAAGTCGGTATGGGCGTGTCCTCATCGAAACCAAAAACAATATCCTTTAATTCGAATACAAATAGTACACACTATCACGTAATATTCATATTGTCCGTTAGACCGTTTGACCGATACAATCTCTGCAAGGCGACCTCGTTCAGAGAAAGGTGTTAAAAATCACACACAATGTCTGAACCGGCGTGTTGCGCAAATTTGTTGATAATAATTATTATTAATGCTTCTTGATGCGGTCGAACGATCAAACTGACTCGAACACGTTTGAAATTGACAGGTTTGGTATTTTTAACTTTTGGTGTAAAGGGCAAGGTGAAGAAACAAATGGAAATATGTAACGGAAGACAGATGCTTAATGGAACAGGAAAATGTATGCTTTTGAGTAACATATAATAATGTAGTGTTTGTGTGTGAATCGAGGTTTGAACGTCGGTAACAAAATGATAGAGGTGACCCATTGTAAAAAAAAAAGAAGAAGATAACTTTAGAGAACATATTTGATAGACTGACGGTTACTTCTAAATCAACAGGCGACCTGTTTCCCATTCTGATGACTTTTAAGGCGACGATGTCACTTGATCGTCAGTCATGTATGTAAAGGTAAGCGCTGCAGCACGCTGTACCAGACTTGACTTTACAGAGGATCTTGCAATTATTATTCCTTTTCAAACATTATTTTTCTCGATACTGTTACATCTTGAATAGTTATTAACGTCCGACCCCATAATTTACAAATAAAGGTCGTTATCCAAATTACTTATATGACAATTATTGTCCTAGCAATATAATATACATTTTTTTTTATTAAATAATTTATCACTCATGACAATCATGAGCCTATCGCAGATGTAGATATAAATAAACTAAATCATAAATAGGCATTATTATTGAGTTGTATTGAAGATAGTAGTATTAGGGCCTGTTAAACATTACCAGTAATTGAATACATCAAGTAACGACTTTAATACAACAATATGTAAATATTAAGAGAAAAGGAACAAATTTACTGTCTAAAACGATCAATTGGTTTAAATAGACCAAGTATTACCCAAAAGGAACAATATCAAGAAAAAGATGAGGCCAACTATTTAAAATGTTCTTTCTTTTTTTATTTATTATTGCATCCTGATACTGTAAAAGAACGTGATCAATATGGTCTCTTCATCCAATAATAGTTATTTGTACATTAAGTGCGGAAAGTTATTCTTTACCGCACGCGATCTTTAGCGCAGCGTGTGGTAATTTGTTATAGTATATTGTACAACTAGTGTCGAAAATTGCTCTTTTCACACCAGTGTGACGGTTTGGACACGAGCCATAGGCGAGTGATACAACGTCACACGAGTATAAGGAGTGATTTTCGTACGTGTTGCATACTATACTTTTTCTACGACTGCGATTTTGCTTCATAAATGATATCAAAAGCGTGTGCAAAGTGGATTTTGCACAAGCTTCTCTATGAGAGCGTGCGCAATGTGTACTTTGCGCGCGCTGTTGTGGTTAGTAGTGCGCATTGGTTCATTTTCGAGGCATTCGTAGAAAATGGTATATTGTGCAACTAGTGCCGAAAATTTCACTTTTCACTATACTTTTTCTACGACTGCGATTTTGCTTCATAAATGATCATTCGTATTATAAAATATATGCAAGACGTGTGTAAAGCAATCAGAAGCGTGTGCAAAGTGTACTTTGCACACGCTTCTGTATGACAGCGTGCGCAATGTGTACTTTGCGCGCGCTGTTGTTGTTAGAAGTGCGCATTGGTTCATTTTCGAGGCAGTCGTAGAAAATAGTATTTCTAACTAATATAAGCGTGTAATAATGCATATTTGGAGTTTGTGGAAAACTTCAGGTTAGTATTAAGGCCATAGTTGTATAGGAATTAAGAATGAGCGTCTAGAAATGCAAATTTGGATTTAGTGAAAAATGCCGGTTAGGATTAGTGCTGAAATCGGTATAGGATTAGGGCCGAAATCAGTTAAAAGTTACCAAAAGCTTTGAAAATTGCATATTTTGAGTTTGTGAGAAAATTCAGGTTATGATTAGGGCCAAAATTGGTTAAGAATGAAGAATAAGTGTCTAGAAATGCAAACTTGGATTTATTGGAAAAATGTGGGTTAGGATTAGCCTGAAATTAGTTAAAAATTACTCAATATATCTAACTTACATATTTTGCTTGTGGAAAAATTCAGGTTAGGATTATTAGGGCCGAAATTGGTTCAAAATGAATAATGACGTACTGATCAAAATGCATATTTCGATTTACAGAACGAAATTTCTGTATGGGAGCTGTGCGGAAGCGTGTGCAAAGTGCACTTTGCGCACGCCTCTTGCAATATACGATTTTCAAAGGTAGTTAGTGGTGCGCATTTGTTCATTTTCGAAGCAGTCGTAGAAAATAGTATAATGTGCAACTAGTGTCGAAAATTGCACTTTTCACACGAGTGTGAAGAGTGACTTTAGTACGTGTTGCACTCTATACTTTTTCTACGACAGCGATTTTGCTTCATAAATGATCATTCGTATTATAAAATATATGCAAGGCGTGTGTAAAGCAATCAGAAGCATGTGCAAAGTGTACTTTGCACACGCTTCTGTATGACAGCGTGCGCAATGTGTACTTTGCGTGCGCTGTTGTTAGAAGTGCGCATTGGTTCATTTTCGAGGCAGTCGTAGAAAATAGTATATTGTGCAACTAGTGCCGAAAAATGCACTTTTCACACGAGTGTGACGGTTTGGACACGAGCCATAGGCGAGTGATACCACTTCACAAGAGTATGAGGAGTGATTTTCGTACGTGTTGCATACTAGATTTTTTCTACAACTGCAATTTTGCGTCATAAATGATCATTCGTATTATAAAATGTGAGCATGGCTTGTGCAAAAAAACCGAAAGCGTGTGCAAAGTGGACTTTGCACACGCTTCTGTATGGGAGCTGTGCGGAAGCGTGTGCAAAGTGCACTTTGCGCACGCTATTTGCAATATACGATTTTTAAAGGTAGTTAGTGGTGCGCATTTGTTCATTTTCGAAGCAGTCGTAGAAAATAGTATAATGCGCAACTAGTGTCGAAAATTGCACTTTTCACACGAGTGTGAAGAGTGACTTTAGTACGTGTTGCACACTATACTTTTTCTACGACAGCGATTTTGCTTCATAAATGATCATTCGTATTATAAAATATATGCAAGGCGTGTGTAAAGCAATCAGAAGCGTGTGCAAAGAGTACTTTGCACACGCTTCTGTATGACAGCGGGCGCAATGTGTACTTTGCGCGCGCTGTTGTTGTGAGAAGTGCGCATTGGTTCATTTTCGAGGCAGTCGTAGAAAATAGTGTATTGTGCAACTAGTGCAGAAAATTGCACTTTTCACACTCGTGTGACGGTTTGGACACGAGCCATAGGCGAGTGATACCACGTCACAAGAGTATGAGGAGTGATTTTCGTACGTGTTGCATACTAGATTTTTTCTACGACAGCGATTTTGCTTCATAAATGATCATTCGTATTATAAAATATATGCAAGGCGTGTGCAAAACAATCGGAAGCGTGTGCAA
This sequence comes from Taphrorychus bicolor, assembly GCA_951812265.1. Lineage (NCBI taxonomy): Eukaryota > Metazoa > Arthropoda > Insecta > Coleoptera > Curculionidae > Taphrorychus > Taphrorychus bicolor. The sequence continues at coordinate 41,251,550 of OX638303.1, read as the reverse complement.
AGTGTACTTTGCACACGCTTCTGTATGACAGCGTGCGCAATGTGTACTTTGCGCCCGCTGTTGTTGTTAGAAGTGCGCATTGGTTCATTTTCGAGGCAGTAGTAGAAAATAGTATATTGTGCAACTAGTGCCGAAAATTGCACTTTCTTTATACGAGTGTGACGGTTTGGACACGAGCCGTAGGCGAGTGATACCACTTCACAAGAGTATGAGGAGTGATTTTCGTACGTGTTGCATACTAGATTTTTTCTACGACTGCGATTTTGCGTCATAAATGATCATTCGTATTATAAAATGTAAGCATGGCTTGTGCAAAAAAATCTGTATGGGAGCTGTGCGGAAGCGTGTGCAAAGTGCACTTTGCGCACGCTGTTTGCAATATACGATTTTTAAAGGTAGTTAGCGGTGCGCATTTGTTCATTTTCGAAGCAGTCGTAGAAAATAGTATAAGGTGCAACTAGTGTCGAAAATTGCACTTTTTACACGAGTGTGAAGAGTGACTTTAGTACGTTGCACACTATACTTTTTCTACGACAGGATTTTGCTTCATAAATGATCATTCATATTATAAAATATATGCAAGGCGTGTACTTTGCACACGCTTCTGTATGACAGCGTGCGCAATGTCTACTTTGCGCGCGCTGTTGTTGTTAGAAGTGCGCATTGGTTAATTTTCGAGGCAGTCGTAGAAAATAGTGTATTGTGCAACTAGTGCCGAAAATTGCACTTTTCACACGAGTGTGACGGTTTGAACACGAGCCATAGGCGAGTGATACCACGTCACAAGAGTATGAGGAGTGATTTTCGTACGTGTTGCATACTAGATTGTTTCTGCGACTGCGATTTTGCGTCATAAATGATCATGCGTATTATAAAATGTAAGCATGGCTTGTGCAAAAAAATCGAAAGGGTGTGCAAAGTAGACTTTGCACACGCTTCTGTATGGGAGCTGTGCGGATGCGTGTGCAAAGTGCACTTTGCGCACGCTGTTTGCAATATACGATTTTTAAAGATAATTAGTGGTGCGCATTTGTTCATTTTCGAAGCAATCGTAGAAAATAGTATAATGTGCAACTAGTGTCGAAAATTGCACTTTTTACACGAGTGTGAAGAGTGACTTTAGTACGTTGCACACTATACTTTTTCTACGATAGCGATTTTGCTTCATAAATGATCATTCATATTATAAAATATATGCAAGGCGTGTGTAAAGCAATCAGGAGCGTGTGCAAAGTGTACTTTGCACACGCTTCTGTATGACAGCGTGCGCAATGTGTACTTTGCGCGCGCTGTTGTTGTTAGAAGTGCGCATTGGTTCATTTTCGAGGCAGTCGTAGAAAATAGTATATTGTGCAACTAGTGCCGAAAATTGCACTTTTTTTATACGAGTGTGACGGTTTGGACACGAGCCGTAGGCGAGTGATATCACTTCACAAGAGTATGAGGAGTGATTTTCGTACGTGTTGCATACTAGATTTTTTCTACGACTGCGATTTTGCGTCATAAATGATCATTCGTATTATAAAATGTAAGCATGGCTTGTGCAAAAAAATCGAAAGCGTGTGCAAAGGACACTTCCCTGCAATAGCTTCTCATTCGTTTGCATAATCCTAAAGGCAGCCATCAAATTTTGTCTCTCTTTTTCCTTTTCCAATAAAGTACTAGCCAAAACCAGGTCTTAAAACAAAAATTAAACCTTCATACAATGCTACATTCACTGTTCAAACTAAACAATGATTAAAATTAAATATAAATATTCTTGATAGGTATATAAACAAGTTCACCTCCTTTAACTACCTTATTGAAGTTGTCCTGACTAACTTCAAAGCTAAAAACTTTATTTTCTCTAATATCAAATAGTTCTAAAAATGGCATTTTGTCTTTTGTCTCTAATTAATTAGATGGAAACAAGAGATGCAGCGCAACGAAGAATACAACTAATTTCAAATTTGGAGGATAAAAATTAAAAGAAAATTACAAAACTATGCATCCTAACACACATGGATCAGGATGAAAAATCTAACCTCAAACAACAAAATTATTCCAGATTAATCGCTGTGATCGGCCACGCCACGAACTACTGAGCAGACAGATTCACGTCTGACTCGTCGTACTTCAATAAACGAACGCATCCGATTCATTTCCTCTACATCTAGATTCCATATACGCTCGACAAACCCGAATCTGATTGCTCAGACGGCAAAAACGAACGTACCCTGAGAAATTAGGAATATTCAGCAATGACACATAAAAACAACTCAAAAGATACGTGTTTCCTTGAATAGGTACTTACTAAACAATCTGGCTTTTGAAGAATGTTGGACGCGGACGCCTACCACATTGCAAATTGGCTTTTTACGGGTTGTTCATTATAAAACTTCATCTAGCAGGCTATGAAATTTTGACAGAGAAGGATGACATAATCAAAATAAATGGACTTTTTTTCTCCATCCTTTTCTTTTGAAATTTCACAGCCAACTAGATGAAGTTTTATAATGAACCCCCCTGTACTTTTAGCACCTCTTCTAGCCTTTTTTCCTTCTGCGATTCCCGTAATACTAGGCGAAATCCGCTGAAGACACCACACAGGAGTAAAATTAGTAATTTCCACTTTCACCGTTTGTAAAGAATAAAGATAAACATCTTGCAAAAAATGCAAACAGATCAACCATTTTGGTTTTCGTTTTTGTATTGTTCTGGTTCTTACTTGCCGATTCGGAATTCACGTGATTCACCAATCACCAATCGGATGGGATGAGTGGTTGACAGGGGTGCGTAGACGGTAGCTATGACGACGATTTAAATCGACGTGACTGGCATGTTGCTATCTTTGTAGTACACTATTAGAAAAGGCGAAGGAATGATGCGATCGTTGCGCAGCACTTGGATGATGCATACGTTCGGTTATTGAAAGCGAACCACGTTCAGAGTTTCGTTTCACGAATGTATAAAATTTTTGTTTGTTATTGTTAATTCAAAGTTATTACTAACAGAAAGAACTTAATAAATTTTGAATGTTGGAATTAAATTAATAATCCGCTTTTTTCTACTATAACACAGTTGTTGCCCTTCAACACAGATACAAAATCCAGTTCCTGCTGGTGCAATAATTAACGTTCTTCAATAATTTAAAACAATCAATAATAGTGCAAAAGCCGGCTTGTCATCACTAATATATATGGCATTTTAATGCATGCGTTAACTGTGGTCGTTCTCTGGAACAAATCGTTTTAGCCGTGAAGGCGTATATCTTAGTGCACAGGCACAACCCAACACTGTCGTTTTTGTTGTTCCTGCACGGTCGTGCTTTATGCATATACCAAACCAGGTTCGACGATGCATTTTGAGCTCGTTTATTTATTATAAAGTGAACGTGCTGCAAGCACGAGAGACACAATCGCAATTGAAATCTAATTGTTCTTCGAATAGGTGTTCTTGCTAAGCAGAGAGTGTTTGAATGCACACAGTTGCTAGAAAAATTATTGCACAAAACTTAGTTCGTGTTTATGTTAAGTCACAACTGATGGAGAATGTTACTACATTTTACCATATTTAGGGTTGCCAATGTTGCCATGTGAGTTAACTGAACTTGAAAATTTTTTTTATTAGAATCTCAAAAATCCGTTTTAACTTTGAATTTTTTGCTTTTTACTTATAATTTTCTTTGTTTTTTTTTCAGACAACAAGGCACGGTTTGAATGTGGCAATCCTAACCATATTTGCAGAGTTGTCATGCAGAAGAATTGGATGCAGCAACTGAGTTTCAATTTTAGCAGCTGATATTTCTATTATCCCGGACCCATGTTATTTTTTTTGGAAACCTTGAACCGTAGCTTGCACATACATAATCCACAGATGATTGTTGACCTGTTATTGACCATGACGAATTAATTAAAATAGCTAATCTCAGATTTAAAAGCATTACCGAATTAGGACGTTACACAATGCGAAACCATTACAAAAATCTTGACATTGATATCTGGACATAGAACAGCACTATTTCGGAAATAGGATTATAGAATGAAACAACAATTAAAACTTATGAATAGACAAAACAATTCCCTTGAAACTGCGAATTAAGTGGATATTAGACGAAAAACAAATTAACGTTGGGGAGATAAGATCTTTTTTGGGGGTATTGATAAAAAGTGAATTATGACCTCAATATTTCAAATTTTGATATGCTTGGGTGTGGCCCAGTGAGTATTTGATATATTACATCCGGATATAGGTAAGTAATTTACATGATACAAACATCAAGGATATTATTAAGGTACCTGTTCTTGCATGGGTGAAATGCCAAATTCGAAAAGAGAATACTAATAAGGTGATATACCATTCAACGCATTACGTTGAAGGTATTCGTGTTTTGGATATATCCTCTTAAAAATTAAAAAATAAAACAAAAATTGCGCCGACCCTGTATAGTAACAATTTTCTCGAACACAGGTACTGTGACATTGCCATGGCAACTTGTTAAATTTTTCAGAAAGTCTTTTCGTATACGGAGGTGCCTATATACTGCATATTGACCTTGCAGGTAGGTACACCGAAATAAGGTCAACTACAGCTCAGCAGGTGGTTACACAAACTAAAGTCTCATTATACTATACCTTTGCACAGCTACTCCCATATTATCATAATTATTATGAGGCTTATCATGCTTGTTAAAGCAAAATTGATGATTTATTAGGTACCTACCTAAATTACTACTAAAGGAGACGTTTTATTAGTATCTAATAATTTTGAAAGTGAAGCAACAAGAATTATGTTTAATCGAGAGCAAAAGAAGTGATTGAACTCTGAAATTAGCTTTCGGTTTCTTTGAATAGTGCGGTGCGATTCCTTAATGAAGGTACTGACTGATGCAAATGAGGTAGCGGGTCAATGTCGGCGCAATCATGCAATAACGATGATATAACACCACGGTTTCATAAATCCAAACTTATAACGGCTAGTGGTTGGTGTTTGCACTCAGAAATGGTTTGTTTTGTGCGTCCTGGAATAATAGGTGATTTGTACCCTATGTGCATCAGAAAAAGTCATCTAGAAGGCTATGAATTTTTGCCATAGTCAAAGTAAATGGACTTTTGAACTTTTATCCTTTTTTTTGACATTTCACAGCCAACTAGATGATGTTTTCAAATGAACACCCCCTATATTTAAGTATAGTAGGTGTAGGTAGGTAATTTACTTAAACCCGTTTTAACCGATGATAGTCACGTTATTGAGAAAATTCTTAACAAAAGACAAGAAAAGGATGAAGTTACTGGATACGCCAAATAATATTGAAATGCATCTACAAGAAAAGTATTAAAAATGTAGCATAATTATATTTTTCATTATATTAAAAAACTTTACACTCCGTTAAAGTTGAACTAACGTTAATAATGATATTTGAACAGAAGTGAAAATTGTTCATTTATGTGTTAAACAAAAATAAAAGGGTAACTTTGCCTTTCCATTTTAAAATAAACTAGAAATCCAAAAAGAGGCAATTCAAAGCAATATAATAAAGGAACGCCTTGCCGAGATTGTAATGGTGTCTACATCGGAAAAACCATTCAATACCTAAAGAACTGAACGCAAGTATAAACTCAAAGAGAGTTTATTTATGTATTTAGAGGACTTTTTGTTCAGTGTTTTATTGTTAAACTGCCAGATTTTCAATATTTTTTTCTGCGCTTTAACTATCATTTTTCGCTGATTTTTTCAGGCATTATACCGGATTTTAAGCTTTTTTTTATAAAACAAACGTGATTTCAAAAACAAAACAATAGTAAATAAAAATGTTTTATTTTTCACACTGAAAGAAAGAAAAAATTACAATATATGTTTAATACTTTAAGACTATTTTATATCAGTTTTTACAATTTTTTTTTTCGGTTTTTAATGGCTAGAAAAGGCATATTTGAGATAAAACTTGCGAGCCTTCAAGTAACCCAAGTAGCATTCTAAGCCATAATTTGGCGATTGTTCTGTAATCCTTGCTAAATTCGGCTACCATTTGGTTATAAAAGCTGCCAAAAAAGCAAAATCTATTACGAAATTATTACGGCACCTTGACGAAAATGGGGTACTTTTATTTCGTCATTACTCGGCTTTTTTGGCCAATATTTAGGTCAGTATTTTGGCCATATTTCTTCAAAGAATGCTAGATTTTATCAAGCTAATATTTAAGTGATAAAAAATAGATTTTATGACTAAAAATGTTCCACATTTTGATATCTAGCAAACGAACTGTGTATGGAGATTCAAAATGCCGACATGACATGACTGATTGTTTTGTGTGGATATATTTTCAATAGTTTGATTGCAGATTTGACAGCAAATTGTCGCAAATAATGGACTAAAATCGTAGTGCCAAGGCAAATTTGCTGTAAACATAGAGGAGATGGAGGATGCGCCTAGATATTTTTAATTATCTTGCAACTTATCATTTACACTAAAAATAAAAAATAATTGATCTTAAATTAAATTTTCTGATTTTTTTACTTTCTCTACTACACGCGTTTTGACGACTCAATGTATCAAAATGCTTTTAACAGTCAATAAGTAATGGCCGCCCGGTTATTGCAGATATGTATCCAGGCTACAACGATCGTCAAGACGCTAGGAGCGACCGTTCCGTCATAAAAACCAATCACTGGCCAAAAAATAGCTATGTCGGCCATGTCGTTTAATTTACGCCCTCTGACGGCTCTCAACGACATGAAATGTAAGGTCACATGCTGCCACGTCTTTGAATGTTTTTGTTGTTACAAAAACTTTGCATTATAAAGTTAATAATAAATATAAAAGTAAAATAATTATTTTTGTTGAATGCACAGTTTTGCGAGATGACAATTACGGTGTTATTTAGTTATTTATAAAAACATATCAAGACCCTGTTTTCTGATTTCGAGACAAGAAATGAATTACCGAAAACCGAAATAACTGAAAGTTAAAGACAAAAATAATTCAATTTTTGATATTTTTTTTAAAACAAAACCAAAAATACCTTTGAAACTAAATTTCGTGTCTTGGGACCCCTAAGTGTTTTTACACGATTTTAATATCTTTTACGATTAAGAGATACGATTAAATACAATCTAAAGTGTTTCTCGGACTTTGAAGCCATAGTCCAATGGAATTTCTTCCTGACGTTTCATCTACAACACTGCGGCGATGGGCGAAGTGATCTCCCGTGCTTCCCGACGTTTACTGATCCGACTGTGGTGAGCTCCGTGGTATTTATTCCCTCGCCGTGGCGCTGCTATGGAGGGACTGGGGTGGGGGTAGTGATGGCGCGGAGTTTCGGCGCACTTGAAGTATGTCGTAGAAGTCGCTTCCAGCTTCCAGTCTGCATTTAGAAACGTAATTTCCTCCTTCCTGTTGAAATTGTGGTCGTGTTCAGGAGGTTAACAGGAAAGAGAAACTTACGTTTCTAAATGCAGACTGGAAGCGAGTTCCACGGGACACTGCAAGTGTGCCACCACCCCCACCCCAGTCCCTCCACTGCAGCGCGACGACGGGGGAATAAATACCACGGAGCTCACCACAGTCGGATCAGTCAACGTCGGGAAGTACGGGAGATCACTTCGCCCATTGCCTCATCGCCTTTGATAATATCTGCCGCAGCTGTAGACGAAACGTCAGGATGAAATTCCATTGGACCACCGCTTCAAAGCCCGGAAAACACTTTGGATTGTATTTTGACCGGCCGTGAAAGCCTTCACAGTCTTATGAGACAATTAAATATTATAATGTGGTCTACATAATATGAGAAGCCGGGCTATATCTAAAAAATCGAATTGACGAAAATTCAAAAAGAGTTTATGTATGTTTAGGGAAGGTTTTTAACTTTAAATTTTCTGCTTTTTATTTACAATTTTTTTTTCAGACATTTTTTACGAAGCAAAATCTAGAACAAAACACAACAAAATAGTGCCAAATGGTTCTTCTTTTCAAAATCAAGAAAAACTAAAAAAATTAAAAAATGTTTATAATTTAAGAGACAATTTTTTGATCAGTTTTCAGGATTCTTACACGATTTTAATCCCTTTTTTTAACTATAAATTTGAACCAAGTTAGAACAAAACAAATATTGTGCAGTTTTCTTTACTTCTCGATCTAAAATAAAGTAGAATTCCGAAAAGAGATCGTTCAAAGCGATATAGTACACGATATATCTTGTACCAAAAGTGTTGGTTATATGGGAGAAACCAAACAATAGGTACCTAAAAAATTGAACTGAGATTCTAATAATTTGAAAAAGAGTTTATTTATATTTTAAGGAATTTTTGACAGTTTTTTTTAATTTATTTTCTAGAATTTTAATAAAATTTTCTACTTGTTACTCGTTGCTTTTCTTTAATTTTTCCAAACGTTTTAAGTTCTTTTTAGAATAAAATTTGTGTGAACAAAAATGTGTAAATATTGTTGGTCTTTTCAAACTGAAAAAAAAAATAATACTTTAAAAGACTAGTTTTTTTATCAGTTTTCACTGGCTATTATGGATAACATTTCCCGGTTTTTGCGTTATAGTACACGAAATGCCTTGCAAAGGTTACAGTGTTACCTAAATCGGAAAAACCAAGCGATACCTAAAAAATCGAATTGAAAATTTTAAAAAGAGTTTATTTATATTTTAAAAGACTTTTGGACCAATATTAAGTCTCCAGTTTTCAAATAAATATTTCTATTTTTTTCAAGCATTTTACTGGATGTTATGCTCATTTTATAAAACATCAACTTTGTTTGGAACAAAACTTATGTGAACAAAAACATGTAAACATTGTTCTTTTTTTCAAATTGAAAAAAAATAAAAGTTTATTTATACTTTAAACGACTAGTTTTTTATGAGTTTGCAGTGCGTTTCCTCCTGTCCTTAACGGCTGAATAGGCCGTTGCAGATAAATTTTATGTACTTGTTTTATTTTTTCAGGCCTTTTACAAGATTTAAATAACCTTTTTGTATGGTATAAAAATTTGGTCCAGGGTAAAATAAAGTAAAATAGAACAAAAACTGTGAAGGCTTTCATAGCCGCTCAAAATACAATCTGAAGTGTTTTCCGGGCTTTGAAGCCGTGGCTCAATGGAATTTCGTCCTGACGTTTCGTCTATAGCTGCGGCAAACATTATCAAAGACGGTGAGGCAATGGGCGAAGTAATCTCCTCTGCTTCCCGAAGTTGACTGATTCGACTGTGGTGAGCTCCGTGGAAAAACAGCGGAAAAACGGGGGTGGGGGTAGTGGTGGCGCGGAGATTCGGCGCACGTATTTCTTAGAACTCGCTTGGAAGGAGGAAATTGCGTTTCTAAATGCAGACTGCCACCACTACCCTCACCCCAGTCGCAACACTGTAGCGGGACGGCGGGGGAATAAATATCACGGAGCTCACCACAGTCGAATCAGTCAACGACGGGAAGCACGGGAGATCACTTCGCCTATTGCCTCATCGCCTTTGAAAATGTCTGCCGCAGCTGTAGACGAGACGTCAGGAAGAAATTCCATTGGACCACGGTTTCAAAGCAAACTGAGAGAATCTAAAAAAAAATGAAAGGTTATTCATACTGTTACGTGATACAGTTTCCAATAATTTATCGCCAATTAAATACACACTTTTGTTTACTTTTAACTATTAGAACACGATTAAAACACAATTACTCTCTACTAACAATTCGCACTGTTCGCTTGTTCGCTTATTTCGCTTATTTACTACACTGCACTATCTATTCGATCGTATCTCGCGCGGCTCGCTGGTTTATATACCCGCCCTGAACACACTCTCGTATTTTCGAGAACGGAGGCGACTGTTTCCGGTTCTCGTTTAGTCTAGATGGGTTCCTGGGCTCGCGGCCGGCGTTGCCGCTTCTGCCCGAATCTCTGTGGACCGACGGTCGGGCGTAACAATATTTAAAAAGACTAGTTTTTATCACTTTTCAGTGCATTTTCCAGTTCTTAAGGACTGGATAGGCCTTTGTGGATAAAATTTCGGGGTTTTTACGGAAATATATTGGAGAAAGCGTTTACTAGTATAGAAGAACTTCACATTGAACCAGAAACTACTAAAGTGGAAAAGAGGCTGGAAGGCTATACCATAGCAAAAAGTATTCTAGATACTTGTGGAAAAGTTGATGACTATTTAAATTGTCAGAAACTGCTAAAGAGGCTAAAAAGGTGTCAGAGGAACCTACAAAATGGGACAAACCATCTAAGATCAAAAGGTAAATAGAAGAGAGGGTTGGATAACTATCGGCGTGCACTTCTAAGGACATGGGCTACACCGAGGTAGAAGAAGGAAGTCTGCAAGCTTTCGAAGGCAATTTGCAAGAGTTGTAGCAAAGTTGCAATGCTAAAGAAGAACTTCATATTGAACAAGAAATTATCCAAATGGAGAAGAAGATGGGAGGCAAGGAAGAATCAGTGGTTACCATATCAAAAAATATGCTAGATACCTGTAGAAGAGTTGTTGAATATTTGAAGAAAACTGAATTGGCAGAAACTGCCAAAGAGGTGTCAGAAGAACCTACAAAATTAGACGAATCGTCCAGGATCAAAGAGCAAATAGAATAGAGGGTTGGACAGCTAGTTTACGCATTTCTGAGAATGACAAAAATGAGATAGAAAGAGGGAGATTGCAAACCTTGCAAGAGTACCTACCAGCCAAGATCAGAGACAGAGTATTAGAAAATCTAGATTTTTATTGAAGAAACCTTCCAAACCGTTTGTTACGAAAGAAGACATTCACCTTGAATCAGAAATTTCTCAAATGGAAAATAAGCTGGAAGGCAAGGAGGGCTCGGTGATTGCCATGCAAAAAATATTCTAATTGCTTGTAGAAAGGTTGCTGAACATTTGAAATGCCACAAACTGCCAAAAAAACTAAGATGTCAGAGGAAACCAGAAAATTAGAAAAATCATCCAGGATCAAATATCAAATAGAAGAGAGGGCTTGAGCGGCTATCTTCATGTATTTCTGGGGATGTGGGCAAAAACGATGTAAAAGAAGGAAGTTTGCAAGCCTTGGAAGGCAATTTGCAAGAGTTAAATTGTTAGACCAATTACTCAAGTGAAAAGATGGATCAAAGAGCAAATAAAAAAGAGGTTTGTACAGCTATCTTCACTCATTTCTGTTTATGTGTACAAAAACGTGATAAAAGAAGGAAGTTTGTAAGCCTTAGAAGGCAATTTGTAAGTAACATTTTCCTTGATTTTTTAGGCCTTTTACAAGATTTTAATAATTTTTGGTTTGGTCTAGGCTAAAACAAAACAAAACAGTGCAAATAGCTCCCTTTCTTTTTCAACTTAAACTCCAAAAAGGGATCATTCAAAGTATTACAGGTAGTACACGAAACGTTAATTTTGAAATGTTATGGGAACATCCTCAGGGCGGAAATCTGGGTATTCTGTCACTAGTTTAGTAATAAAACAATATAACTAGGTCCCGTTAAAATCGTGTCCAATTATCCAATAATAATTGCAGCATTCGCGATTTATTCAATAATTGAATTAATCTACCTTGCATGCATAATAATAACCTTAATCACTAAAGTACTTATTATCAATCGGCTTATAACCGGCATGTCTCTTGGTTAATAACAATATTATTCTAATACGGTAATTTGCGTAAGCAAAATTAATTTAAATAGATCCATTAGTTCGGGTTAGTTAACTGACATTTGCGAAGACAAACAACGCGAACCGTCTTAACCATCGAGATAAAGAGTTTCGGTGACAAATTTTATGTCACTTTCTTAACCGCTTAATTAGTCAACATTACGACGTCGCAACAAACGTCAATATGTCTCTGTTGGAATATTCTTTATACAAGTGGAATATGAATTTATTATTAATAATTCCGCTAATAAACGATGAACGACCGGAATATTTAAATCGTTTAAGGTTGCACAAGGACGTTTAATTATGACAATTTATAACTTTAAATTAGTTGTTGGTACATGGCTACATAATGGTTACCAGCCGTGCTGATGACTGCCAAATGGTACCGTAAATGTGACAGTAAATGGGCATGGGCTTGTGCAAGTGTTTATATGGGTGTTTATTTTGATGACGCTACTTCATGCATGTTGTGTTATTGCTGCCGTTACTTTATAATAATTTAACCACACAATCTGAATTTAATTATTAACTTTATTGTTGTAGAATAATAAAATTACAAAAAAATAAATCAAACCTCGTTTTGACTTAACCCCAGGAAATCCCCTCCCTATAGTCATCCTCCACCTCCCTATAGTCATTTTCGTTTCACAGCGGTTCTGGTTATGGCAGACATAGGACCAGAGCCGGTGCGAGACGAAAATGACTTATGTCACTGTCACTGTCAAAGTCAATGTCCACATCAATGTCAGTGCGAGTGCTCTGAACACGGAGAAACGTCTATTGGATAGTTGCTGATGTTATCAATTAAGGAACTATCAGAAAATTATTTTAATCCTTGTACGTATACTCTACTGCTTTTACTATCTTTAAGGGCAAAATTGGTTCGGGCTTTACGCCATCATCAGCGCCTTATTGTTTAATTGGTCAGTTTAGCAACTTGTTTCCAAACTACGACACGTTTTTAAAACTATAGTATACGAGGGTGCCAAAATTGTCTCAATGGAAATCAGTTGTAATGTTTACTGGTTGGCAAGGTTCAACTTTAAGTAAAAAAAAACTTAATTAAAAATAAAAAAACACAATGAAAATAGAAAATCGTGAAAAACGAAAGAAGGAAAAAAGTTGAAAACTACAAAAGCTCCGAGTTAAGAAACCTGAAAAAATCAGATAATTATATAAAAAAGTATACAACATAGAAGTAGAAACAGAAATTAAAAATATTTCTAATTTTGCGCTAAAATCACGTAAAAACTTGCTAAAGGAGTTCCTTCTTCCGACCAAAAATCTCTCAAAAAAATCGATTTTTGGCTCGTTGGAGAAGTTATATTTCGGGCCGAAACTGCATAAAACTTAAGAAATTAAGTACTATTAATTAATAATAATTATAATTAATAGTATAAATAATAATTAACTTAAAAAATACAGTTTTGGGAAAAAAACTCTCGCAAAGCAAATCAACTTACTTTACACTTGTTCACTTCTTGGAAAGCCCCAATTTTAGGTCAAAATTACTTCGAAGGAACAAAAACCTCATAAAATGTGGAAAACGTGTGTTTTATGCTCTTTATAAGGAAAGACACACCCACAGAAATTAATTACTTATTCGCTTTACCCATCAACCATAAACATAACGTCTGCCAAAGAAAATACAATAAAAACACACATTTAATACCTGTGTCTGCATAAAGTAAAAAGTCACCCGCCTAAATAAAACTTTCTACATTTGCTGAAATAATAATAAAAACCAACAGACCAAGTATATAAATCAAAATCTTCGAGTTTTATTATTATTATCATAGCGAAATGCCACCATTAAGTTGCGGTAATTATAGATGATGTGAGGAAGAGGCAACTAAATATTAAATTTCTATTAAGAAACCGATAATCGAAAATAAAACTGTTTTGTAACACATCAGGTGAAGACAAGGCGTTCTTCATTCCTTTCGTATATAATTAGGAAATTTTTAGAAGTTTTCACTGGCCTCAGGTGTTTACATGTCCATATTTGATTTGAGTAAACGAGCCAATGACACGGCAAGTGTTTTCAATAATATTTCAATAGATGTTGTATCGGAAAAGGAATTTTTTTGTGCTGTAGAAAACATTACATTGTTATCCAAATTCGTGGCAGGAAAATACATTTTTTGTATTTTTTTGTGAGGTCTTAATTAGCACCAAAAAATTGTTTAATTATCTCAAGTAGTACGTCAGTTATTAACAAATTTTTATTTTTTAAATTAAACTTATTGATTCGAAAAAGCTAAAAAAATACTACTTTAGAATTACCCCGTATAGTAAGTAGTGATTTTTTAACAATTTTTTGTTTATATTTTCTCACTATATGTGTTGGGTTTCTTCAATAACTAGGAAGGTGTAAGAGAAATAGCCACCTCACTTTCTAGAAATCCCTAAAGTTTTTACATCTATTTCGGTTTTTCTCAGGGATTTTTCAGTCACCAAAGCATTCAACCCGTCATGTTATAAACAAAATCGAAAAGAAATATCCAGGAGAGCACGTACAGTGTAGCAACAGATAGTCGACCTAACAAAACGATGTTTTCGGGCCTAATATTAGCCTGAATTTTTTAAAAAATTCCATATTTGCTTTTTTTAAACTCTTGAAATAATTTTTAACTAATTCTAGGCCTAATTCTAACCTGAGTTTTCCAAAAACTCCAATTTTTTTTTTAGAAACTCATATTTTATATTTTACTTAGCCCTAATTTCTAATCTAAAATTTTCCAAAAATCCTAAATTTATAATTTTGCACGCTTCAATTTTTTTTGCAATTTTTTGGCCCTAGTCCGAATCTGACTTTTTCAAAAAACATCAAATTTGGTGATGTGCGACACATTGTGGTGCAAAAATTATTTTTAGGTACAGCAACAAATTAAAAGATTTGAATCAGTTTTGCCTTATTTTGAACTAGAATTGAATTTCTCTAAAACATCAAAATTTCTAATTCTAAACAATGGGTCGTTTTGAACCTATTTTAGCTCAAATTCTAACGTGCATTTTTTCAAAAATCCCAACTTTGGGTTTTTAGATGCTTTGCATAATTTTTAAACGATTTTAGCCCTGATTTTAACCTGCATTTTTCCAAAAAATCCAGACTTCATTTCTTTCACTTTCATTTTCACCTAATGATGGTCCTATATGTAACCTGAGTTCTCCGTAAATTCCAATTTTATATTTTTAGAAGCTTCAAATCATATTTAATTAACTTCAGCCCTAATCATAAACAACACTTTTCGAAAAACAACAATTTTTTTTTAGGCGCTGTTAACCAAAACTTTACTCACTGTATTCCAAAAATTATTTTTAGTTAAAGCAACAATTTAGAATCTTTCAATCAGTTTTGTCTTATTTTGTACTAAAATTGAATATCTCTAAAAAAAAAACAAAATTTCCATTTCTAAAGAGTACGGATCGTTTTAAATTTATTTTAGCCCTAACTCTAACATGAATTTCTCCAAAAGCCCCAAATTTGCGTTTTTAGACGCTTTCCGTAATTTTTAAATGATCTTAGCCCTGATTCTAAACTGAATTTTTCCAAAAAATTGAGATTTGCATTTTTAAACCCTTTAAGTCATTTTTAAGTCTTTAAAATTGCTTTTTAAGACGCTTTGCTTAATTTTTAAATGATTTTAGCCCTGATTCTAACCTGAATTTTTCCACAAAATCCCGATTTGCGTTTTAAAACTTTTAAATCATTTTCACTTAATGACAGTCCTAATTCTAACTTGAGTTCTCCAAAAAGTCCAATTTTATATTTTTAGAAGCTTTAAATCATATTTATGTACTTCAGCCCTAATCGTAACCAAATTTTTTTGAAAAAACACTAATTTTTTTGGGTTTTTGATATTTATTAAATTTTACTTATTTTAGCCCAAAAATAATTCTTTGCGAAATCAACGAATTAGAAGATTTGAACCAGTTTTGTCTAATTTTGTATTAAAATTGAATTTCTTCAAAACACCAAGATTTTCATTTTTAGACAATGTGGGTTGTTTTAAACCTAGTTTAGCCTTAATCATAACCTGAATTTTTCCAAAAACCTCAAATTAGTATTTTAGGGCTTGTTAATCAAATTTTACTCAATTTAGTCCAAAAATTGTTTTTAGCAAAAGCAACAAATTACAAAGATTTGAATCAGTTTTGCGTAATTTTGAATATCTCTAAAACACCAAAATTTGCATTTTTTGGACAACGTCGGTCGTTTTAAACCTATTTTAGCCCTAATTCTAACCTGATTTTCTTGAAAGGCCCCAAATTTGCATTCTTACCGCCTTGCAAAAATTTTAAACCATTTTGGCCTTAATTCTATCCTGAATTTTAGCAAAAACACCAGAGTTTAACAAAAGTTATGGAAACGTTGGTTTCTGGTGATGGTTTTTATATTAATTTTGCTATTAAAACCCAAATCAAAAGTCGATTTTATTGAGAAAATTTTGGTCCAAAAAAGGACATTTATTTTAATTTATTTCAAGGACATTTTTGCTTCCAACTTACTAGCTCTTTTAGACGTTTTTTTTCTATAATTTCCACCTATTTCGAATTGTTTCTTGAGTGCTTTCGTCGTTTTTAATTTCAAATATTTATTTGTTATTATTCATAATTTTATATTTTATTCTTTTTCACGTTTTCTACAATTTTTTTTGAATATTTGTTTTACCAATATTCATATTTGATTTAAAATGTTATACTTCCGAAGTAATTATGACCCGAGACTGAAGTTTTCCAAAGAATTAAAACTAGTTGTAATATAAACTTATTTGCACTGAGACAATTTTGGCCCAAAACTGTGTTTATGTAAATGATTGATCTCTGACTTTTTAATATTTTCTACTAGTTTGGGTTGAAATAAAACTTTTATAAGAAGCCAAAAATATTTTTTGTTGAGATAATTTTGGTGCAAAATAAACTTCTTTAGACGATTTTGGTTCAAAATTAGAAATATTTAAAATTTGTGCGTCCACCTACCTCTTTTGGATATATCTCTTTTGTCCACCTACCTCTTTTGTACTTTTTGATTTGTGTTTTTGCAGTTTTTATTTTTTTTTTCCTTTTGTTCATTTATAATTTCGTATTTTTTTATCATGTTTCGTTAAATTTTTTAATGTTTTTTTTCATCAATCTAAATTACAGTTTGTTTTGTTTTCATTCTTCCGAGGTAATTTTGATCTAATACTGGACTTTTCCAAGAAGTAAACACTTGGTGATATGCACTGAGACATTTTGATCCAAAACTTTTTTCTTACGATTAGTGATTCTTGATTTTCAAAAAGAAGAAGAACTTCAAAAACTACCTTGTATTTTAAATTTTTTTAAGAGCTTTATTAAACGAATTTGGCCTAAAATTTCAGTTATTTTAAATTTATGTTTTTAATCATCTACCTATTTTGGACATATTTTTTTGTATTTTTTTTACAGTTCCAGATATTTTTTACTTTCGATGCTATTCGTAGTTTTTTATTTCATTTATTTTTGTTCTTCTTAGCGTTCTTTAATTTTTTATTTTTTTTATTTTTATTTATGTTCATGTTTCGTTCAAGTTATTGTTTTTTTTAAGTTAAGTATCTTTTTCGATCTAAATTGGACGTTTTATGAAGTTTTTTTCTTTCGAAGTATTTACACTTAAAATATTTATTAGCTACTACTACTTAATTACTTATTATTATATTAAATAGTTTAATGCACACACGCGACCTTTGCTGATGAATTTTACTTCCCTTCTATTACTTATAATTGTTTATTAATTTTGGTGATAGTTGTATAATAATTTTCTTTCAGTAATTTTGATTGAAATGACAGTGGTCGAGGGTTTTGCTTTCGTTTTATTGAGGTGTCTGCTTATTGGTAATGAATTATTTTTAGCTGATGACGACCCAGAGTATGGGTCAAAACGTCGCGTAATAAATAGTTTGATCAGACAAACTAGGAGTTCCTTATACCCTGAAACATTCCACTCTAATATTGTAGTTAGGAGAGACGCAAAAACCAAAAGTTTGTTACAAATTTCAGAAGACTTGGACAAAAAACTAAAAACTAAACTAAAAAAATGTTCATTATCTTTGCAAGTTTGTTATATGGGCTTAAAAGGTATATTTGTCAATATTTCTTTCAAACCATTAACACAGCAAACAAACATTTGATGCTCATTTCGACCACAAACAGAATGTTACTCTACCTACGTTAATTTAGACATTTTCTCTTTCTGCAAGAGGCCGCGTCATCGCAATTTCTTCCGGAAGAAGAAGATTAATTATGATAAATGCCTCGTGAGGTAACTTAAATGGTCTACTTGCATTAACAATGCGCATCAAAAGTCGAGGAACTGGCCGCTTAAAGCAAAAAAGAAGACCCTCTTTAAGCTCCTTAACGTATCTGTCTTAATTATACGTAAAAGCAAACGTCAAATTGGCGTTAATTGATTATGTTTAGATAACGACCACAACAAACATAATACTTATAGAGGCATGAAGTGGTACAGTTTTAAGTGCCGTTGAATAATATTATAATAACGATTAATTTTGTGTACATTCTTAATTGAATGGAAACGGTGTTATTATATCGCAAGGGTTATGCAATTAATTATCAGTTTAATACCCTTTTAAATCAGCGAAATTACTCGAAGAATCTTCCAAGTTTACTTTTCTTATGTAGGTAAATATTGGCAGCACGTTTTTCAAACTGAAAAAATTTAATTAAGAACTTGATCGAGCCTTGACATTAGGCTGATGCGATAGTTCAGCTCCATTAGCCTCGTTACATTACACTCGACTTTGGTCATTATTTGTTGATGAATAGCATCGAATACCATCAATGGGTTGTTTTCATTGGGCATTCCTGAAATACCGGGGCAGTTAGGAAGCAAAGACGAACGTCTTATGTGCGGTGTGAGCAATCAGCTGACGACTTACTTTTCTAAGGTAGCCCTTCGTGGCCTTTTCGGCCACTTTTATAATCGATTTTTTGCCATTTGCTTCTTTTGTATAATTTTTTTAGTAATATTGGAGACATTTACAAAATTACTTTTTTTGAAATTTTGGTGATATTTGTATCGTCAATAGTCGGGCGTCTTGCTTTTCCCGTGTTCTTGACGCTTGCTTTGATGTGCCTGTTTATTTGCAATTCACTGATTGTAGCCTGATGATGACCCGGAATGTGGGTCGAAACGTGGCTTAATAAACATTTTTACCAGAAAAACTTATTTCCTGAAACGTTCCACTCTAATATATTGCAATTACCAGGGACGCAAGAACAATAAGTTTTACAATCTAAAGTGTTTTCAGGGATTTGAAGCCGTGGTCCAATGGAATTTCTTACGTTTCGTCTATAGCTGCGGCAGACATTATCAAAGACGACGAGGCAATGGGCAAAGTGATCTCCCATGCTTCCCGACGGTGGTGAGCTATGTGGTATTTATTCCCCCGCCGTCGCGCTGCAGTGGAAGGACTGGGGTGGGGGTAGTGGTGGCGCGGAGTTTCGGCGCATTTGAAGTATGTCGTAGAACTCGTTATTACAACTTTTTTGTTAATTCTCAACTTTAACCGCCTGTAACTTGAGAAAGCCTCAACCCATTGGAGTGAATCTCCAATGGGTTGAGGATCCTCAATCTCCTCTTTTTTCTCTTCTTGATGTCCTCTTTCACCTCCCACCACACAAAAGTCCCGTAGGTGCAATATTTCTGGAGATCCAAAGACCCTTTTGGTAGTAGGTTTTTTTGGCACTTTTAGAATGGATTTTTTTGTAATTTTTAAAAAAGTCATATTTTGGGGCTCGTTTTATTCGAATTAAGTTTGTTACGTTATTAGCGGATTGCAAACGTCCCATACCGATGAATAACAAAAAAAAAACTTTTCCAAATTAACCAAAATTACGTTTTTTTGTCAATTTTCAGCGTTAACCGCCTGTGACTTTAGAACGATTGGACTGATTGGAGTGAATCCAATTGTTTTTTGCTATTCTCGATCTCCTCTTTTACCCCCCACCAAAAACTTCCCATCCTTCTAAAAAAAATTCCAAATCGACTAAAGGGAGGGGGGAGGGGGTATTACGTCATTACATCTTTTTACAGTCACTCTTCGTTTTTCATTCAACTTTATAGCAGTAACAGTATTACAATAACAGTATTGGAGCAGTGACCTAATACTTTGGCCTTAAGGTAATATAATGTTCTGCAAAAAGCTTTCCGAAGTTCATCCAACATGGTTCAGTTGCTCAAGTTCAAGTTGAAAACTGACATATATGAATCTGTACATTGCTTACGTAACTTTTGATCAATTTTATGTTTACATGTGGAACCATTAAATTCGCCAACTGCTGGTGAGGGCTTAATCAAACCAATGTGATAATAAAATTGGCCACATTCTAAATCATTCGGTTACGTAACGCTCATCCATCCCATGATGATGGTTTGCTAACAAGGGGGGCCCAGCAATTTTCACAAAAACGGGCGTGACAAATGGGCTCCTTTATTATATTTTTGTTCTACTTCTGGCCGGCAATAACTTACGCGATTTCAAAACTTTTTTTTATATCTAGGGTGTAATTATTATTATTATTTTGTCAATTAGAGGCGCGGACGCGGCAGGCCGCGATGACGATGTGCTGATGATGTCATAGTGCCGCGAAAGTGATGTATGGTCGTGTAGATTTTGGGAAAAATCGGGTTTTTGTGATCGCGATTGTGATCTTTTAGGCGAAAGTAGAATTTGTGGTTTATGGTTTCAGCATTCAGGTGTGAGAATTGGCATGGAAAAGTCGTCTTTTTTAGTACCTACATGGGTACTTTTCGACGATAATCAGTGTTTCCAGGTTATTAATATGGTAAGAAAAAAAAACAATTCTGGTAATTTTAAATAAATTTCTTGGGGCTCTTTTTCATTTTTTACAGTCACAGTAGCATCTGATAACTTACCCTCCTCCTCATCAGCAACAACTTCAGTTTTTTTTTTTAATTTTTGTTTTGTTTATCTTGAAGACTGTTTTCACAGCTTTTTCTTCAGAACACCTTCTTCTAGAACTTTAATCGCCTCTACTTGTTCTTGTAGCTCTTCAATAGTATACGTTGGACTCTCTTCTACATAAATATGATCATTAATAGCCCCAAGTGTGAACAATTAACAGAATAATTTTCTCCGAATTTAAATAAATGTATCACCATGATGTTACGACCATCACCCATCACCTCCTTTCGAAGGATAAGTAATTGTTTGCATAGTGGTACGACTTTCCTCGTTGTAAAGCAATGGATAAAGCGACCGAGTCATTTAAACACTCAGTTTGGTCTTTAAATATGGCACCTCGTCTTGCATAATGTGTGTAAATTTAGTTGTTAATGTTTTAAAAATCATATTAATCCTTTCACTTTTAAACGTGCCGGCCACTTGAAAACTTGTTCGTTGTCCGAAATAAATTATGGCCAATAATTCCCGATTTAATTCCGTATAATTGTGCCTTGTATTGAAACGTCGATATTTATTTATGTTTCTAGATGATTTATGTACAGCATCAGCTTCTTGATTTTACTCGTTGTGATGCTACAGTTATACACAACCACATTCTTCTTAATGCTTATTGGTAGGTACAAAACAACCGTTTGGTTCGGTAATCAAAAATTATCGTTGAGAAACAGCACACTGTACAAACAGGGCAGCTGTTGGCAACAGTTTTCCATTGGCGTTTTTCTGAATGGACTAAATATGAGATTTCACACTCACAAACTCTCGATCTGCAACAATTTGTCTTGCAACGCAGGACAGGGTTGGCAAAGTAAGGAATTTGTAATTGGTTTGCGATTTTAATTTGCTATACCGATAGGAAAAACAACTATTTTTTATGCATTTATCTGAACAGCTTTTGAAAAATAAATACACGCACATTCTAGGTCAAATTGAGTCGATTTCGTATCGCTTACAGTTTACGGGATCCACATCTTTATTAACAAATTTAAAAAAAAAAACCCTCTGTATGTTTAACTCAAGGTACTATCGTTTCTGCTGAACTAATTTAAATAAAAGAACGTTTGTTATGACATTAAACAAGACAAGGACGCTTTTCTGATCTTATCATATGAAGGACATGATGCGTCTAGTAGTAGCATCCTTATGTAAATTAGAATGGATTGGTAGTAGGTAGTACAGTACTCTTAACAGAGGGACAGTGCGAATATATATATATATATATATATATACTGATTGACTATCTCCCTTCACAGAAGATAGCCTTGAAGAAGACTAAATTTAGTCGACATTCTTCAATAGAAGATAGAGAATTTTTTTTCCTCTACCTGCTACCAATCCATTCCCATATGAAGAACTTTTAAATGTATAGATTACGTCTTTCTCTGGTCAACATTGCCAGTTTGGATTCTTGGACGCTTTATTTTATTTTTAACAGATTTTGCCCCTAATTCTAATCTAAAACTTGCCTTTTTTAAATGCATTGAGTTCTTTCTATACCCGATTTGATCTCAATTTTAATTTGAATTTTCCTAGAAACTTCCAATTTACATGTTTAGATGCTTTAAATAATTTTCAACAGATTTTTGCCTAATTCCAAACTGAATTTTTTCAAAAACTAAAAACTTGCATTTTTAAATAATTTGAATCATTTTTATCAACGATTTTGACAATAAATGTAACTTAAATTTTCTTAAAAACCCCAAATTTCCATTTTTGGACTCTGTAAGTAGTTTTTAATCGACATTGTTGTGTCACTGAATATGTTTCGTTTTTCGTTGGCCCTTGTGCGTCTCTTGCTTTTGACGTGCTCTTTCTACATGTTTCTTTTTAAGTTTATGCACTATCATGACGGTCTCTATGTTTTGGTGACGTTCTTCACAAGCTCTGAAGAAGACCGCAATGAGGGTCAAAACGTTGGCGATTTCCAGAAAGTCAAGTGGTTCTTTGTCCTGTGCCGCCCTGTACCTGCTATCAAATTTTTTTCTCATTTCAACACCTCTGAAAAACTGTTTTAATTACTTTTCACATCAGTTGCTGGCTAAGTTTAATTACAACAATTAAAAGAAAACCCATGTAGATATTATTACAACTACAATTCGATGTGGAATTTTCACCATGATATTATAAGAAGATCGTTTGTTATTAGCATTTAAGAAACAGAAAAACCATTATCTCGCGATAATGAATTATTTAAACTTACAAAATGCCTTATTGCAAATCGCCACCATCATCGCCGATCGTGAGAAAGTGCAATATTTTACAACTAACTAATAAATAAATAATTTATTGTCGCCAATCAACAATTCAATTCTGCCAAGTTGAGCTGCTAATTTATGCAAAAAACTAAACGGAATTCGGATAAAAAGATTTTTCTACACTGCTACAGGGATAATGTCGGTTTTCTTAACAGTTTGCAGAATAGATAAGTAGGCAGTTGCTGCTAGATGAACTCCTAGCTGTGAGATATGAAATAAACCATTCTCGTACGATATGACCATCACATCCTTTCTTGGTGTGCAATAGACTATTTGAAACAAATATCGCATGTTTAAAATGGAACAACTGGTTTGCTCTCACTTCTTGTGCTATATACGCCCTCGGGCTAGGTCGCTCACCAAGATAACGGCCTACCTCCGGTACTACATCGATTAACTAATAATAGAAACCCACCATTATTCAATCTTAACTGTAACAACTGCAATCGAATAACAATTACGCATATGTATAGTTTTCCTGCTGAGATCACTTTTCCTGCTGTCCGTTCAGCCGCAATTTGCATACAATGCGACCTTGACAAGAACGGGGTACCTCACGTTTATATCGTGTGGCGTGGTGGGTACCACTAAGAAAAGGAAAAAAAATGACTGTAATAACACGGTGGTACACCTAGGGATAACGTTAAAACAATGGTATGTGTAGGTAAGGATTGATGGCGGTACTTGAGGGTAATTATAGAGAGTTATTATTATTGTGTTGGTATTTTTTTTTAATGTCAAAACAAATAGCGAACATCCTCTTGCCTCCAGGAAGATCTTATTATTTTTACATATTTCAATTTGCTTTGAAGGTAACAATGGTGTCAATGACAAGGATTAAATCACTGAAAGCAAATGCGGCGCTAAATACATAACAAAACATAATATGGATGTGTACATGGCACATAATAAAGACAATCAAGTTTACATTGGCACATTACAACAACCAGGATGATTTAATATAAAACTACAAATTTGAATTTTCACTCAGGTTGAGTCACTCAGTTGACTCAGGTTGAGTCAATTTTACTCGATTTTTACCCTAATTCCAACCTAAATTTCTCAACTTTGTGTAATTTTAAACGACATTCTCCTAAGTTGAATTTTTACCCAAACTACAAATTTGAATTTTTACTCAGAAAATTGATACACTAGTGGAGTCATTTTTAACTGATGTTTGCCCTAATTCAAAGCAGAGTTTTCCGGAATTTGCATTTTAAAATGGTTTATGTAATTTTAAACCACATTTATCCTACTCCTAGGTAAAGTTTTTACCCAAACTACCAATTTGAATTTTCACTCAGGTTGAGTCAATTTTAATCGACTTTTACCCTAATTCTAATCTAAGTTTCTCGAAGTTTGAATTTTTAGATGCTCTGTGTAATTATAAAGAACTTTTTTCCTACTCTTAAGTTCAGTTTTTATCCAAACTACAAACTTGAATTTTTACACATGTCGAGTAATGTTTTACCAATTTTTACCATAATTCTAACCTGAGTTTCTCCAAATTTGCATTTTTAGATGATTTGTGTAATTTTAAAGACTTTTTTCCTACTTCTAAGTTGATTTTTTACCGAAACTACAAAATTGAACTTGTTGAGTCATTTTTAACCGATTTGTGCCCTAATTAATACCAGAGTTTCCTGAAATTTGTATTTTTAAATGCTTGGTGTACTTTTAAACCACATTTTTCCTACTCCTAAGTTAAATTTTTACCCAAACTACAAATTTGAAATTTCACTCATATTGAGTCAATTTTATTCGATTTTTACCCTAATTTTAACTTAAGTTTCTCGAAATTTAAATATTTTTAGATGCTTTGTGTAATCTTGAACAATTTTTTTTGTACTCTTAAGTTGAGTTTTTACCCAAACTACAAACATCAATTTTTATATATGTTGAGTCATTTTTAACCAACTTTGGCCCTCATTCTAACCTGAGTTTCTCCAAATTTGCATTTTTAGATGCTTTGTGTAATTTTAAACGATATTTTTCCTACTTTTAATTAGAATTTATACCCAAACTACAAAATTGAACTTGTTGAGTTCATTTTTAACCGATTATTGCCCTAATTCAAATCTGAGCTTCCCGAAATTTGCATTTTTTAATGCTTTGTGTAATTTTAAACCACATTTTTCCTACTCCTAAGAAGTGAATTTTTACCCAAACTACAAATTTGAATTTTCACTTAGATTGAGTCAATTTAATCCTAATTCTAATATAAGTTCTTCGAAATTTGAATTTTTGTGTAACTTTAAACGACTTCTTTCCTACCTTTAAATGGAATTTTTACCTAAACTAAAAATTTGAATTTGCACACAGGCCGAGTCAATTTTAATCGATTTTTACCCTAATTCTAACCTAAGTTTCTTGAAATTTGAATTTTCAGATGCTTTGTGTAATTTTAAACAATTTTTTTCATACTCTTGAGTTTTTACCCAAACTACAAATTTGAATTTTCACACAGGTCGAGAAATATTTAATCGATTTTTACCCTAATTCTAACCTAAGTTTCTCAAAGTTTGAATTTTTAGATGCTATGTATAATTTTAAACGTCATTTTTCATACTTTTAAGTTAATTTTTACCTACTTTTAGTTGAATTTTATCCACATTACAAAATTGAATTTTTACACTTGTTGAGTCATTTTTCCGACTCCACAGTCATTTTTAACCAACTTTTACCCTAATTCTAACCTGAGTTTCTCCAAATTTGCATTTTTAGATGCCTTGTGTAATTTTAGACGTCATTTTCCTACTCCTAAGAAGTTAATTTTTACCCAAACTAGAAATTTGAATTTTCTCTCAGGTTGAGTCAATTTTAATCGATTTTTACCTTACTTCTAATCTAAGTTTCTCGAAATTTGA
The DNA here is from genome assembly GCA_951812265.1 of Taphrorychus bicolor. Classification (NCBI taxonomy): domain Eukaryota; kingdom Metazoa; phylum Arthropoda; class Insecta; order Coleoptera; family Curculionidae; genus Taphrorychus; species Taphrorychus bicolor. The sequence goes on along the minus strand of OX638303.1, from coordinate 41,225,856 downwards.
ATTTTATATGCTTTGTGTAATTTTAAACAATATTTCTCGTACTCTTATGTTTAGTTTTTCACCCAAACTACAAACTTCAATTTTTACACATGTTGAGTCATTTTTAACCAACTTTTACCCTAATTCTAACCTAAATATCGCGAAATTTGCATTTTTAGATGCCTTGTGTAATTTTAAATGACTTTCTTCCTACTCTTAAGTTGAATTTTTACACTTGTTGAGTCATTTTTAATCGATTTTTGCCATTATTCTAACCTGAGTTTCTCCAAATTTGCATTTTTAGATGCCTTGTAATTTTAGAGGTCATTTTTCCTACTCCTAAGAAGCTAATTTTTACCGAAACTACAAATTTGAATTTTCACTCAGGTTGATCCAATTTTAATCGATTTTTACCCTAATTCTAACCTAAGTTTCTCGAAATTTCAATTTTTAGATGCCTTGTGTAATTTTAAATGACTTCCTTCCTACTCTTAAGTTAAATTTTTACCCAAACTACTTATCTGAATTTTCACTCAGGTTGATTACATTTTACTCGATTTTTACCCTAATTCTAACCTAAGTGTCACGAAATTTGCATTTTTAGATGCTTTGTGTAATTTTAAACGATTGTTTTCCTACACTTAAGGTAATTTCTACCTACTTTTAGTTGAATTTTACCGACACTACAAAATTGAATTTTTACACTTGTTGAGTCATTTATAATCGATTTTTGCCCTAATTCTAACCTGAGTTTCTCCAAATTTGCATTTTCAGATGCCTTGTGTAACTTTAGACGTAATTTTTCCTACTCCTAAGAAGTTAATTTTTACCGAAACTAGAAATTTGAATGTTCCCTCAGGTTGATCCAATTTTAATCGATTTTTACCCTAATTCTAACCTAAATTTCTCGAAATTTGAATTTTTAGATGCCTTGTGTAATTTTAAATGACTTCCTTCCTACTCTTAAGTTAAATTTTTACCCAAACTACTTATTTGAATTTTCACTCAGGTTGATTACATTTTACTCGACTTTTACCCTAATTCTAACCTAAGTGTCACGAAATTTGCATTTTTAGATGCTTTGTGTAATTTTAAACGATTTTTTTCCTACACTTAAGTTAATTTCTACCTACTTTTAGTTGAATTTTACCGACACTACAAAATTGAATTTTTACACTTGTTGATTCACTTATAATCGATTTTTGCCCTAATTCTAACCTGAGTTTCTCCAAATTTGCATTTTTAGATGCCTTGTGTAATTTTAGACGTAATTTTTCCTACTCCTAAGAAGTTAATTTTTACCGAAACTAGAAATTTGAATTTTCACTCAGGTTGAGTCAATTTTAATCGATTTTTACCTTACTTATAATCTAAGTTTCTCAAAATTTGAATTTTATATGCTTTGTGTAATTTTAAACAATTTTTCTCGTACTCTGATGTTTAGTTTCTCACCCAAACTACAAACTTCAATTTTTACACATGTTGAGTCATTTTTAACCAACTTTTACCCTAATTCTAACCTAAATATCGCAAAATTTGCATTTTTAGATGCCTTGTAATTTTAGAGGTCATTTTTCCTACTCCTAAGAAGTTAATTTTTACCGAAACTACAAATTTGAATTTTCACTCAGGTTGATCCAATTTTAATCGATTTTTACCCTAATTCTAACCTAAGTTTCTCGAAATTTGAATTTTTAGATGCCTTGTGTAATTTTAAATGACTTCCTTCCTACTCTTAAGTGAAAGTTTTACCCAAACTACTTATTTGAATTTTCACTCAGGTTGATTACATTTTACTCGATTTTTACCCTAATTCTAACCTAAGTGTCTCAAAATTTGCATTTTTAGATGCTTTGTGAAATTTTAAACGATTTTTTTCCTACACTTAAGTTAATTTCTACCTACTTTCAGTTAAATTTTACCCACACTACAAAATTGAATTTTTACACTGTTGAGTCATTTTTAATCGATTTTTGCCCTAATTCTAACCTGAGTTTCTCCAAATTTGCATTTTTAGATGCCGTGAGTAATTTTAGACGTCATTTTCCTACTCCTAAGAAGTTAATTTTTACCCAAACTAGAAATTTGAATTTTCTCTCAGGTTGAGTAAATTTTAATCGATTTTTACCCCAATTCTAACCTAAGTTTCTCAAAATTTGAATTTCTAGATGCTTTATGTAATTCTAAACGTCATTTTTCCTACTCCTAAGAAGTTAATTTTTACCGAAACTACAAATTTGAATTTTCACTCAGGTTGATCCAATTTTAATCGATTTTTACCCTAATTCTAACCTAAGTTTCTCGAAATTTGAATTTTTAGATGCCTTGTGTAATTTTAAATGACTTTCTTCCTACTCTTAAGTTAAATTTTTACCCAAACTACTTATTTGAATTTTCACTCAGGTTGATTACATTTTACTCGATTTTTACCCTAATTCTAACCTAAATTTCTCGAGATATGCATTTTTAGATGCTTTGTGTAATTTTAAACGAGCTTTTTCCTACTTTAAAGTTGAAATTTTACACTTCTTGAGTCATTTTTAACCGATTTTTGCCCTAATTCAAACCAGAGTTTCCCGAAATTTGCATTTTTAAATGGTTTGTGTAATTTTAAACCACATTTTTCCTACTCCACAGTCATTTTTAACCAACTTTTATCCTAATTCTAACCTGAGCTTCTCCAAATTTGCATTTTTAGATGCTTTGTATAATTTGAAACGACGTTTTTCCTACTTTTAAGTTGAATTTTTGACCCAAATTACAAAATTGAACTGGTTGAGTCATTATTAACCGATTTTTGCCCTAATTCAAACCTGAGTTTCCTGAAATTTGCATTTTTAAATGCCTTGTGTCATTTTAAACCACATTTTTCCTACTCCTAAGTTAAATTTTTACCCAAATTACAAATTTGAGTTTTCACTCAGGTTGAGTAAATTTTAATCGATTTTTACCCTAATTCTTACCTAAGTTTCTCGAAATTTGAATTTTTAGATGCTTTCTGTAATTTTAAAGAACTCTTGTTTCCTACTTTTAAGTTTAGTTTTTACCCAAATTACAAACTTCAATTTTGACACATCTTGAGTCATTTTTAACCAACTTTTGCCCAAATTCTAACCTGAGTTTCTCCAAACATGCATTTTTAGACACTTTAAAACAATTTTAACAGATTTTGACCATAGTTCCAACCAAAATTTTTCCAAAGACTCCAAATTTGCCTACTTACGCTCTGTAAGTTATTTTTAATTGATTTGTTGTGTTTCCTTTCGAGTTCATGTACTATTACGACCTCATGTTAGCCAACATTTCAGTTTTCTTACCCATTTTCAACCATATTTTCTTTTTCTTCACTATGGTCCAATGCCATCATTAAAGTAAAATGGCCTTAAAGTATTCTCGTCTATTGATTGCAGAGTTTCAAAATTAACCAGGTGCAAGAAAATACCTCAAAAATACACTAAAGTTCCTCAAAATTCTTTGAAAATTCCCTACAAGTATTTTTGAAAACTGCAAAGTGCAATAAATTTTTAATCTCTAAATTTTGCTGAGGCAACAAAATATGCTTTGAAATGCGGATAAATAATGTCTTGAAATTGTCTTTAATTTTTTCTTGAGTACAGTTCATTTGCATTTATTGCTTTAGAATGCAGTTGCAGGCTGCAGATTTTCTGAATTACCTACATGAGGCTTCAAATGAGAAATGCCCTGTTTTAAAAACACCACTTTTAAAAACGAATATTATTCAATTTAGAATGCTTTACCAGCATTTTAAAATTCTTCATAATGCTCTGTAAATGCCGCGGCATGTAAAGTATAATTTCCTCTAGTTTATGAATATTCTAAAATAGCTTTGAATATTCAAAAAACATAAAGTTCAAACATTATGTTTTCTCAGATTATTTAAATTGACCTGAGTTTTTTCTAATGCCTACATGCCTCGCTTAAGCATTTTCAAAATTCAATTGTGGCATGTTTTCGGGTATAAGACAGAATAAAACAACCTCTTGTTTTAAAATTTGCCGACGTTTCGATTGTACGTTGCAATCTTCTTCAGCGCTTTTGGATTGAGAAACTACTTAACAACACAAAGTGATTTTCAAAATTGGCCTGAATATTGCTAATTCAGTGCACGCAGCTGATGTCCCCACTATTTCCATGCCTTTAAAAAAATGTATTAAAATTTTTTGAAAACAAAAGTAACCATTTGTAGCACAAATACCACATAAAATTGTCTGATAAGACCTGTTTCATGTGTGGTTTTAATGCCTTAAAATTCCCCACAACAAGTTGCATCATAATCAAATTTCAACTTAAATGCCGTTCTTTTATGTTCAATTTTCTAATGATTATCAAAAAATAAATAAATAAATAAATAAAAAATAGTTTCAGTTACTCACCGACTCCTGAATCCTTTAATCGTAGTCTTGTTACCATTGGTACTCCTCAACTGTTGAACAGTTTTGTTCTGGGCACTCGCACTAGCAGCTAGCTGCGCGGCACTAGTACGAGGCAAGCGCGAGGACACTCCGAGTACACTGGCTACACCCGCGAGTACCAACAGAGCCACCATCCACCTCATGGTGGACTCTTTCGAAAACCCTTAATATATTTCTACAAATCCAGATAATGTCCTCTTCAAAAAAAAAAAAATCCAGTCTATCCTTGCAGAGCTGCTTGAATGATTTTAGCGTAAATCTATAGAATTAATAATTAATAAACAAACAAACAAAAAATGCTTAAAAATCGAAGCAAGCAGACCTCAGAGCGTAGTAGTACGTATAGTACGCGACTTATTTAAAATACGGTACGGCACCTGTCACTTTTATTCTTCGTATTCCGATCGGAATGAGCGTTAATGTGGTACTAAATGGTTCCCGCCATGGTACCCAGCTTACCAGACAGTGGTTCGCAACTTAATCTTACAGGACCGCGGCAGCCCAAGAAGACTTCATCTCGTCTTCAAAATATAAAAATTCAATGTTGAGTTACTCTGCTCTCTTGAACAAAAACCATTGGGAAACTCAAGTACCATTCAGTATTCTTAAATAATTCAAAAGTTCTACTATTTATCAACAATAAAAAACAGTATTTTTTTAAATTTGTAACAGTTTTTAAACTAACTAGAACTTTTCTTCCTTCATTTGGGCACTTTTTCAAAAACCAGACAGTACGGTACTGGGGCTAAGCAAAGACTTTCACTTACAGGCACCAGTATCGGTATAGATTCGACTCCATTTCAGCAGCAGGTGTCCCATCGGTAGTACCCAAATCCGAAACTACTATCAGCTGAGATATATACGTTGTCAAACTTACACATGTTTTTGAAAATTGCCCCAAAAAATTGCCTCACGGACCACTATTAGCTTTAAAGTACTGCTCATTATCGGATAGGTTCAAAAAGTAGAGTGAATAATTAAAGAAAAAAAAATGAAACATGATTGGCCATGGCGCTCGAAAATTTGGCAACATGGTCTCGTAAAATGGTACCCACTCGCCGTAGGGTCAACGCGCCATCGGTGGTACCCGCGCCGGCCATTCAAGAAGACCATCGCGTGCTCATCCTAGGTCATAGAATGACGTCATGAATACGATGGGCAATGTATCAAGAACGATGATGGTATATCATTTTCAGTGTTGCAGTAGGTGTGATGAATGTTTAGCGTTTAAGGACAGGAAAAGACCATCATACCATACCAGAAGCGGTCAGTATTATATGGGTTATTGGTGTAGTAGGTAGGTACCCCCGCAATGAGGTTGGTCGACGCTAATGGGTTTAATGGGATTATGTCACTCACTGTTAAAAAGAAATAGAACGTGAGATGTTTGGTGTAATCTAACCACCCATAACATACGCCCACTAGGTTGAACATGGAATCACCTACTAGTTGGCACCAGAAACGGAAGAAAAACGTTGAATTTATGAAAGAAAGTTTCTCTTTCATGTTGGTTTTTCAAGAAAGTCTCTCTTTCATAAATTCAAAGATTTTCTTCTTTCTTCGACCCGTTGAGTCCTGTTATGTCCATTACCGTTGACCTACTTAAGACCATTTATACACTTGGTATTGGTAGGGTGTACCATGTATTAACCTATGTCATAAAAACTGCTTCTAGCATGATAGTGTAATGCTAGATTACTCCTACTGCCATACCACCTTTGTACTTGAGTCACTGTCAATTATATTGTTTTTAGTAGTTTTATGGAAATAATTATTTTAAGAGACCAGCTAACACCAAATTTGGACCAAACTAACACGAAGGATGTTTCTAACCCGCGGAAAATCGAATGAGGTTTCGAAGATCCCATTTTGATATAAAATGAACATTCTTTTCTTGGATTATTTCATGAAAACCCATTGAATGTCCATCAAGATTACAGGTTTGCAACAAGTCTAGGATAAAGAATTGCGGCAACTGGAAAAATATAACCAATACGTTGATTTTGGTACTCAAATAGAAATTGCAAATAACAGAGTTACTGTTGGAATATTTCAATATAAACCCCATTGACTGTTCATCTAGAATATTCAGATTTGCACCAAAGATTGCGCAAGAACGGGAAGTCTATAAACAATATTTAAAATTTTACTATTAAAATAGCAGTCTAAAATCCCCCCCCCCCCCCCAATGAAAACCCATTGGTTGCCTTTCTAGAATATCTAGGTTTGTTCCAAACCCAGCACAAACGACTGCCAATTGCCAATCTAATCAAGGCCTAAAGAAGCACACCCTCCTCTCGACATATTTCATAAAAACCCATTGAATGTCTACCTAAAATATCCAGAATTGTATCAAACCCAGCACAAACCATATTTAAAGTCTATAAACAATATTTAAAATTTTACTATTAAAATAGCAGTCTAAAATCCCCCCCCCCCCAACGAAAACCTATTGGTTGCCTTTCTAGAATATCTAGGTTTGTTCCAAACCCAGCACAAACGACTGCCAATTGCCAATCTAATCAAGGCCTAAAGAAGCACACCCTCCTCTCGACATATTTCATAAAAACCCATTGAATGTCTACCTAAAATATCCAGAATTGTATCAAACCCAGCACAAACCATATTTAAAGTCTATAAACAATATTTAAAATTTTACTATTAAAATAGCAGTCTAAAATCCCCCCCCCCCCAACGAAAACCTATTGGTTGCCTTTCTAGAATATCTAGGTTTGTTCCAAACCCAGCACAAACGACTGCCAATTGCCAATCTAATCAAGGCCTAAAGAAGCACACCCTCCTCTCGACATATTTCATAAAAACCCATTGAATGTCTACCTAAAATATCCAGAATTGTATCAAACCCAGCACAAACGATATCTAAACTCTATAAACAATATTTAAAATTTTACTATTAAAATAACAGTCTAAAATCCCCCCCCCCCAACGAAAACCCATTGGTTGCCTTTCTAGAATATCTAGGTTTGCTCCAAACCCAGCACAAATGACTGCCAATTGCCAATCTAATCAAGGCCTAAAGAAGCACACCCTCCTCTAGACATATTTTATAAAAACCCATTGAATGTCTGCCTAAAATATCAAGAATTGTATCAAACCCAGCACAAACGATATTTAGAGTCTATAAACAATATTTAAAACTTTAATATTAAAATAGCAGTCTAAAATCCCCCTCCCCCCCCCCCCCCAATGAAAACCCATTGGTTGCCTTTCTAGAATATCTAGGTTTGCTCCAAACCCAGCACAAACGACTGCCAATTGCCAATCTAATCAAGGCCTAAAGAAGCAAACCCTCCTCTAGACATATTTTTTAAAAACCCATTGAATGTCTACCTAAAATATCCAGAATTGTATCAAACCCAGCACAAACCATATTTAAAGTCTATAAACAATATTTAAAATTTTACTATTAAAATAGCAGTCTAAAATCCCCCCCCCCCCAACGAAAACCTATTGGTTGCCTTTCTAGAATATCTAGGTTTGTTCCAAACCCAGCACAAACGACTGCCAATTGCCAATCTAATCAAGGCCTAAAGAAGCACACCCTCCTCTCGACATATTTCATAAAAACCCATTGAATGTCTACCTAAAATATCCAGAATTGTATCAAACCCAGCACAAACCATATTTAAAGTCTATAAACAATATTTAAAATTTTACTATTAAAATAGCAGTCTAAAATCCCCCCCCCCCCCCAACGAAAACCTATTGGTTGCCTTTCTAGAATATCTAGGTTTGTTCCAAACCCAGCACAAACGACTGCCAATTGCCAATCTAATCAAGGCCTAAAGAAGCACACCCTCCTCTCGACATATTTCATAAAAACCCATTGAATGTCTACCTAAAATATCCAGAATTGTATCAAACCCAGCACAAACGATATCTAAACTCTATAAACAATATTTAAAATTTTACTATTAAAATAACAGTCTAAAATCCCCCCCCCCCCAACGAAAACCCATTGGTTGCCTTTCTAGAATATCTAGGTTTGCTCCAAACCCAGCACAAATGACTGCCAATTGCCAATCTAATCAAGGCCTAAAGAAGCACACCCTCCTCTAGACATATTTTATAAAAACCCATTGAATGTCTGCCTAAAATATCAAGAATTGTATCAAACCCAGCACAAACGATATTTAGAGTCTATAAACAATATTTAAAACTTTAATATTAAAATAGCAGTCTAAAATCCCCCTCCCCCCCCCCCCCCCAATGAAAACCCATTGGTTGCCTTTCTAGAATATCTAGGTTTGCTCCAAACCCAGCACAAACGACTGCCAATTGCCAATCTAATCAAGGCCTAAAGAAGCAAACCCTCCTCTAGACATATTTTTTAAAAACCCATTGAATGTCTACCTAAAATATCCAGAATTGTATCAAACCCAGCACAAACAATATTTAAAGTCTATAAACAATATTTAAAATTTACTATTAAAATAGCAGTCTATGGCGGTAATACGGAAAGTAATATCTTAAAGTTGCGGTTCCAATAGCGCAAAATCCTCTTGGAATATTTTAATATAAAAACCCATTGATTTCTATCTAGAATATATAGATTTGCACCAGACTAAGCACAAACAATTGCGCATGCACGGGATGCATATGGGCAATATTTAGAGTTTTGTTATTACCATAGCTCGCCTAAAGTGTAGAGCACTCTTTTCTCTTGGAATATTTTATAAAAACCCATTGGCTGTAACTCTAGAAAATATATAGGGAATATCTTAATTTTTTTTACTCCAATAGACATTCTAAGGTTTAAATAAGCACACCCTCCTCTCTCCTATTGAATTATTACATAAAAATTCATTGATTGTCTATCAAGAATATCCGGATTAGCACTAAACCCAGCATCAAAGGTTGCGTCAATACTCAAAGTATATAGACAGTATCTTGAATATTGCGTCTCAAATAAATATTCTAAAGTCTAAAGCACAATTTCCTCTTGGAATATTAAATTATTATAAAAAGCCATTGTTTATCCACCTAAAATATTTAGATTTACTCCAAACCAAACACAATAAGCATTCTAAAGCCTAAATCTCACAATCCTTTTAGAATATTTTATAAAAACCCATTGATTGTCTATCTAGACTTTTTTTGCTAGAATGTTTTGTTTAAAACCTACTTACTATCTCTCTAGACTATATTCAGATTTGCTGCAAACTAGCCACAAACGATGCACTTTACAAGGGGAAGAGAGTACGAGGTTTCTGAGAAAACTCTCTCCTCTTGAAATACTTTATGAAGACCCATTGAATGTCTATCTAGAATATCAACACAATTATCTTAGAATATTTTTTAAAAACCCAATGATTATCTATCTAGAATATGCAAAATTGCATTAAATATGGCACAAACGATTGCACCAACACAGAAACACAAAAGACAATATCTTGAATTAAGCGATTTTTATAGTCTAAATTACGAAATCCACTTGGAATATTTCATTAAAACCAATTAACTGTCTATATAGAATATGGAAATTTGCTCCGATACTAATACGGGGTGTTCATTATAAAACTTCATCTAGCAGGCTATGAAATTTTGACAGAAAAGGATGACATAATCAAAATAAATGGACTTTTGTTTCTCAATCCTTTTCTTTTGACATTTTTGACACAGCCTACTAGATGAAATTTTATAATGAACACCCCGTACAAACCATAGCACCAACATAGGAAATAATAATGTATTGAATTTTGCGACTCTAATATGTAGTCTAAAGTCTAAATCACATCTTCCTGGAATATTTGGTAGAAACCCTTTGAGTGTCTAGCTAGAATATCTAGACTTGCACCAAACCAACCACAAACGATTGTCTTCACACAGGAAATAAATAATTAAAATCTTGAAATTTTGCGACTCCAGTAGCCATTCTTCACTCATCCTTCTCTTGACTGTCTATCAAGGATACAAAAATTTGCACCAAATCCACTATGCCCACACGGAAAATAGACAGACAATATCTGGAAATTAGCGCAAAACCATTGATTGTTTATCCATTTACATTATTGCCATTTTCAACTTTTTTTAATTTCTACTTATATTACTTTCGACTTATATTAATGAGTTATTTAAACTTCTACCTAAACTTTTGTAATAATTTTTGCGGTAACTAACTTGTCACTATTTATATGATTTAACAAATAACTGTTAAAATTGTTTGACAAACTATTTAAAGTTTTAATTTATGTATGATTTCGTTAATTTAAGTATGTGATTTCATTTTATTAATGCAATTTCAAAATTAATACCAATAAGTTATTTGCAATCTCAATATTTAGTTAATCAATGAATAAGGTCTTTACAATATACTGATTTATTGATATGCAATATTGGTATTTTCAACTTTTTTTTATTCCTTGCTATCTATCGATTCCTTGCAATCAATTCTATCGGTACCTATACAGTTACTGAAACAGGTCACAAGTCTATTGATTACTATTTAAGCATAATATATAAATAAATTTGATCATTGATTTTTTATTTTCAGTATAAAACCATCTTCATTCAAGTGAATAGTCTATTGATCGGTGTGCAACTTAATTGAACTATTTGTGCCGTTTTAACTATCATTTGATCCATTGTTGATTTTTTTTTGGGATCAGTTCAATCTACTGCTAAAAAATTTTTCTTTTCTGCACTGATCTATTAATTTTTCGGTTAAATTCTAAGTTTAATAAACAATATAGTTGAAGCAAAAAACTAAGTTTTCACTCTTTCAATTTATTGTTGATTTCGTTGATTTATTTACTATTTTAACTAAATTTATTGATGCAAACTTATAAAATCAGTACTAGTAAAATTTCTATATTTCTACGTATTTAATTAATCAATAAATAGAGTATATAATGTTATGATTTATTTTCTCTTACTTATGCTATTATATTGGCACTTTTGGATGTTACTAAATTATCAATATTTATTATGATTTTAATTGATAATTTCAACTTATTGATAATTTTGTTAATTCAGTTACTATTTTAACTAAATTTATTAATGTAAACTTACAAAATCAGTACTACTAAACTTTCTTATTTCCTACGTATTTAATTAATCAATAAATAGAGTATGATATGCTCTGATCTATTCTCTCTTACTTAAGCTATCATATTAGCATATTTGGATGTTTATAATTTGTTGATATTTGTTATGATTTTATAAATACTTGTTGAAACGTTAGACGTAATATTGACCTGATGTGATTGAATGTCAGTTTAATGTTGTATTGATTGATGTATAGATGATGTATTGATTCAATTTAGTCGGAAAAAGCTATAACCATTTCATTTTGCGAAGGGTCAAGTTTAAAGAGTCCATTTCAAAGAGATATTCATCAAGTAAGCTGAAAAATTAACATACAAGTGACACATTTATATGAATGGAATAGGATGAATCTGTCAACTGACACATTGACGATGACACAAATGTCACATTTATATGGATCGAATAGGCTGAATTTGTCAATTCCTCAACCTCCTAAATGAATATCTATTTGAAATCGATCATATTGATGAAATTATGCACTTAATGCAAAGAACTATTTTTGATACCTTTTAGTATGCCTTATACCGCAACGTAAAAACTGTTCTATTCGTTGCAAAATTTTAATTAACAAGCTTAGCCCCAACCTTAAATCACATCTTGGATTTTGAAACGTATAGGATATATGTATGTAAATGGCACACAAGTGTGATTAGAATGCATTGCAAATTAAACCCGTTGCGACTTGACAATACGCACGCAATTACACCTGTCTTATCTATACATCTAGAACCGGCAGAACAAAAAAAATCCTCATAAGCATTACAATTCTCTATGGCGATTATCTAGATGTTCGTCATACCACCGTTTTCCACTGCGACTATAAGAGAGGTGAATAATAAAAACGGGTCAGGAACACAGTCGTATATATTCTCACACATCGGCGTTTGTTTGAACGAAATATTGTCTTATTACGAAACATCTTATTTATCTAATAACATGAGTAATAGAGGTCGGTCGATTCTTTTTCACCGTATACAATTTCAATGGAAATCGAACAGTATTGTTTGAACCGAAGAAATAGCACATACAAGCGTATAAGTACATAAAATTACCCAGCATTGTTAAAAAATGTTTCGGTTACTCATTGGCCTTCGATTCGAATTGCTGCGGAAAAAGAGAGCAGCAGCAGCCCCGAAGAAAAAAAGTGGCGAGCAATGCAAAGTGGGTCTCAAAACGGCCCAACCCTCTTAAGAGTGGTAATTACCCGTCTGGTCGGATCTAAACTATTTAAGTCAAAATCTAGACCGCAATCAAACAGATGAATACGGTAATAATAATTTAAATTTTGCAACACAACGTTCATTTGCAAAAGAGCGAATAAATGTTTTTGGAGCACTTGAAATGCAGACATTAATAATAATACCATTCATTCCACACTTACTTACAGTTCTTTTCATTCAAATGAATCGGGCCTATTTGGACTAATCTGTTCTAAACATGATTTGTGATAATAAATAGCTCGTTATGCCTAATTTGTATGTTATTAAGTAATGGTGGTAAAGAGAAAGAGACATACTATTATTTATCCAAAGGACATATAAAAGAATTGATGGTTATTTAATATAAAACGTTGCAATTTTTCCTTCTATAAGCAAATCACTTATCATTGTCGTCAAGTAGGCGTTGGAAATTTGACTTTGACATTTTTACCTATGTATCTTCTCAACATGTGCTAAAAGGAGATGGGTATGAGAAAATGAAGGTTTCAAAGGTAACTAGATAATAAAAATAAGGGGATGAGTAATATTAGCAAGGCATTCGTTTGTCCCACCTTTGATACAATTTTGGATACTCTAGATAAATGGTTAATGGGTTTTATACATTTTTTCAAGGCTAAAGGATTCTTTAGAAATGTTAATGGTATTCAAATATCAAAATTCGATGAACTATTTGGCAACAAGTCTCAAACTTTTAAACAAAATATAACTTTAATTTCTGCAATTTTTGCAATAAAATTTTGGGCTAAAGTTATCATTGTATCAATTAAATTTAATTACATATTGTGCTTAAATAGTCAACTGAATTGGTTTCGTGAAAGTCAATTAAATTAAATTTAAAAATATGAGTTGATAGAGACAAGCATGACTCAATCAATAAAACAATAAATCAATAGCCTAAGTCATAATAAAGAATTAAAAAAGTTGAAAATACCAATATTATAGTTAAATTAATAGATCAGTGCTTGTTAGTGCCCCTATTTATTGTCTAAATAAATATTAAGAATTCAAGTATATTGTTGCGAACTCGGGGTTCAATAATTCCAGTGTAACGATTTAATACGAAAACACTATTTATTAACTCCACAAATACACACGACTACTAAATAACCCACTACTTAACACTTTATAGCCTTCTATTATCGCTTCGTAACTTTAGCTTACTTATAGCTCGATTAAAATACGACTATTACTACTCGGGCGCTCTATGCGCCTTTTATATACAATCCTAAAGTTACAGAAAAACCTAGAAAGTTCTTTATAAGAATTCTTGAATAATCTCATATAAAAAAAACGGTTGTAAACAACTGCCTTCTAGATTAAGCCAGACGAGCAATAAATCACTCGTGTCAGCCATGACGCAGCGCGGATAGGTCGCGAAGCTCCACCAACCAACACGCTCCCATGCGTTGCCCCGCCTCCCATGCGGCGTTGCTGCGATCGTAAAGCCCAGTGCAGACGATGCAATTTATCGCGGGGATTTCATCCCTGCGACAAAAGTTGCAGGGATTTTTTCGTTCAGACGGTGCATTTTAGTTGCTGCAATTAATTGCATAGCAATAGAAATTGTTCTATTTTCCATGCGATTTGTCGCGGGGATTTGGTTACGTTTCTAGTGCCTTTCCAGCGAAAACTTAAAATTTTAGGTTGAACAAAAAAGTGTGGTTAGGTGAACACTCTGAATCATCAGCTTTTTCAAACTCCTCATTAATTAATCGAGAGGCCCCCCCCAAAATCTCTTTTTAACACCCAGGGCCTCACCCATCAACTTTTAGGCATAGAGATAGTTTACAAAAATAATAAGACAGTATGGATTTTTTCTGATAAGTTGGTAGCAGTCTAGTAAAGTTTCTAAAAAATTGCATAAAAAAAGTTGCACTGTCTGAACGCAAATGCAAGAAAACGCGGGGATTAAAATTGCTGCAACTTTGCCTCCGCGATAAGTTGCATCGTCTGCACTGGGCTTAACAATATTATTGGTATTGATTTTATAAATTTTGACTAGTAAATATTATTGAGCTCTCATAATTGGGTTAACCAAATCATCCATTTGTTGATTTTTTTTGGGATCAGTTCAATCTACTGCTAAAGCATTTTTCTTTTCTGCACTGATCTATTAATTTTTCGGTTAAATTCTAAGTTTATTAAACAATATAGTTGAAGCATAAAATTAAGTTTTCACTCTTTCAATTTATTGTTAATTTCGTTGATTTATTTACTATTTTAACTAAATTTATTGATGCAAACTTATACAATCAGTACTAGCAAAAATTTCTATATTTCTACGTATTTAATTAATCAATAAATAGAGTATATATGTTATGATTTATTTTCTCTTACTTATGCTATTATATTGGCACTTTTGGATGTTACTAAATTATCAATATTTATTATGATTTTAATTGATAATTTCAATTTATTGATAATTTTGTTAATTCAGTTACTATTTTAACTAAATTTATTATTGTAAACTTACAAAATCAGTACTACTAAACTTTCTGAATTCCTACGTATTTAATTAATCAATAAACAAAGTATGATATGCTCTGATTAAGCTATCATATTAGCATATTTGATTTTTATAATTTGTTGATATTTGTTATGATTTTATAAATACTTGTTGAAACGTTAGACGTAATATTGACATGATGTGATTGAATGTCAGTTTAATGTTGTATTGCGGTTTACATATTGTGCTTAAATAGTAATCAATAGACTCGTCAACTGAATTGGTTTCGTGAAAGTCAATTAAATCAAATTTAAAAATATGAGTTGATAGAGACAAGCATTACTCAATCCATAAAACAATAAATCAATAGCCTAAGTCATAATAGGGAATTAAAAAAGTTGAAAATACCAATATTATAGGTAAATTAATAAATCAGTGCATTTTAGTGCCCCTATTTATTGACTAATTAAATATTAAGAATTCCAGTATATTATTGGTATTGATTTTATAAAATTTGACTAGTACATATTATTGAGCTCTCATAACTGGGTTAACCAAATCATCAATAAATTATCAAAGTTTGTCAAAACATTTTAACAAATATTTATTAAATGATATAAATAGTTACACCAAGAAATGCCAAAACAAGACTTTAAGTGGAAGCTTGAATAAATCATTAACATAACTCATAAACAGGAATTAGAAAAAAATTTAAATTACATTACCATATATATTAATAAATCAGTACATGAGTAATTAAATACGTTGAATTTAAAATAACTTTGTAGTACTCATTTTATAAACTTAATTAATAAGAGTAAAAAACTTCGTTTTTTAATAAGTAATAAAATTGACGCAGAGAACTTTATTACTTATTAAAAAAATACATCATAGGCTAATTCTCAGTAGGCGTTTGGCCTGATGCAATAAAAAATTGACAAGTAGGCCAAACAACAGTTAAGTCGATAAGTAATTCAATAAATTTGCACAGCAATCAATACTTGACACCCACTTTAATTGCGGTTGTTTTATAATAATAATTAGTAATCAATAATCAGATCTAGTAATCAATAGATTTGTGATCGGGATTAAAAATAAATAAAAATGGCAATAAGATATACTAATAAATCACTACATATTAAACCTCATTAATTGAGTAATTACGTAAGTAGTAAATTAAAAAATTCAGTGCTACTCATTTCATAAACCTGCATGAACAAAATAATCAACCATCAATAAATTAAATAGCAAAAAGTTAGCTTTCAATTTCAACTTCTTTATATATTAAACAAAGACATTTAACTAAAATTTTAACTCAGAAATCAACAGATCAGTGCAAAAGAGACAAATTCTTCAGTGTTCAATAGAAATTGACATAAAAAAATCAACAAATAGGTCCAATGGTAGTTAATCCGGTAATTTATTCATTAAATGGCATACCAAACAATAGACCTCTCACTTGAATGACGATGGTTTGACAATTAATAATGATAAATTTAGTAATCAATAGATTTGTGTCTTGTTTCAATAACAAATTTTGATTTAATTGATATCGCAAAAAAATTAACAGGTTTTACATGACAAGTAATCGTTTATAGTCAATTAAATAAAATGTTCAAATATAAATCAAGAGACAATCGTGACGTATTAACAAACTGAATGGTTATATTATTAAGAAGCAAAATATGGATCTCAATGAAGCAATAAATCATTGCTTAAGCCATAACTACAGAATTGAAAAAAGTCAAAATTGGCAATAATATATATTAACTTATTCACTATTCACTATATTTATTTATTATTAAAATTCACTAATATTTATACTTATTTATATTACTATAAATACGTAAAATCTCAATAGTAAATAGTAAATTGTTAGTACTTACTGGATTTATAAAATTGCATCAATTCATTAAACTGCAGTTTGGTTAATTTATACTCAATTAATTATTCATATTACACTCATAGTTAATTAATCAAATTATCTATATTTTACTTTAATAGATCAGTGTGAAACAGACAAATTCTTGAGAAGTAAATTAACTGTTCAAGTAGGGTAAGTAGCAAACTAATTCAATAGATCACTAGGACCACAAGATTTTATAGTAAAAAATCAGTAATCATTAATCGAACTTATCCGTATATTATGCTTAATTAATGAGTAATAATATGATGTGTGAGTACTAATCAGCATAGTATTAATAATGACCTAATTCAATATTATGTGAACTAAGCGAGCAAAGACATTGCACAGTCAGCACACATAGGGACACTGTTTAATAAATCGATGAATTCGAACATATAATTAACTAATATTTTAATTCGTAAATTGATAAATTAAATATTTGAACCTATGTAATAAATAAATACTCCATTGAGAAAATAATGACAAATATTATATCTGGTTAAATCAGTCATCAATAAGCAATTTAATTGACTTATAAAAGTTTTACAAATTCAAGTAAACTAAGCAATTAGATGATGACACCTATCAATTAATCACAAATCTCTCAAAAAGAAAAAAGTAAATTTGCTTACTGTCTTTTTTAATTAATTTGTGGGACTAATTAAGAAACATCAATAAATTAAGAAATCATTAGATTATGTTCCTATGTGATAAATCAATACGGACTTAAGAAAATGATAACAAATATTATAGCCTGTTATAGGCAGTTTAATTGACGTGATAAATTTGCACGAATTCAAGTAAACTAATCAGTTAGGGATCTATTCAATAATTAGTTCATTAGAAATGTTAAAAGTATTTTATAGAAAATGTATGATTAGTTGTAATATTCCATTGCATCATCAATAGATTTAAATTATAAAACGGGTCAATTAATCACAAATCTCTTATAAAGAAAAAATTGAAATTGCTTACTGTTTTTTTTTTATTGCTTTGCTGAACTAAGTAAGAAACATCAATAAATCATTGGTCAAGAAATCAATAGATTATGTCCTTTTTTCATAAATCAATTCTGAATTAAGAAAATATGACAAATATTATATCATGTCAAAACAGTGGCTGCTTTATGGGAAGGGCTAGAGATCTCTAAGGGCCGGAACCTTGCCGCGGGTACCGAAGGTTCCATTTTGGAAACTTTTTCGATTTATTGACACTTTTGGCTACAACTTGATGATTGTTGCTAAAGGGCGCTGAAACCAAATATATCCGACGTTTCGACTTTTTGCTTACTCTACGCCATCGTCAGGATATTTTTCTTTATTACAATTATTGCTTTATAAATATGCCACGGTCAAACAATCAGTTTTTCGTATATGACGGACAAAATAGCTTTAATATAAATTTTCTGTTGGTGCTGATTATTCAGTTTTATCGCTTTTAGCTTCTTAGATTTTATTAATTCCATTTCTCATTGATAGCAGTATATACACTTTATAATAAACAGTACCTTGAATTCTGATATAATAATTTGACTTCGTTCAAATCTAAACAAACCCACTCAAGATTTCTGCTGACCAACTTGTTATGCAGGTGGTTGGGGATTAGTTCCGGTTCGACGAAGAATGGAAGAATGAAGATGGGAAATAATAGGCCTCTTTATAAAGAAACGAAACTTTTCATGTAAATGCCTTCTATATGCAATCATCTATTTTTTTCCTTACAGCCACTCCGCAGTCCATCATTAGATCCTCAATAATACCTATTTACGCGATCGTTCTTCCGTTTGTTCTACCCATATAGCCCATGTTCAACCCAAATAGTGGTCAATTAAATGTTAGAAAGGAACCAATTGACCGTAGAAGCAACAACGTTAAAAGAGGGCTCTCAATTTGAAAATTGCGCAATGTCGGGGTATTGTTGTGGCACACTGCTTATTATGCAGAACCAAAAAAAAACTCGACTATTATAAAGATATAAACTGCTCGTTTTCTGTCGTGTCATTCAGATAGTTTCCATTTCTGTGAAACGACTGTGGCTGTGAAGAGTTAAAAAATTTGTAATCCGATTACTGATGCTATAGAAGCATATCGGTGTATTAAATCGAAGATCGGGAAAGCTTGATTAGACTGATTAGAGAAGCATGAGCAAATCTTCTAAGCCTTTCATGCGGGCGGTGGATATAAATAGAAGTTGGAAATGGTTAAAAGTGGGTGAATAAAATGAGAAAGTATCGTATTATAAAATTTCTATAGGGTTATTTGATATATTATGAGGAAAGCTGCAGAAGGCAGAACGAGTTGTACTAAGTTTAGGTAAATAAATATGTCTCTTAATTATCTGTATTGCGACCTTATTGGCTGTCCGGTTGTGATATATTTTTTAAAAGGTAACAGAAAAAAAAATTAACAGGGAAACTGCTAATCGAGCGAGGAACCTAAAATGATGTTCTTGTACATTACTCAATTGCTAAAGTGACCTGAACTAAACTTAGCAAATGGTGGTACGCAGCTGTACCGCTAGATATAACGTAATTAACAACGCTCATTTTTCGATTTTAAATGTTGTACCTACTACCTCGAACCAAACCGAAAACTGACATTTTGCAATCGACCAGATACTTACCTCGTTTACTAGAAGTAATTATTTGTTTATGACAATTATCGTTATATTAACAACTTGTTAAGACGTTATAAAAGTCGGTTCAAAAAAGGCTGCTGATGTTTGATTTGGGTCACTATAAAACCTTTAGAAGGCGATGTTTGTTTCGAATACGAACCGATAATATCGAACTTTCGACCCGAGTCGATTATTTTAAACCAGTATTTTAAATTGTTCAAACTCACGATCAGGAAATTTGATATGCGTATTAAGGTCGCCCCCAAATCTCGGTTTGGAAACGATCAGAAAATTTGCCCCGATATGATTTAAGGAGTGTAATGACATAATGGGCGCTTAAAACCAAATTAAAGTGATCATTTTATGGCGGTTGCAACACTGCACATGATTTCTTATGTAAGTCCATCAATGTATGTAGAGCTATCTATTACTCATTTTTGTCAAAACTTTGATTAACATAGGTGCACACACACATGTTCTAAGTCTAGTTCTTCTAGGTCTAGCTAGAGATGTGATTCTTAAACTTCCTGTAAGCATAATCGAGACCCACAGTGAAATAATTTCTTTATTCGACACCATATATCTTCTAACCATGCCCTATGGCGAGTGACATTTGCTTTGGACGTCGGCTGGTTAAGTAAGAGGCATAATATGAAAATTGGGCCGCCATAACATTAATTCTGAATCGTTCACTTTCGAGTCCGTGCAGTATCCACTTGCCTTAGATTTGCTGAGTTATTGGCTCAACCAATTATTTTATTTCTCACGATTTGGGTCTGATAGGAGATACCTCTATTTCTGCAATAAAAAAACAATGAGTTAGGCAATTATAAATATTAGCCGACCCTTCCAATGTAACGCTTATAGTTGCAATTAAAATGTAATTTTTTACATTAAAAGACTGCACATATTACGAGAGTCAAATGTTTTGCTATCTTTGCTTGTCGCTTTAGTTTCCGTACCCCATATATATGGGTAATAATAATATATTATAAACTTAAAAACAATGTGGTTTCAAACTAGCAATCGCCAGAAATGATATCGAAGACGATAAAACTAAGAAACTTGAAACGCTGAAGAGGAAAACGAGAAGCCTGAAAAAATGAGAATTTCTGTCAAGAAGAAAAAGAAAGTTAAGCCTAAAGAGAAAAAAAGTAAAATCAGCTTCGAAAATGTAAGAAAACTGAAGAAGAGGAGCAACAGCAAATTACTAGCAAATACAAACAGAAACTTAAACCTGAAGAAGAGCAGAAAAGACCGCAGCTAAAACCGTTGCAATAACTTGAAATATAACACGAAGATTCCAAACCTAACCTATTAAACCCACAGAGACACCGACACCTGTTGGGAGATATAAAAAAGAAATACGTAACAAAGAAACCTGAAGAAGAACACGAAGGGTCCAAATCTGAACCTACTAAACCCACAGTGACATCGGTACCTGTTGGGGAATATAAAGAAGAAAATAATAGCAAAGCAACCTGAAGAAAGAAAGCTGAAAAAAAAACACGGAGGCTTTAAACCTGAACTTATTTAGCCCACAGATACACCAGTACCAGTTGGGGGATATAAAGAAAAAAGTAACAGAAAAACCTGAAAACAAGAAACTGAAGAAAAACACGATAGGCTCCAAACCTGAACTTATTACACCCACAAAGACACTAGTTATTATTGGGGGATATAAAGAAGAAAAAAAGTGAAAACAAGAAACCTGAAGAACACGAAGGTTTTTTTTCTTAAGTAATTTCCTACTAATGAATACAACATTACAATCACCTCAGGGAAAAATGGCATAATACCTAGATATATGTGAGACGCTGAAAACCTAAAAAAGGAGAAAACCAGGGAAATTTGAGGATGACGAGAAACCTTAAGAAGCTCGATTTTGAAGTCGAAGGCTTCAAGAAGAAAAAGCTGGAGGAAGTCGATGAGTCGTTGTGGTGTTAGGTTAAGAATAAGGAAAAGAAAGAGGAACTTGTTAAAATTAGGGTTACCAAAAAGAAAAAATAGCCGACGAGTGAGGAGAAGATTAAAACAGTGGTTTTGAAAAAAAGTTCAAAGAAGAAAATGGAGCTAGAGAAACTGATACCTAAAACCGTCGAGGAAATAACTATCGAAAAGGGTATACCATAGCCTCAAGAGGAACTCCGAAGAAAAACTTACAAAGAAAGCTACACCCGGAAAATTCAAGCTTAAACTGGTAAATGGACCACAGGAAGAAGAAGAAGATATGGCTACGATCGTCCAGGTAGCGAAGCATGAAAACAAAAAAAGCATTGCCAAAATCCAACTAATATGTTTGTTTAAAGGTGGTAGACAACGATACACTATTAAGCGAAACATCTTGGATTTCCATTGTCTTTATTGAGTCTTTTACACGACGTTTCGAGCAGTGGAATCTCTGATCGTTTTCAAGTGAAACTGATCATTAAGCTCGAGGCTACTTGCTTATGTACTAACACAGCTAATCACGCCCACCATTCCTATTGGCCAGATCGTCGCCACCGTCGCGCGTCAAACGACCAGCACTTGTCCGCCGTATTAACAGATGCCAAACCGAAGAGACGTTGCAACTTGATTTACTAAAGACCTCAGTGTTATTGATCTTTTTCTTTTTCGACAATTATTGGGTTTGGATAAAACATTATTCAGTGTTCTGAAGTTCAGCTTTAAAAAATAGGAGAACTACTTACTTTAAAGAGAGGTAAAAACGATGGATCTACTTCAAAAAACCTGAGTTGCCAAAGAATCATGTTGAATCGCATGAATAAGGATACAATTCAAACGCATCCACCATATTGTCCAGAATCTAATTTCTTAAAAACTAAAACATTTTGGAGTTTTAAGAGTTTGAATTAATTACCAGAATTGAGGAGGAGCTTAGAGAGATTAAACCTTAAAATCTTCAGATTTTTAAATAAAAAAAAATTCAAAAGTATATATATCCAAGTATTGTAAATTTGCTACGTTGACATGACCCATTTTTAATTTTTTTTATAGCCAAAAGGAAAAGGGTAGGGTTTTTCCCCTACTTGCACCTACATATCACTTATATTATTATAAAACATATTTTGTTTGTTTTGGACGTTTGCTAAAGGAAAAATTGACCACCCCTTATTTAAAAGCAATATGCACTCAAAAAACGTAATTAACACAACCTGTAGAATATTAATTGCTACTGCAGCTTATTAATTAAACTGAGCCGATGCAATATTTAAAATTAAATCGGACACATATACCTAAATCATATCCAGTGGGTCAAATCCGGCCGGCGCGGCGGCGCATAATATCGCTTATGGGAAATGTTGCAACTAGGTTTTAGATTGTAGCCTTTGCCGAAAGAATGTTACTACAACGGTCTTTCAAGGTCGTCGTTTCTATAAAGTCAATGACACTCATTTATATTAATTTTTGCTATACAGTGACATTTTTTCCCCAATTGCGCAGCCCATGAATCTAAGACAGAGCGTTTCTATATAATGTGCGCAGGTAGTGTTTTATGTTGTATAGCGAAATAAATTGACAGAGCTATCATGCAGCCTGATCTTTGACAGTCACGGAAGGTATTTGCAATTACCAATAAGTGTATCTGAAAAATCGTCGGTGATTTTTCAAAGAAAGCGCGCGGTGGTTCAAACAAAACGCAAACCTAGCTCTGTATTCACGATCGATCTATGGTCGAGATTGGCAGCCGCCATTGATTAATTCGAAACTCCGATACATATCTATCTAGACAAGATACCTTATCGTGTTATTAATACTTTTTTCGATGATTGTGCATTAATTACCCGCGGAAAAGTTAATGATTTGTGTTGCAATTAATGTTGTGACACCATTCTGTTCGGCCGATCTTTTGTAATTAAAACTACTTTTATTAAATTAGTATCTATCACTCTTGCCGACGGTACCACAAACAAAAGCCAAAAAACAAATAAGAAGTAACCCGCAGAACAGTAGGAAGCCTTCAAGAACAAACCCACTGAACCGCTTAATAATGTCTCAACATTGAATAAAAACTAGAGCACGAGCAGCATTTAAAAATCATAATTATTATGTATCGATTCGAAATGATATGTATTGGATAATAATTAAACTATTACAATAAATTAAGCCAAATGCATCAAACCACCGCGTACCTACCCATGAACGTTTAGGTATACCTATGTTGCAAAATCTTGATAGCCATTCGGGTACCTACCGCACACGTTTGTCCTACCCACCGGCCCGATATTGGTTCACTTGACCGGTTCGGTTCGGGTCATTTGAAAGGAAAAGGAACTTTGGCAAGAATTGTTTCGCGCACTTTTCGTAGACATACCTTTATTGGAGGTTACAGTAATAAAGTATGTTAGAACTGATCGCTCTATAGCTGCATGAATTTCAATTATTTAGCACCGACTAATTGAAAAAATTCTACTAATCAAATTTCATAGTTTTTACGGGACTGCTCGAATGGTTACCTTAACCGCATCTATAACGGGGGTTTTAAATTTTAAATATCCACTCAAGAAAAACTGACTTGACCTGCTCTGTAAATTTTGAACATTTTATTTTACTAAAAGGACAATAATCGTGTATAGGAGGCCGTGAATTAATCAATCAATATGAATAAATTAAATGTATGTAGTCCTCTGTCCTCTGCTTTGGTATATGATTATAGTAAATAGATTCAGATGGCCTACGCCGCCTGCTTTGCAGGTACCGGTTAAATGTATTATATATGCCACATATAAAACACACAGCACAGTAAAGAGGGCAGATGGCGCCACATATTTAAAACTAATTTGCATTTGAATTTAATTCAATTACCTTTAATTTTCCGGCAATGATAGATATTTTTGTAGTTTCTTAAACTAATATGCAGGCCATTGTGAATCTAACAATACATATACTGAATATGAATACCTAGCAAAAGCATGAAGGAATTAAAATGAAAATGTAACAAACCAACAAATTGTGCCAGCGCCCTCTCTAGTTGGTTAATACAACTCACTTATGTGCCTTGCTGTGATTGGTCGATCAATCGCTTTGACATATGTCACTTTTCCGGTGTCCATTTTGTAGAAGTTTTGCGCCAAAAACTTGTGAATTTTCGAGTTTCAACTTAAATTTCCTCAAAATTTTGCCAACTTCGTGCCGTCGCAATGCCTACAGACGTGAAAACATTTGCCATCGATTTCCTAGCCGGAGGCATATCGGCGGCCGTGGCCAAAACGGCGGTAGCCCCAATCGAACGAGTCAAGCTGCTGCTGCAAGTGCAAGAGGCCTCCAAACAAATAACCCAAGAACAGCGGTACAAAGGTAAGTGCTTAGTAAAACTTTAAAAGTCTGCTAATCACAACATCTATACCCTTAAGGCATGATAGACTGCTTTATTCGCATCCCCCGGGAACAAGGGTTTGTAAGCTATTGGAGAGGCAATTTGGCCAATGTTATTCGGTACTTTCCCACCCAGGCCTTGAATTTCGCTTTCAAAGACACTTACAAGAAGGTTTTTCTTGAGGGAATCAATAAGAACACCCAGTTTTGGAGGTATTTCGCTGGAAATTTGGCTTCTGGAGGGGCAGCTGGAGCCACCAGCTTATGCTTTGTTTATCCTTTAGATTATGCCAGAACTCGGTAGGTTTTAACTGGGATGAGTAAAAAGTATCTACTTATAGACTTTTGGGCTAAAAATTGGCTGATTTAGTTCCATAAATTTATTTTTTTTTAATATGGAATTAATGAAAATCTAGCTAAAGCTCCATATACAGTGCTAGAGGGTTGTTAATTATAAATTGATTTTTTATGATACTTACAGTTCTGAAATACTTTGCATCATTTTAATCAAACTTGGTAAAATAATAGCTTCCGTGAGGATGTAGTAAGGGAGGTATTGTAAAGTTCTTTATCTACAGGATGAGAAGTTGTTGCTAAAGGGGGTGTTAAAAAAAATATTATTTTAACTCAAAGTCAATTTACCCTTCTGGGATATTCACATATCTGAGCATGCTGAGAGTAATGATTGATAACTGCCCATATAATCTCCTGGTTGTGTAGCCACACCAAAGCGAAAATTACTTCATAAAATGTGTACACCAAAATTCCATATACCTGAACTATATTACCATATACCTACATATACCAACATATACCTATACATGCACAATTCTCTTTAGACGATATACATAGATATACCCCCGCCCCTGTACAAGGGGAAAAGTTTCATACAAAAAGGTAAGGGTTAAGACAGCTGCGTTCAATAAAAAAAAATATTTATACAGGGTGAAGTGTCATTTTGACATAAACTTCATTTTTTTCAATAAGACTATATACATATTTTCTTATTTTTTGATTCGCCTTCGAATTCAAATGATACTTCATGCATCATTTCGGATTTTCAAGTTGTCAAAACATTCACATTTGAAATATTGTTTCATCGTTTATATACAGAGTGTTCATTTTTGTTTTTGTAACAAGAAACGCTTATGTCAAAATGACAGTTCTAATTCACCCTGTGTAAGTAAGTACCTACATTTTTATTAAAACCAGGTTTCTTTACAATCACCTTTTTTCTGAGCCACTGAAAGCCAGACAATTTTCCTAGCCAAGAGCTGTGGTATGTGGCGTCAGACTTGGGACACCCTGTATAGTTGCCTTTTTCTCGCATCGTAGTGGCCCTGGACTGTTCATTTTTTCTCCACCCATCTCCTTTTCGCTCATGTTAAGAAGATTGGCAAACAATTTCAAAGTCATATTTTCCAGGCTAACAAGATGCAATATTTTTGTCAATAGATGAAACGTCATTCGCTCTATTTCTATTGTCTAGTGAGTCTCTGAGAGACAGGACCGGCTCTAGATATATTTC
Organism: Taphrorychus bicolor; assembly: GCA_951812265.1. Lineage (NCBI taxonomy): Eukaryota > Metazoa > Arthropoda > Insecta > Coleoptera > Curculionidae > Taphrorychus > Taphrorychus bicolor. The sequence goes on along the minus strand of OX638303.1, from coordinate 41,199,341 downwards.
TTTATGTAAATATCTTAAAGTGAGGAAAAAGGCAGTAGTTTTAATCTAGATCAATCAGGTAGGGACAAAGTCGATTGTGTCCCAGAAAGCGCTCATTATATTATGTGGCTTATCAAATACTAATATGTAATTCCCGAAGTAATTCCTAATTATAAATTTACTTGGTTATATTTTCAGCATTTCAAATTAAAAAAAATCATTTGGAACTTGTTTGAGGACACAGTGCTACCTTCAATCCTTCAAATCTCAAAGTTAAAATAAAATGACCCCCAGGCTCCAGGTTCTCCATACCTAAATATGCTTGCGATTGCAAAACTACTAGGTATGCTTTAACTTTTTAGGGAGATTATTTTGGTGTATGGCAAAACACACATCACAAGTAACTAATTTTTCACTTTTTGACACTATATAGGGGAGAAACTTTTTAATATTATACATGCGAACTAATTGGTGGTTTCTTCAAATTAAAATCCTGCGATGTCCTTAACCGCTAGCCAGTCAAGGTTACTCATGTGGACAAGAACGCTTGGTCAGCGGGCTTGGTTGTCCGCAACTGGACTCTAGCCAGAGGCTATCAGAGAACAGAGTTTTCCTTTTTACTCGTAAATAGGTACATCACAATACCTACTTCCAAATGTAGACTGCAAAATGTGTATCTACCTAACGAATTTGATTATAATGCTGTAACATGTTACAAACTGTGTCTATATCATTTGCCAATCAATTTTAAAGCCCTCTAGCTACTGCAAATATACATCACACCATTTTCTCATCCACAAAATTGTGTCTTATCGACCTATTTTTACTTGTCAAATAACCCACACTTATGCGACGCCCTGTATAAAACCTAATTTGATTTTTCAGTCTTGGGGCGGATGTAGGTAGGGGTACAGCAGAGAGGCAATACACGGGCATGGTAGACTGCATCACAAAGACTTTTAAGTCTGATGGTTTGATTGGATTGTATCGGGGGTTTATCGTATCAGTGCAAGGCATTATAATCTACAGAGCTGCCTATTTTGGTTGTTTCGATACTGCCAAAGCTATGTTGCCTGACCCCAAAAACACACCGGTCATAATCTCATTTCTTATAGCACAAGTATGTTTGGTTATAGCCTTAAAGGCTTGTTTCTACCGTGAAAGTTGTTTTAGACGGTGACAATGGTCTCAGGCATTTTATCTTACCCCTTGGATACGGTGAGGCGTCGAATGATGATGCAGTCAGGACTAAAGGGAAAAGAAATTATGTACAAAAATACTGCAGACTGCTGGGCCAAGATCCTAAAAAATGAGGGTAAAAGTGCGAAAAGAATGAAAAAAAAATTCTTTGGTATTGTTTTTTTAGGGCCCAAGGCATTTTTCAAAGGAGCCCTGTCCAATGTCTTCCGAGGGCTTGGGGCAGCTTTAGTGCTTGTGTTTTATGATGAATTAAAAGGCATCCTATAGACTTGTTCCTGAATTTTATTAGTTGTACTTTTAAGTGCCAAGTAATAACAAACAGGGGATTTTATTTAAGTTTTTTTTCAGTATGTTTGATTTACAAATAAAAATTTGTTCATTACGTTAAATTCGTTTATTATCTAATAAGCAAAACAGAGTATTTTTAATTATTAGAGAGCTTTTACAGTCAACAGTTATTGTTAATAATAATAATATCATATAACTACACGTTAATATCAGAAAGGGTAATTCTGAGAGACATATTTTAAATATTATGGCAACTTAAAAATACATTCTTCCACTTCAAAACTAATAAACAACAATAATAATTTATTTACAACCTAATATTACTGTTACAATTCGAGCACGAATTAGTTTTTTGTGCCACATCAATATCTAGGACAACACTAAATATCTTGATATGATTTAAACTAAAACTATTAAAGGAAAAAATGACAAGAATCAATCTTTGGTATACAAGGGATTTCAGGTATAAGCAGTCTTTAAGAAATAAATATATCAGCAAATAATAAATACCTTTAGAGAGCTAGACTAGAGTAAGGAACTGGTGTCAAGTCAGTACTTAAAAATTTGATATTGAACTAGGTTAAATAATAAATGCAGTAAATAGCTAACAAAGAGATCCTAACTCTGGACTCAAATTCAACATTTTATATAAAATGAAAACATTGATTTAAGACCATGATAAGTACTGTTAAAAATGCAACTACAACCCTGTAGTGTAAACTGCAAGGAGTTTAATGAATTTTGTCGCCCATTTGCACCTTGGCCACCATAAAAATGCCCACAATTAAGCCAAACAACCCAATGGCACTGGCAAAAATCTCAATGATCAGTATTTTGACAAATAGAGAGGCATTGGCCGCATCTGCCAGGGCTGCTCCACTGCCCACAATGCCTACGCATATTCCACAAACCAGATTCACCGTTCCTAAAGAGATTTTAAAAATACAGTAGTGCTAGGTTAGGATAAGACAGTGTTTTTCTTTTTACAAAAACAAAGTAAAAATTTGAATGTACATATTATATAATTTTAGAAGCTGCTAGCAGATATTGTTTAGGTAGAACCCCCACAACAGTTTTAAAGTGTTTTTTTTTTACAGCAAAAACATTATGCCCATTTCTATAAGTTAAGACAATATCAAGAGGGCTGAAAATCATATTTTAATTTAATAAACTATATTTTTTCTCAGTCAGTTAACATCTCAGTTAACACTCATATTAGTACAGGATATTAAAATCATTAAAACTCACTTATCAAGTCACTTATAGTATAAAATGCATGGGTACTTACCAACAGACAGGCCACCCCCAAAAAGTAAATAGCCAGCCAGCCAGTTTGTGGCCTTCAAGCCATCATCCTTCACTACAATATCCCAGGTGAAGTTGTCCAAATAGCCTGACAGTACAATCGCAGTAATCAACCCGTAAATTGCCACAGCTTCACAGAAGATCACAGAGATGAGATTTTTAGTTTTGATTCTAGGCGCTTTCACCCCTAAAATTTGTATTAAACACTTTATTACAAATTATACCTATACCTACAGGGAGTTTTTTTTAACTTTAAACAGGCTGATATCTGTGGGTCTAGTAAGGTTAAAAAATTCGTTCCAAGGATAGTTTATATTATACTATTTTCGCCACATATTTTTATGTAAACAGGGTGAAAAGCAAATGCATAATTTAAAGTTTTGTTTATGGTGCTTTGTTACTATTTTCACTTATTTTCATATTATGTTTGTTAGCTCTGACTAAAACCCTTTTTCAAGACATTTAGCTATTGTTGATACTTTGGGATGGCCGAAATCATTTTGCACACGTGCAGCTGGTAGTTTGGGGTCGTCCCTGCATACAACACATCAAACTTACCTCCTCCAACAATGCTGACCCCAACTGTGTGGATGCCCACAGCAGCCCCAACAACACTTAGAGAGACGGCCAGGCCGATGCCCAGGGCGGCCCACATATGGGGGGACGTGCTTTCCAAGAACCATCCAATACTCACTCGTTCCCCCTTGTTGGTCAGGACATGGTAAAGCCCCAAGATTGTGATTGACGCGGAAAGCAGCGCCACAAATGTAACTGCTAATACTGTTCGTAACCGAGTTTCTGCCATGTTTTTTTAGCTAAAAACGTTTGGGAGTTTAGGCAGTATAAGAAAATTTTAATAATTATAATGGGAGTTTAAAAAAGAATTGATTTGTTTTGGTTGGAAAGTTGGAAACTTGAAACTTCTTGTTGACGTTTCGAATGTCATACGTCATTAGCGACTCAACCAATCACAACATTTGCTGTGGCGACACCTCTTGGTTAAATTTGGGTTTACTCAATTTCAGTGCAGTTGGTTTTAAAATGGCCGCCGTGCGGTTTAACAAAACTTAAAAGTGCGGTTTAAAGTTATGAAACTTTGTTTTGTTGTCGGAAGATCGTGTGAAGTTCTGTAACTTAAAATATAACGAAACCTTGACTATTAGCTGCTATATTGAGACTTATTGGAGTGGATTCTATGATCGATCATTAGGGGTCGGAAGGAACAAGTAGCGTTCGGATCGGTAAGTTTTGCATTATGAAATAAAATTGTTTAGTTGTTTATGGTCGTAATGCCGGTAAATTAATGCTATTTTACTCAGTAATAAAGCTGGTTATAGCTAGTACTTTTACAAGAAATAGTTGAAATAATTTCATTTAAAAATTTTTGAAAATAGGAACTAATCACGCCATCTTAAGGTCGTGTGCCGCCATCTATCACCTACTTCCGTAACTTAATCTCAAAGTGTCAAAGTCACCTGTTTCTTCATTTATTTATTTATTTTTATTGCCAGTTTATTTGAGTTTATTTTTCCGGTGGTTATATTTAATATTTAATTATTAATACCCTAATTTGGATAATTTAACGCCTTTCAATTGATTCATAACTCTTCCCTCTCATGTCGTCTATGACATTTGGCCAAAAACTTTTTAAACCAACTCCACCAGAAAAAGGTAGTTTTCCTCTGGACCATGAGGGGTTGTGCAAGAAATCTATGGTGAAATACATGCAGTGCTTGAATAGAACGAATAACAAAAATTCCGAGTGTAGGCTAGAAGCCAAAGGTAATGGAAACAAGCTCGATTTTGTACCTGCAAATAGCTACAGAATTTTGTTCATTAGAGTACCTGGATTGCCGCATGAAACACAATTTAATGGCCCAGGAAGAGTGGTCTAAGCTAGGCTTTGCAGCAGAAAAAGACGACTCAGTGTCGCTTAACAAGAAAAACTAAAAAAATGGTTAATTTACTTATTGGCTGCACTGGCAGTGTTGCCACCATAAAACTTCCCCTTTTAGTTAGTTCTTTTAAAGAAGAATATTCAAAACATAACCAGCCAATCAAGGTATGTTTTCTGCTATTTTTTTTTTGTGTTTACTTAATGGCATTCATAGATCAGAGTAGTCACCACTGAGCATGCAAAACATTTTTTTAATACAGACGATCTTGGAGAGGATGTAGACGTTTTCTCAGAGGCAGATGAGTGGAATGCCTGGCAAGGAAGAGGTGATGAGGTGCTACATGTAGAACTTGGCAAGTGGGCTGATGTTTTACTTGTAGCACCTTTAGATGCTAATTCTTTAGGAAAAATTGCTAGTGTAGGTCTTATTATTGTAAACTAAATCTAACATCAGATAATAAGAATAACCTTTCAGGGCGTTTGTGACAATATTTTGTTGTGTACAATTCGTGCCTGGGATTTGAATAAGCCACTGTTTTTCTGTCCAGCAATGAACACTAAAATGTATGTGCATCCAATTACTGCCACTCAAATTTCTACTCTAAAGTCCTGGGGTTATATCGAGATTCCTGTTGTGGAAAAGACTCTCATATGTGGAGATAAAGGTTTGGGGGCCATGGCCGAGGTTTCCACTATAGTTGATATGGTTTTAACAAGTTTTTTGAATGGGACTTTTGATTAATATGTGTAGTTTTGTTAATCTTAATTAAATATTGTTAGTGTTTTATTGTTTGGTTTTATTCTAAAAAAAATTTCTATGAGTTACAACAAAATAAAACTATAAAAAATAATCTCGAAAATAATATATACTTGAGAGAATAACACTGGTTACTTAAATGCAAAAACAAATATGTTTACTAATACATAAGTAACAACAAAAAGTATAAATATAAATAAACTTAAAAAAGCCGAAGTAGTTTGTTAAATTATATATTTCAGTCTTGTTTTTCTTCTTCTTGGTGATCGTCGAGTTTTTTCAGGTGGAATCATCCTTTGTAAAACTTGGTTTTGTTTTTCATAAAGTGCCTGCTTTTCCCCTTCTGAGAAATATAACTCTTCATCAACTGAATCAATTTCAGTATAGTCCAGCAAGCCACTCTTATACTTCTAGAATATAAATGTTGTACTGATTAGAAAACAACATATATATTTTAGCACATATGCATGTACCTCATATTTTAATTGCCTGTATTCAATCTCCCTTTCTGACCACCGCTTCAGTATTTTATAAATATTAAGAATAACTATTTGGAGCTCATCCAAATTGTCCTCAATGAATATCTTCCCAAGGGTTACTTTCTGGAAAATTGGCTTGGCAGGGATAGGTTCATGTTTGATAATCCACTTCTTGTACCTTTCCAGATATCTCAGGCAAAAGTGGAATACATCTTTCTTGCTTATGTGTTTGTAAACCAATGATGGTTGAAAAGAGAGTCTGATTCTTTTGTGAGTGAATTTCTTGATGTCCAGACCAGGTAAATCATATATTTCTAGTTCCTGGAGCTTTGCTGTTTCAGCAAAAAGTTCTTTGCGTTTTTGGTTGAAGTTGTGAATGCGAATGTCTTTGCTTTTTTTCTCTTTTCGCCGGATTTTGCCTAAAAATTAACAATGTTGCATCCCAATGGTATTGACTACAATAATAATAACCAGCGCTTAAAATGTTTGCTCAATTTAGTCAACAGTGTTCTTGTAATTATTAAAACAAGTAACTTAAATTTCTTTATTTGTAGCAATTTTGTATTTAAAATATGATTAATACCTAATATACTACTTACTAATCCTTGTTTCCATAGAATATGTAGTTATATCTGAGGAACTAGAGATGGACCATGCCATTGTCTTTCTAATAAATCGGCAACACGTTTAGTTTTGTACAAAAAGCCAACTTCTACGATTTATATGACAATAGGTAAACAATAAACAGTTTTTTGCACGAATTCTTTGCGAGCATGATTCAAACAGTCAACGCACAATCTTCGTTTGAAGATAAAACAGTGCGCTTTGTATGTTTTGCGTAGCACTTTCCAAACGTTTTGTGGTGTGAGTGCACAGTGTTACGTCCACAAAATTCAATGTTTCACTGGCCATTGGGTGAGATCGCTTTTATTTAGGTATTTCGTTAGGAGGTCCAGCGTATTGATTAGTCCTTGAGATTAGAAAGCGCGAATCTTACAGTGTGGGGTTACGTTTCTTTGAAATTGTTAATTTTCATTTTAATACGTTTTCTGCTTAAGTATACAGTATAAAAAGTTACTCTTTTCGACCCATTTGTTTGCACTCTCGTAAACGACGTTTGATGTCTGCTGTATAGTATGTAATATCTTTCAACTATATTTAGTTACTTTTTTTTCATTTCTACTTTACTTTGTCTCATCTGTTAGTTCATACTTTTTTAATCACATTATTGACTTCTTTGAATCTTGTATTTAATTTTTCTCTTAGTTTTAGTGTTGTGGACATTTGTTTCCCATTTCTAAATTTTTTTGTCTCATTTTCACTATATTTCATTCATTAATTTGACGCATTTGCAGTTTCTTAAACAACGTTTGATGTTTGTTATAATGATTTTTCTCAGCTTCTTTTAACAATGTTCGCTTTACTTACTGATTTCTACTTCACTTTGTCTCTAGTTTTAGTTCCTCATTTTGTTTTCATATTATTCACTTCTTTGTAATTTTTGGAAACAATTTCTCATTCTAGTTTATTACTATTTGTTATTTATAGTGTTCAACAATTTTTTTATCATTTCTTAATTTTCTCTTCTCATTTTCACAATATTTTTTTTTATTTTAAACTGTTCTTATACCTTAAGATATATAAAACTTGAAAATCGAAGGGTGAAAAATTCACCAGAGCTTTTAAGAGCTTTTTTTCAGAAATCAACTTTTAGTGTCTTTGCTCTAAACGAAAGAATCATAGGAAATTAGGTAATTAAAACGTCACTTATCGGTATTATTGGCTCTAATAGAGACAGAGTTAAAGACTTTGGATAGTGTGACCAGACGTCCTCTTTTTCCAGCGAATTTTTTTAACTTCTTTTCACTATTGGAAATCGGGTCACCCTACATAAAGACTACACATTTTATGACTGTTAGTTTGTCTCATTTTTATTGATCCTTTGCCAAATTAATAACAAATAGATTTATTTATTTCCGGCTCTGAAACTCAACATTTTGCCAAGGCACATTCCACAGCTGCACTTCTCCATGATTATTCCCAACCGCCACACAATTTGTCCTGAAATAATTATTACTTTCATTTACAAAAACAAACTATCCATCATGGGACATACTTAGCTCCATTAATTGCCAGACTTGTCAAGTTTCTTCTGCTGACTTTAACGTTAAACGTGAGCTCTAGCGGTTTACCACCGATCACGTGGTACGCCTCCAAAGTACCATTCAGCCCGCATGCTCCCAGCAGTTTTTCCTCATAAAAGACATAGGATATGTCGTTTAAGGGGGTTTTTGAGAAAATGACTTGGGCAGGTTCGTCCTAAAAGTGATTTTCCATAAACTGGCACAACTCATATAAGACCTACTTGGTCCAGAACGTAGATCCTGATTTCGCCTTCACTGCCGCTGGTCAGAAACATGTCTTTTCTGTGTGGAGAGCATTTAATGGCTAGAATTTCTCCTTTGTGGGGCTCGTAGTACTTGAACACTGGATCGTAGTAGGGGAAATCGTCGCTGCTACCTAAGCTTCAACTCTGGTAATTGTTTTGTTTGAATAATATGTTAAATTACCTTTAATTTTCGTGGCTCCTAAAACTGAACATCTGACAATTAAACCGCCTTCCATGGCCACCAAGAACAGGTCTGGGATGTGTTTGGAAAAATCGAAGCCTACTATCCCTAAATCGCCCTTTTCCAAGACAGGCTGTCGCACTTCTGTCGTTTGGTTAATTTTTGCCAGAATTGGGGTTTTTATTTTGTATCTAAAATGTGCTTATTTTATTAGCTGGTAGGAAATATTGGAGCTGATTTAATGGGGCATTTTCAAAGCCCTCAACTTCAGTGTGGCTCAGTCCAAACTCTGCTGATACGTGTCAAGGAAAATTTATACCTACACAGTCTTCAGCTTGAGTAAATTTGCTCCAATGTCTAAAGTCCATAATTTCATCAGCCCATCAGTACTAGAGCTGACCAAGTACACGTTCCTGGCGGAGTTCAAGTCATTGGCCCATGACATGTGTGTAACGTACTCGTCATGGGCCACCACGTTGGAAAGCAAAGGGTCTACGTCGTTTTCAGTATTCCATATATAAACGTGGCCTAAGAAGTTTTTATAACTTATTATTATACATAATAACTTTGTAACTGATGGATTGTCTTACCAGTAAATGTACCTGCTGCAAGAATATTTCCGTGCATCGGATGGAACTTTGCAGTGGTCACACATGACTCAGTGGAGAACCTTTTCTTTGGGGTTTCTGACAACTTTTGATCCCTAAAACCCCCTTAAAATGAAACCAACTCTATTGATTCCTTTTTTTTGACCCCAACCTGTTTAATGCATAAATGCAGACCACTCCTGTATGGTGACACCAGGTTTTATGTTTATAATTATACGGTACTGCCAAAGTACTCCCGGTATTACTCCATTGCAGTGAAGTTATTATAGGAATCTCAAATAATAAAATTTTAATACACAATCTTATAGGTAGTTACACCTAAAATGCTTACTGCCTTGCTCCCCTCAGCCCTCGAGGCCACTTCAAGGCTTTGCATCAGCGTGCAAGTGGCATCCACAGACTCATCCAGAAGCCGGTAGTCCCGGAAAACCTTAGACCTGCTCGCCTTATCTAGTTGCTCCTTTACTTGAGGGTAAATCTTATTTAACCACTGGGCCAACTTCTCCATATCTACGTCCTTAGCTGCACCCTTCTCCTGGCTATCAGTCTGAACTTCTTCAGATTTTCTCTCTGATGTGCTGCTGGCCTTGTCAGCTACCCCAAACTCTGTGGTTTGCACCGTGGTGTTTGTCGACACTCTTTCAAACAAAAGTTAGGGTGGTTTAAAAAAATACCTAAGGGCTTACTTGGTGACTTTCCATTTCGATTCAAAGCCCACGCATTCGTTGTGCTTCACAGTAAACATTGTGTCAGGTCTGTTGTTTTGATGGATTTGAAATATTTAGTCACGAGGTAGAGGTGTATTGTTTGTATTGTCGAATGTAATATACTAGTGGTGGCTGGAAATCGATATTTGTTCGGGATACTTAACAGGCGTCGATTGCTAAGGTGAAAAGGAAAAAGTTTGAGTTTTGCATCGAATTGATTTACTTGCAGTTCTGATTAATTTGAAGCCTGAGGACAAACTGAAACGTTTATTATAGTCTAAACCATCTAATTCTTCTATAAATGTGGTAGATATCTGGAACGCATTCCAGACACGTTTTGGTTTCTGGTCGATATAAAGTGAGTTGAGGTTATCAAAAAGGATTATTTATTCAATTATCTTCGCATTTCTAAAGACATGAACCAATACTCTTTGTAATTTGCGGAAACAAATTTCAATAAATCAAAACCCAGTTTAACTTAATTGATTCTGATTGGTTTGGTTATTGAATCAATTTATTTCCAAAACTCTTACTCAATAAAACACGGTTTCTACGTAATCAGTTAAACCAACTACTCTCAACGAATGGTTGATCAATACTTGAAATAATTCAATTCATCGGTCATATATAAACAAAATTTTATTGTCAGTTGGGTAAATCAATAAGGTCAATATCTGAGAGTTACTTAATCTTAAATAAATCAAAATTGTATTTATTTTGATGGCTAAAATGGGCATTTACTAAATATTAAATAAAAAATTGCAAAATTCAATAAATCACAACTTCTTTATTCACTAAATCAATAAAACTCTCTCTGCCTGCCCAATAAAACATGCAAACTGAAGAGATTACCGAATTTTTGTAATTGAAGAATCTAAGGCTAGCGTCTGGTAATTTAGGTAACTCTTAGGGTATTCGACATTTAAACACAAGTTTTTTTTGACTTCACGGTCACTAAAATTTTGATGTTACTTCAAGGCACTGGGTGTTTCAATTGAAATATATAACTAAATTTATTTGGAGATTTCGGGATTTCGTTATTAAAGTGAGCCTTCGGTAAGACCGGTGACCTTAAGGTAAGTGTACTGTGGATACTTTCAAATTAAGTATTTCAGGATTTTCTTATTGTAGAAATTATTGCGACTTTTGTGACTTTAAGGTAACGGAAATATGCAGAATACTTATCACTAAGTTACCTCTTAACCTGAAGCATCCAGGCTTTCGTAATTGAAATACGTAATGTGTCTGCATGTGAGTGTCTCAAGGTAAGGTAATTGGCGTTTACATATAGTATAGTTACCATGAAATTACATGTTATCTACATCTAAAAAAGTACCTAGTTGAAAATACGTAACATGACAAGTTTTAGTCAATGTCCAAGTATAATTGACTTCAAGGGAATTAAAAGTCTGAACGTATTTGGGCCTTCGGGACAAGGTAATTAAGAAACAAACACTTTCTGTTGCTCAAATAAGAAAAATTAAGGTATTTGAGGATTTTAGAAAAAATCTTGTGACCCTCTGATAATGTAGATGACTTTAAATTTGTATTTGCCAAGAATTTATTACTACTGAAAACTTAATAGTTACCATGTAAGGATTGAAAATTGAAAACTAACTCGAAGCAAAAACTGACATTGTTTTGCCTGCAAGCAAATTTTAGAGACTTCAAGGTAACTAGAACTTTATAGTTAGGTGGCTATTTTCGATGCTGTGATTGAAATAAACAAATTATACGGGAAAGCCAAGCAAAGCAAGAAAAGTGAAGCCAGATTAGTGTTTTCCAATAGAAAATAATATATTGTGACTTTCTGATAATGCGGGTGACTTTAAAGTAGTTGGTATGCACACGGTCATTTCTAAGAAACGATGTATTGAAATATATATTAGTAGTAAAAGATGCTTTGAAAGGAAAACTGATGACTCTTAACTTTTGCTCCAAGTCTAAGTGACTTGAAAGTAATTAGAATTTTAAACCCACTTTAGCACCCAGGAGCTTTGGTGGACAAAATTAAACAAGCTCTGTGGTCTAGGCCTAGTTAAACAAGAAAACTAATTATTGAAGAATGTATTGTGACTTTCTGGTAATACAGGTTACTTTAAGGAAACTATCACTTTAAGGTAACCAAAAGTCACGCCATCCTCAGCGCCCAAGATTCGTCAGATCGAGGTTATCACAACGGTTTAAAATAGATGAAATGATGTGAAGGTTTTATTATTTAAGAACCTGATCTGACTGTGTGGTAGTACAGATCACCTTGGGGTAACTGGGATTCACTTCAAACCAAGGGGTGACTTATTACAAATAAATTACTTATAAAAAAATTAGCTCACTTCATGATGATTGTAATAAAAAATAAATTCTTGATCGAAGTGACAGTTTGGGCCTGCGCACGAATTCGACTGTTATTAAGGTAACTAAAACTTTAAAGTAACTAAGGACTCGAGCTTCTATTATTGGGTAATAATAGTATATTGTTTAACGAGTGACGAAAATACCATTTTCTCTCGCAAGAGAACAGTTTACCAACCGAGGCGAAGCCGAGCGCGTCATTGTCAACGTGACATCTCGATTGTCAGTTTGGTCAAATTTCAACACTTTGATTCACTTTTCTGAGGCCCGGGCAGGCAAAATATACATGTTTTTGTATGATTTCACCATTTTCCATGGTGTTTTATAAGATTAGAACAGTTTAATCGCATTTAATTGTCGATATACAGGCGAAATTAGAACAAGTTACTTTCGTCACTACGGACGAAAGTTAACGTTATGGGATTTTCTCTCACTAGAGACGAAAGTTACGTTTTCGGCTAGGGCAAGGTATGACGAAAGTTGTTTATTTTTACATGGTCGTAGAAAAAATAGATTTTTTTAAGTCTGTTTTTTTAAAGAACTTTTTGTGACTGCACTCAAGTTTAACATACTTTAAAGTTACTCGAGGTTCTCTCTATTACTCTAATTACTAGGTATTTTGTCAGCCCCGTAAGAGCAGCAAACCTCGAAGTAAACTGAGATCTCAAGAGTTTTGCTACCTTCAACGTAACAAAAACTTTAAGGTTAGTCTAGAACTCAAGCTATTTTGTTTTAAACCACATAAACCCATGTATAATCACACGAACAGAAGACACCAAACAGGATTACCTAATTTTTATGACTGCTTTTAAACTTAACTTACTTTAGAGTAACAAAAACTTTTTTTTAAGTTACGTGTGAACTCAGTCACTGGAACTATAAAGTTACTAAATACTGTCACTCAGTATAAGCCAGCAAAGTAAAGAGAGGAAGTGATCTCAAGGTTTTATTATTCAAGCACCTAATCCGACTTATCTTGAGGTAACTGAGCTTCAATTAATAATTATATGGGGTGTTCATTGGAAAAAGTCATCTAGAAGGTTATGAATTTTTGACAGGAAAGTAAATTTTTTTCTGTATATATTATAGTGTAATAGACTTTAGTAAACTAAAAGAGATATAGTCGATTTTATTGAAGAAATATTTCTATATTAAAAATTACAATAATTATTTTTGTATCTCCACGATAAACGTCCTGATTTGTCCAGGATTCAGGACCACTTGCAGGCCCCCGTCATCTTCAGCATTAATCACCGTGTGTCTTTTTGTCCTGCTCTTGTACAAGTTCTGGTCCATCCACAGTTTCTGCACCGTGCTGTCTTTAGTAGCCTTCACCTTCACGTTTTGGTAGAAACTATCTTCCAACGACACATTATTGGTACCGAAGTGCAACCTCTGATTGTCTTCTAGCCACTGGTTGCCGCCTAAAGTGGTTTCCTTGGCGGAGACTATGTTGAAGGGATTGAATATCGACTGAAAAGTGAGTTTTTTTTTAATTGTTGCACTTTAGTTTAAGTTAACGTCAAAAACCTACGGACAAATTTACTGTGGCAGGCAGTGACAAAATCGCATCGTCGTCTTTTTCAAACACGTGCTCGAGTCTCAAGAGGAAGCTGAATCCGATCCACGGTTCCAAAGTCAGGATCTGCACGTTCTTTGGCAGGGATTGCCTTAAGCCTGAGTACTAAAAGGTCACTTTTGGTGACACAAATCTTGCTATTGCCCTTACACTACTCACTTCTAAGTCGTACTTAAGCACATCTTCTTTGTTGGCCTTAGGAGTGATAAAAGTCCAGGTGTCCAGAAGCCTTCTTTGGGCAATATCTTTGGTAATTGCAGCAATACTATCGCCTGTATAGGAACAATTCTCAGTTGATGATGCTGTGGGTTAATACAGCCACTTACCATTTTTGGCATTCTTGGCTCCAATTGTGACGTAGTGAGATCCCCTGACTACCAATCCCTTACCAAAAGCTGTCTCGTTCAGTGCTTCTCCTACTCCAAATGCGTCGTCATGCAGACACAATCGGTGCACCTGAAAGTTTCCACTTCCAATGAGCTTCCTAACCACTTAACCTCATAGACTGTCAAATTAAGGTATAAAACTTACCATAAGCTCTACTTCTCCATCACTCAGACTAGTTCCTCCTTGGGCCCTATCTACCAAAACTGCTAACTCCAAATCTTCGGTTTCATCTCTAACTGAAATCTGTGAGGTGACTGGATAGTAGTTGCCAGAAACGGGTTCAGACAGATTGAGGTTCCACGTGGGTCTGAAGTTTCTCACTCTCTTCAGCAGCTCTTTGCCATTGGAGTCTGTGTAGAACGCTGAATCGCTCTTCAGATTACTTGTGTATTTGGTCACCACTTCTATGCCTGAAGCACCACTAAACAAAAAGTGTTTTGTTGAATATAAAGATGTTTTTTTTTTTGTATTTTAGTACTCATGAGGAATCGGTCCAACAATCCAGTCAAACTCAACATAGTTGTCGATGGCATTGACTCTAATGATCTGGCTGATGTAGTCGTTGAAAACCTGGTGTACCTCTGCCACAATGTCTCCCTGATATACTGTGTAGTTAACTTTTTCAGCTATTGGGACTAAAGAACCCTGAGGCCTGAAGACATAAGCTCCCGAAGACCTCAGCTCGAACGCGCTGTTGTTGCCGACGAAACCGTTGTAGTAGTAGAAGTTTTGATTTACTGGAATTTCTACCTCGTTGATAACGATCTTGCTTATCAGACCAGTGTTTGGGTCTAAGAGGAATGTCGAGCCCTAGTTGAAAACAGAGTATATCTAATTAAAGAGGACTGCTGGTGTTATACGTAGTTCGAGTTAGTTTATGTTGGTTCAGGTTCAGGCTAGTTCAGGTTAGTTTTGTCCACATCTGGCAACTCTGGACGTGGCTCTAAAGGGCAAAAGTGGATTAAAATCGTTCTGCTATTCCTGCGCCATTTGCTTCCGCTTCCTCATTTACTTCATCATTACCTCGCCCAAATAAGTGAATGGTGTACAATAATACCAATAAATCATCAAACTTTATATGTGTAATATGATATACCTTAACGCTGCCCTTATGGAAGCTGCTATCTGAGTTAGAAACGTGGTTTGGTTCTTCACCGATATCAGAGACGATGTAGGATTTCCATCCTAATGGAGGAAGATCGCTGGCGATAAAGACAAGCTCGTTCAGGGCTTCGCTGACGCGTCCAGGAATATTTCGGATAAAGTCTGGGATTGGCACGATTTGGGTCGAGAGGTTGGCACCTGAAAGTGCGCAGTTTCAACTTTAATCAAGTCCAACTAGACTATAAAAAGCTCTGCAGAATCAACCACCTTGCGGTGTAGTCAACCCTCAACGTTACGACGTTTAATTCATGTCTTCTTCACGGGTTATATTTGACCACAACAAACAATGACGCTTGAACAGGCATGATAACATCTATGATGCATGTCACACATTACGCACTACAGCACCATCACGCAACAACTTCAAGTTGTGGTCGCCGGCACCAACATACAACGATTAAGTCATTGCTTGCCGAATTTAGCCTTGAAGAAGACGTGAATTAAACCTCGAAACGTTGGCCGTTTACTCAAACGCCAAGAAAGTTTTATTTGTCCTAAATCTCGGACACTTTTAAACACTTTACTATCGGTGATGATTGAACGTGCAGCAAACAGTTTTTGCCACCTTTTACAAAATCAGTTTTGGGGCTTAATAAACGATATAATTAGCTATTATCTAAATTCAGAAAGTATGTAATATGATATTTAATTAGTTTTTTGCAGATTATTCCTCTCAGTTTATGTTTCCTTCTTGCTGTAGAATTTTATTTACGTAGTGGATACACTTTTAATTTTGCCTAGGGTTTGTACGAGGCAACAGTTTGTACACCCTGATATTTGTACGAAACAACGTTGCAGGGTCTGATAAAATTTTGCCAAATTTAGTAATTTTTTGGTCATATCAGGTCAGGAAAAGGCCAATTCTGATAATTTTTGAAAATATTCAAATTTGTTTCGTTTTTTTGTTCTCAACTGTAATAATTTCAGTTTTTTTCTTCTTTTTCTTGCTCACTGTTTTTTTCTTTCTAATATTTTTTCTATAATATAATAACTGTGGTCTTCTGCACTTTTTCGTTATAAGTTGGACTCTCCTCCAGAGTAACTGTTGGTTTTATATATGTGTTCTGCTTTCCTGTATGTAAAATTCTCCCTTCTTTAAGTAACCAACAAAATATCAAAACAAATTTACTTCTGTTTAAGGTTTTTTGTCTTATTCTTCTTCTCAAAGTACTTTTCCCTTTTTCGCCTTCTTATTTTTTATAATGCGTTTGTTGACAACTTTCTTTTTATTCTTTTTAATCTTCTTTAATATAGTCACAGTAGTTTCTGGTAACTTACCGTTTTCTTCATTAGTAGCCATTTTAGTTTTATTTTGTTCCTTGTTGACTCTTTATTTAACGTTTTTTTCCTTTGGAATACCTTTCTTTAGAAATGTTACCTCCTGTGTTGGCCTATCGATGATACCAAGCGTGAATTGTCTTCCCTACTTAATATAAGAACTTAATAAGCTTGAAACTTGAAGTAAGCCTTGAAAAACACCCCAAAAAATGCAAGGTTTCGATTAATATACAATAATGTTTACCTTTAGAATCAGTCACTGTATATGCAGATCCCAACACAGGCAGCCTCACCACTTTGTCCACGTTCCTGCTCAGAGGATTGTAGATTGTCACGACAAACTCTTTATTTTTGGTCTCCGATTCGGCGCACTGGCTGATGTTCAACAGGTGGCACGTGTTCAACGTTATCAAGTCCTCGGTTTGGTTCAGCAACTTGCTGCAATATTATACGTAACCTCAGGATACCAACTGATGTTACCAAATCTTTACTTGATTGCTGCGGTGGTCACCAGCTCGCACTCTTTAAACCCTAAGTCCAGATGCCTCTCGTAGTCGTCAGACACGTGCTGCTTCTCAGTGCCAGTTATTGCGTCATGGTGCTGCATCACCCCCATGGCTTCCCTCAGCACATTTAGGTCTACACGATCCAGAGGGTCCAGGTCTGCCAAAGCATACAGCTGTTTGCACACCTAATCCCCAGTTAGGGTTAAAGTTAGTCATTAGTTAGCTATTAGGCCAGAGGAATCAAACCTGAAGGAAGTTATTGCCAACTCTTTCATAACGTTTAACAGTAGGTCTGGAAGTGAAGTACCCGGTCCAGAAGGCATGAGGGTCTGAGGCATAAGGAAAGAAGTCATCTTGCTTCACAGGCCACGTGTTCTTGTTTTTTGTCTCAGCTTCGTCGTGCACTGCTTTGACGTAGCACGAAGGAGTTGAGTAGACCAGATTGTACTTGGAGCCGTTAACCTGGCGCTCGTTTACATAGCTACAATAAACCCGCTCAACTACCTGTCTCTTTTCAGAGAAAACGACTTACTAAATCAGCTTGTCCAGGTTCTTGAACCAGACCTCGGCATCTTGATAGTGGAAGTCTTCCCCCATGGTGATGAGGATGTTGTCGGTGACGTAAACTTGGGTGGCGTTATCCAGATATTTGATAAAGTCGTCCACCTTCTTGTCCACGTTGTACTCGAAACTGTTTTTGTCGTCGATGAACGGTTCGTCGGTGCAGAGGAGGTCGAAGCAAAATCCTGGCGGAGGCCCATAAGTGTTGTACAAGATCCCGGTGAAGATGTCGCTGGAATCGCCTAGGCTGCTGCTGGCACGCCACACCATTTCCGGGGTGCGGGTTTCCCATCTCACTTGCTTTTCCTGGTAGTCGACGCGACCCAGCAGTAGGGCGTCGAAGCCCAGCTGGGCAAAAATGTTGGCCATCTCTTTGCTGTGGCCGAATGGGTCGATTTGCCAGCCGATTTTCGGACGACCGCATTCTCCAAATGTGTCGTTAAGTTTCCTAAAATAAAAAATAATTTCTTGACAAATTTTATTATTAGAGCATATAGGCAAAGTTATTAGTTTTTGTATGTTTAATGGTAAATTTAATTGATTTAGTGCAAGAAAGCAGAGACAATTGGTACCTTTTTTTTTTCAATCTAAGCAACGTCAGCAGATAGTCTTTCGAATATTTGAAGGGTAACTGCCCCTTAATGCCAAAAATTTGACTTGGTTTGATTTTGATTTGGAATTGTTGGTTTGTGATAATTGTTACCTTAAACCCCAAGTCATCTGATCGATAATCGATTGATAGTGGGTGGTCGCCTCGTCGTTCATGCACCATCCACCGCCGATAAACTCCAGCTGACCATTTTTCACGAATCTACGCACCCTGGCTTTCACGATGTCGTGCTGTTCCTTCCACCATTTCCAGAAGAAAGCGGTTTCCACGTAGATAAATCTTTTGTTCGTGAGAGTTAAAAAATGATTTGCATTTCCATTGCAAAGACAAGTAGCCTCTTACCTTCTATTTTCATCCTTAAGGAGAGAATTCACCACTGTGTCTAGAATGTATTGCACCCCGGCATTTTGGATTTGGGTGTTACCTAAAAGCCAAGTCAAGGTAGTCACCACAGAACTTAAGAGAAATAAATTATTGTCTATCTAACGGAGTGTTTTAATATAAATAAAAATTAATTGTCGCTTCCGAAAATCGAACTGACTAAGGGGAAGAAATCTACTTAATCGCTGATACAATTATTAATGATTATTTAATCTGTAAAATATTTTCATAATACATAAAAAATAATTGTCACCACCGAGAATCGAACCCACATTTTCTTCATTGAAAACCGCCGTCCAAAGTAATTATTCTGCTATAAAGGTCGTAGATATGGACGTAGAAAGGTCTAACATTTGAAATACAAAAAAGCCAGAAATACGATTTTTTTTTTAGTTTTTAATACAGTTTACGCTGTAGATAATAAAGATATTATTAGCTACAGTGTATACCACTTTACTAATCATGCACATTTATTTGACTACTGCAAGGGGTTACAAACAGAACAGAAGATTAGAAGAGAAGTGCTCTCTTTTTAATGAAGCCAAAAATTGTTAATTATATTTATTTTTTTATTAAAAATACTATTAGTTTTTTAAAGCATTGTTTACATGCTTTAATGACTTGACATGCAGTTTCTTGAAAGGACTTCTTATTGCTAAAACTAATAACTGAAAAATGTTTTTTTTTAATTGGTAATAGATTAAAAAATGAATTGGTTCTGCAAGCCAATTCACGTCTATTTTGATAATACCTAGACGTGAATTGGCTTGCAGAACCAAGAAGATCAAAGTCTCAAAACATTAAAATTTAATCGAATTAATAAAAAAGAATATTTTGCTTAAAATAGTACTTACTTCCATAATAGTATTGATCCACCGTTTTCAACCAGCCGACGTCGTCATGGGTGTGAGGCACAATGTGGACATTGACCAACCCTTCTTTTAGAGGATGGCAGGACTAAAACATGTTTATTTTTTCACTTTGGCTTTGAAATTAAATAAGCGCAGTACCTCGTAGCCGCAAGTTGTCGTGGGTGGTGCCTCCGTGGTGGTTGTCGTGGGTGGTACCTCCGTGGTGGTCGCTCCATCATTAGGAGAGAAAGGAGGTTGTACAGCGGTTACTAGCACCCCCAAATTAACAGCGAGCACTAAGGTCCGCAGTAACATGATGGTTTCGCTTGTTTAGACCCACTCACCGGCAGGACCACAATGATAATCGTTAAACCGCAAATTGGCCTTTACACACAAATGCGGTAGTAAGGCTGGAATTAAATTGCGCTGCTTGCTCCGTTTCTGGTCATTATACCCACTTATCTGCAGACCTTTGGCATTGTTTGTTCTGTTATCTCCTCGAGGACTCTTGAGATTTTTTACCAGCCGTGGTCGACGCTGTTGCTATCTATTATCTGATCGGGAATAATGGCAATAATGAGATAACGAATTGCTCGAGTTAAGTATCAAATCGTAAATTTATTCCATAGTATATAATAAAATAAATATTTACATATATGAAAAATACAAATGGATAGTTAAAATATAATAAGCTAAACTAAATAGTGATTAGTGTACATAGTACACCACAGCCTTGATTATTGACATACCCATTTCATGATAAAATGTTACATGTGGAATCAGAACTCAGGTCTGGCCGCTACAAAAACTAACTGCACATTAATTGTTCTTTACTGCATAAATACTGATACAAATGTATTTCTTTACGTGTGAATATTGAACAAAACGCCTAGTTTATTATTTTTGGCTAATACTATAATCACTGCTATCAGAACGACCACAATGATGGCCAAAACTGTGACCGTTATTAGGAGAGATCGTTCGCATTTTGTTCTCCTGGCGAAGCAGCAATACTGCTCATGGTATATCCTAGAATCAAAAAAAAAAATCCTAAAGAGTACTCAAAAATAATAGTTCATCAGTTTTAACTAAAACTGCACAAATGTATAATGAAATTTAAGTAGGGTGTATTTTTTTCTTTAAGTTGACTTTAAATGCAGTTAGTTAATTTTCTTCTCCTTCAATTTAAATAACTAATTATCTTCCATTTTGTATAATATGTTCCTCTGTTTGTGCTTCGGAGTTGACACTATGCCTAGGTCTTCTTCCATCCAAGAGTTCTTTGCACTTGGACAATGTTTCGAATCCATCATTATTAACCTTTTTTTTTTGCTTCGTGGGACATTAATATATCACTCGGTGTCACTTATGCACTTCAAGTTGTCAGCATCTTTGGTTTGAGTAGTTCCTACCTTTCAAATTATTGACATTTTCTTTAACTTCTACTACCCTCTCCAATAGGATTAAAATATCATACTCAGCATCATTCTCTAAAGTTCCCTCTACTGAAGACAGAGATTCAGCGGCCTTCTCCAAGCTAGAAATGTCCTTGTCTTTAGATTGGAGGGTGTCTAATGGTTCATCTGTCAAGATCCCTGAGTTAAGTAGTTTTTTCGTCTCAAATTATTGAAATTTTCTTCTATTTCTGCGCGACTTTCTCGAATACGATTAAAATATCATACTCAGTATCATTCTCCAAACTGGAAAATTTCTTGTGTTTGGAGTGGAGAGTGTCTAATGGTTTATCTGTCAAGAGCTGTGAGTTGAGTATTTAATCTGAGAGAGGTTCTTCTACGACTTTCTCAAGTACCATTAAAATACCATACTCAGTATCATTCTTCAAACCGGCCTCTACTGAAGACAGAACTTCAGTGGCAGTCTCCAAGCTAGAAACATCCTTGTCTTTGGAGTGAAGAGTGTCTTATGGTTTATCTGTCAAGATCTCTGAGTTAGGTAGTTGCTTCGTCTCAAATTTTTGAAATTTTCTTCTATTTCTTTCTCAGTATCACTCTTCAAACCTCCTTTTACTGAAGACAGGACAGTGGCATTCTCCAAAATAAAAAAAATCTTGTCTTTAAAGTGGAGAGTGTCTAATGGTTTATCTGTCAAGATCTCTGAGTTGAGTAACTGCTTTATCTCAAATTATTGAAATTTTCTTCTACTTCTACGACTTTATCCAATACCATTAAAATACTATGCTCAGTATCGTTCTTCAAACCTCCCTCTACTGAAGACAGAACTTCAGTGGCATTCTCCAATCTAGACACATCCTTGTCTTTGGTAAAGTTTTGTCTGTTAAGACCTCTGGGTTGAGTAGTTGCTTTGTCTCAAATTACAAAATTTTCTTTCTACTTGTAGGACCTTCTCCAATTCGAATAAAATATCATGATTCTGAGTATCATTCTCCAAACTAAAAACTTTTTGGTCTGTTGAGTGGAGAGTGTCTAATGGTTTATCTGTCAGGATCTCTATAGGTTTCTATTTTCTTCTAACTCTACGACCCTCTTCAATACGGTTAAAAAACTTTCTTCTCTCTACTGAAGACAGGACTTCAGTGGCGTTTTCCAACCTGGAAGCGTCCTTGTCTTTAGATTGGAGAGTGTTAGCTAAATCTCTCCTTATCGGTATCTTTACACTCTGCTGACACATCTTGGTTGTCTTCATCAGCACCATTTAAAGCTTCAGAAATGTAAGTTTTTTGTCTCCAAACTAGAAACTTTCTTGTCTTTGGAGTGAAGAGTGTCTAATGGTTTATCTGTCAAGATCTTTAGGTTGAGTAGTTGCTTCATTTCAAATTATTGAAATTTTCTTCTAACTCAACGACCCTCTTCAATACGATTAAAGTACCATAGTAAATATCATTCTCCAAACTTTCCTCTCTCTACTGACGACAGGACTTCAGTGGCGTTTTCCAAGCTGAAAGCGTTCTTCTCTTTATATTAGTGAATGTACTTGTCTTTATATCTTTACTCACTGCTGACACATCTTGGCTGTCTCCATCAGCACCATTTAAAGCTTCAGAAACTAAGTTTTTTCCAATACCATACTCCGTATCTTTTTCCAAAAAATCTTCCTCGGCCGAAGACAGGACTTCAATGGCATTCTCCAAGCTAGAAGCATCCTTGTCTTTAGTTTGGTGAGTGTAAGCTAAACCCCTCTTCGTCAGTATTTTTACTATCCGCTGACCATCTTGGTTGCCTCCACGATCAACTTAAGACATTTAAGGCTTCAGTATCTTTTTTTATATGCTGGACCTTTTATATATATATATATATATGACACATTTTGGTTGCCTCCATTTTACCTTTAGAGCTTCAGAAGCTAAATTTTTGCAATACCATAACCAGTATCTTTCTCCAAACCTTTCTCTACCGAAGACAGGACTTCAATGCTATTCTTCAAGCTAGAAGCGTCCTTGTCTTTAGCTTGGTGAGTGTAATCTAAACCCCTCATCAGTATTTTTACTATTTCCTGACACATTTTCGTTGCCTTCATCAGTAACCCTGTATCTTTTTCTAAATCTTTCGCTACTGAACAGAGAACTTCAGTCACTTCAGTGGCATTTTCCAAGCTAGAACAGTCTCCAAAGTAGAACCAAGTTTCTGCTAGAACTTAGATCTTCAAGAGTTTGTTGTGGGGCTTCATTTTCAGTAAACTTCTCCTTCATAAGTGTATTCTTGTGTGTGACAAGTCTGTTGTGATACTTCATCTTCAGTAAACTTCTTCTTCGTCACCAAGTTCTTGAGCTGAATTTTATTTTTAAGAGGAATCTAAATCATTTGCAATACAAGCTAAACAGTGTCCTCATCAGTATCTTCACTGTTACTGACACATCTTGGTTGCCTTCATCGGCAACATTTAAAGCTCCACAAGCTAAGTTTCTTGCAATACCATACCTTCTTTCTTCAACATCATTTCTTCTTCCATACCAACGACGTCTTTCTCCAAGCCTTCCTCATCTGAAGTTACGACTTTAGTGGCATTCATCAAGCTAGAAACGTCCTTGTCTTCAGATTGGAGAGTGTCTAATGGTTGTCCTCTTTTTAAATAAGAACCAAGTTTCTGGCAGAGTTTAGATTTTCAAGAGTCTCTTATAGTGCTTTATCTTCAAAAGCAAAGTTTTTTTACATTACCATACCATGTATCTTTCTATAAACTTTCCTCTACTAAAGACAGGACTTCAGTGGCATTGTCCAAGCTAGAAACGTCCTTGCCTTGAGATTGGAGTGTCCAATGGTTGGCGTGAAATAGTCCTTTTATTGAATAAGAACCAAGTTCCAAATCGTGAACCAAATCGTAGAACCAAATCGTGTCTTTGCTGATATCATGGCCAGCTTCGCTGACTGAACACCCTCATCAGCTGATTCAGCTTCCACATCAACAGAGACGTTCTCACATGATTCATCGCATGACTCTTTACAGGTTTTAAAATCTTACCCAGAATCATCAACGGGTTCTGAA
The DNA here is from genome assembly GCA_951812265.1 of Taphrorychus bicolor. NCBI lineage: Eukaryota > Metazoa > Arthropoda > Insecta > Coleoptera > Curculionidae > Taphrorychus > Taphrorychus bicolor. The sequence continues at coordinate 41,175,421 of OX638303.1, read as the reverse complement.
AGATTTAGAAACTCGTGGTGATCTGCTATGACATTGTCATCTTCGGTTTCTGGAGTGACAATTTATGCTGCAATGACATTATTGACAGGTGCAGTTGCTGATTCAGCTTTGTCGCAGTCCGAAAATTGTTACTTTTGTTCAACTTTCATTAAATATACTTACTCTAGACTTTGAACGCTTGGAGGTCTGGATGAGGCAGTTCTAACACTCTCATTGGCCGACTCGCTCCGCTTCAAGCTACCCTCATAGGCCTTGTTCTCGTAGGTGTTTGTGACTTTGCTCTTGCTGGCACTCGATGCACTTATTCTAGAGGCATCCGAAGATTTCCTAAAAAAATATGTTAACTCGTAGAACGGCAAATATGTGTGTATAAATAGGCTGTTAACAAAATACCATTACATTTATTAAACTTTTTTTATTTTTACACATTTTTTAACTTTAAGAAAAACGTCGAAACGTTAGCAATTTTACAATCTACAGGGACGTTTCAGTTGCTCTTAAGTCAGCAAATATAACCAATAGTATCAAAGAAAAGTATTGGTTTCAACTTTATGGCTTTATTTGACATTGTCTAAGAGTAGTATTTTTTAATTTCAGGTTGCTTCAGAGTGGACAAACAAAAGTAGTCTAACTATGGCTGAAGAAAAAAACAAACTCAAATGGTAAGTGGCTCTTTTCCACACGATGACTCTCAGCTTAATACTGATTTTTTTGTCAGTTCATTCCATGAATCACTGAAATTAGAATAACAATCAATATTTATTAAACAAAGTACCTAATAGATTTTCTTGTGGACGTAGGTACTGTAGCGATAAAGTAGGTATATCTTGTAAATCATGTAACATTAAGTCCAAGTTTTAAATAGCATTAGATAGAAAGCTTTGTGACTAAGTCCAAATTGTTGTGTGGATTAACGTATTGTCCCAAATATGATTGATCAGTTTGTTTGTTTTTTTTTTACTTTTCACTTCTGAATCACTAATGGTTTTTCCGGGGGAAATTATTGTGCAAAAGCAATTTGCATCGCTAGAAATTACAGTGCATTTTTCGGAATAACTGTAGATTTTATGAAATTACTGAGAACTGCTCTTAATTGCTATAAATTTTATAGAATTACCAAGGAACTTTTTGAAATGGTTTGGAATTACTTGGAATTGCATGATTTTCTGGCCAATAATTGAAATTTGTGAAAAATATTTGGGATTTTATTCTAATTTTAGCACATCAGGTTATTTTTTTCTCTCATCATTTAGCACTGTAAAGGTGCATCAAAAGCACTGTAAAGGTGCTTTTAAAAATGTCACTCTGAATATATAGGAAATTTCTCTGGTTTACTGGACATTTAACGGAAATACTGAAAACTCCTCGAAATTACTGAACATTTTTATAGAATTACTGAATATTTCTTGGAATTAATGGCAATTCCTGAAGGAATTAAAAAAAAAAATCTTGAAAAGACCCGTAATTACTTGGAAATTTCTTAAATACACTTAGAATTACTTGAAATTGCACAACTTTTTGATGAATGCTTGACATTTAAAAAAATACTTGGAGATTTAAAATAATTTTCCTGCTTTGCAATTTTAGTGTACACACCATGTGGTGAGTTCTACACCTTGCTCCAACTTTACCCTGTAATTTTAGCGCACAAGCAGTTTGCATTACTGGGAATTACAGAAAATATTCCAGCTTACGTTTATCGGAATTACTAAAAATTCTTAGAAATTACTAAAAATTTTGTATGGAATTACATAGAAATTTCTTGGAAATAATCGGCATTACTTGTGAATTTAAAACTTAAAAACCACTGGAATTACCTTAAATTCCGCAAATAACTTTTTGGTAAATGCTTAAAGTTTTTAAGAAATACTTGGAACTTCGAAACAACATTCGTGCTCCGCCGTTTTAGACCTCTGGCTATGCGATTATAGAATTTTAGTGTACAACAGTTTGCATTACTAGGAATTATAAGAAATTTCAAGAATTTTTTTTGGAAATTTTTAAAAATGTAAAATTGAAAGTAAATTTACGGAATAACTTGCAACTGCACGGCATTACTTGGAACTGTATTGAATTAAAAAAATATTCGTTACTGGAATTTTTCAGATTTATTGGAAATTGCTGGACGTTTCTTGTAATTACTGTAAAATTTATGAAATTATTGTAAATGCTGAGAAATTTCTGTAAATTTTATGAAATTATCAATAAATATATTGCAAACACCTGGAATTACTCGCAAAGTTCTTGAAAGTACTGGGAATTACTTTGAAACTGCACGGAAAAATGCTTGAAATCTACGAAAAAAATCATGTTCGAAGTTGTTTCCAAGGTTTGTTCTTTTTACCCGTCGGTGAATGTCACTCTGGAATATTAGTGTACAAGCCATTTGCATTATCAGGAATTACAGAGAATTTCTTTGTCTTACTGAGCATTACTCGAAATTACTGTAAATTTTATAAAATTACTAGAAATTTATCAAATTTACTGAAAATTGTATGAAATTACATACCAAAAAGTTTCCTGAGAATATCCGGATTTACTTAAACTGTTTTGAAAATACTTAGAATCGCTTAAAAAGTATCGTACTTTTTAAGAAATACTTGCCATTTATAGAAAATCCTTGAAATTTTAAAGTAATTTTTAGTGTATACATTATATGATGCGGTTTACTCTTCTTTGGAAGGAAATTTAGTATACAAGTACGAATTACTGGAAATTACAGGAAATTTTTCAGAATTACTGAAAAAGTTATCGAGTTACTTTACTGGATGTTTCTGAAAATGTCTTTCTATTACTACAATATTATGAAGGAATTTCTAGAAATACCTGGAATTACTTGAAAATTTGCTATTTTACTACACAAGCAATTTGCATTGAGTACTAAAAATAACTTGAAATTTTTCGAAATTACTGAAAATTTCTCGGAATTATTGGGAATTTGTTGGGAATTATTGGGAATAGTGGAAATATCACCTACTAGAAATTGCACGGATTTGAAGGGCACACTTCTGTGTCTGGAATTTCAAAGCAATTTTCTAGTTTTGTAATTTTAGTGTACAAGCAATTTGCATTACTAAGAATTTATGGTAAAAATTTGATATTTCAAAGCAGTTTTCTAGATTTCGAATTTTAGTGTTTGAAGCAATTTTCGTCACTGGACGTTACTGAACATTTCTAGAAATTACTGGAAATCTATTGAAAATACCCAGTTGAAATAATTACATATTTACAATTGCAGAGATTTGTAGAACCTACTTGAAATTTATGGAAAATACTCGGAATTTCAAAACGGAATTTCTCAGTTTTGAAATTTTAGTGTACAAGAAATTTGCATGTGAATTACATACAATTTCTCAGAGTTACTGGAAATGTCTCTGAATTATTTGAGTTACTGAGTATTTCTAAAAATTATTGGAAATTTCATGTAATTCCACAGTCATTTCTTAGAAATACCTGAAATAACTTTGACATTTACAAAAACATATTTATTTTTAAATTCCTAGAATTACTTAGTATTTCGCGGACTATCTGGAAAATACTTGGAACTCCAAAGTAATGGCCCAGCTTTGGAATTTCAGTTTACACATGAAGTTTACCTCCCCGGATTTTGTCTTCAACGTTTCAACATTTCATTATTTCGACCTCTTCGGGACAACAGCTGAGGAGTTCGGAAACCAGAAAACGCAGATTTTCATACTGGAGGGAACATATCTACTGACTTTAAGTTTTAAAACCTTACATTTTTTTTTTTTTATTTCCATTTGCCGATTTTTTATTCTTCCGGGGTTTTTGCGGTTCTTTCTTCTTTAACGCGTAATAAGTCGGTTCAGAAGTATTTAATTCGTGGTCTAGTAACCACTACAGATTTACCACTACCTGAAGAGGGTGGAAATTATATCACGGAAAAGTTAAAATTTAGCCAACAATAAACGCTTGTGCGGGAGTAAACATTCACTCATTTCTAAACTTAGAAACCAAACCTTAATATGTCGAGGTTAATTTTCTAATTTGTCCTAACCTGCTCAGTTTTTTGCTCTCGTTTTCCACACTAAAAGCTATAGTTTTTTCACTGTTTTGTCCAGTCGGGCCATCCTCAGGAATGGTGGGGGTCGAGGGCGGCTTGGCCTTTTTTCTCAATTTGCTCGTGTTCCCTTCGGTTATCGTATTCCTTCTGGATACTGCCCCCAGGGTATCCAATTTAAGGGGTCGGTCCGGTAGGGATATGTTCGAGGTGCGTTTTCCTTTTGTTGTGTATTCATTTTGCGGCTTTGACATATCAACCTAAAAGAGTGACCGTTTAGAGAGAGATGAAATTTAACATTATTTTACCTTTTTTGCTTGAATAGTTTTGTCTTATATCAGAACTCTCTGCTATGGATGATATAAAGTTTTGCGGAGCAGTGATTAGTCAATTTTCTTTGAATGAAGCTAGACGTAAGACCAGAAATTATGGGGTTCTGTTTGAATATTTTCTATATCATATCACGAGTTTTTAGCGTCCCTATAAACTTATGCAGTGGGTGAATTAGCGGGTTATGGACAAAATAACGACAAATAGGTCTTTATTAAGAGCCTTGATAAAGACCGAAATACATGGTCGAAATGTTGAAAACTGAGGTAAACTGAGGTTGATTGTTCCCAACCATCTCATCCAGCCACAGTATTCTCTATATCGTTTCAGCCCTTTAACAACCCCTGAGAGATGTCGGAGTTTATTATTTGTGACACGTGGAACTACTAGAAAAAATTAAATAAAAGATGCATCATATATTTTAATAATAATATTTTATCATTGCTTGACTGAGATGTTTATTTAGCAGATATTGGCGTTTTTGGGACGTTAGTTGTTGATGAAAAAACCATAGTAATTATGTGAGACAAAGAGGATTGTACTTATTGAACTTATTGAAATTTTGAAGTATGAATTGTTGATTACAGATTAATTAACGATTGTTATCAGAGAGTGAGTGTCCACTCAGAACGCGAATATTTGGTCCTTAGTAAGAGAACAGCTTTTGATAACTCACTGAGTTTCCAAATCCAAAACCGGAATGTTTGAACACTAAAAAGAAGTTATATAATATCTAAAATTCTTGTTAAAATTTAAAATTTATTCTTAAACAAATCTATGATATGCTGCTTACCAACGTCTAACTCAAAACTCTCGCCAAAAATGTTGCATCAAAGGACTACCGTTTGTGGTAAGTGAAAGAAGACACCCAGAAGAGCAAAAAACACTCCAATCAGTCCAATCAAAAGCCCATCTAAAGTTACAGGTGGTCAAAGTTGAAAATTGAGAAAAAAAGACGTAACCATGACGACCAAAGGGGGGTACACTTGTTCAAATGGAAAAAAAACATTTTGTTCCTGTTTATGATCGGATCAGGACGATTGCAATCCCCTAAGAATCGAATGAAACAAGTGAATTCTTTAAAATGGTAAAAAGGTCGGTTTTAAAAGTGAGTTAAAATCGATCATGTGTATCTGAGTGAAAAAGTGCACCTTCGAATTTCCGTTGGTAGTGGGTAAAAAAGAACATCGAAAAGAACAAAAAAGATTGGATTCATTCCGATTCGTCTAATCGTAAGTTCAAGTTAACTTAAAGGAGGTCAAATTTAAAAACTCAAAATAAAAAAGAAATTATTATTGTATTGAGATGTTTGCAATCCCCTAAGAACGTAACAAAACTTAATTTGAATGAAATTAGTCTCAAATGTGAATTATTAATCTTTGAGGGCTTTTGGTCAATAATAACTACATCAAAACATTGTTTTTTTTTAATAGCTTATCAAACATTTTGTTGCAATTAAATGGCACAATATCTACATACCCTAGTTGAAATTGACCTATCCTAATCGCAGCACTGAACCCAAACAAACACTCACATTACAAAAAAACTCAAAACGTCCTTGCGTTCGCTCAAAGATGTTAAAATCACGTGAATCGAGAAGTATTTTCCTCCCGAATTGTCAGCGATTCGAAATATTGTTCAAAACGGGTCGTTCGTTCGTTTTTACTGAAATTTCGTTATCCGGCACTTGTTTTGGGAGGAATCCAGCGACAACGCAACGTCGATAAGATAAGGCCGGGAACAACACGCCAAACAATAAACGTAACTCGACGATGATGTGGTGGACTACTATTTATTTCCTACATTAGCGCAAATAAATTTCGTCCTGTTATTTATTGATTGACTGTATAATTTCTGTTTTATTTACTACTTAACGCTGGGGAAGTACATTAGTTATTTAGGCCAACTTGCAATATTCAGGGTCGCCTTCGAAGGGGTGAGGTTTTTTAACCATCTAACCGTCTCCTTGTAACCAATACTTCAATTAGTATTGGTTATAAGGTAGGCAGTTTAGTTATAAATGGGGATTTTGAGGGGCTTTGAAGCCGTGGTTCAATGTAATGTTTTTCTACGTCTCGTCCACAACTGCATTGGACATTGTCGACAAAGGCGACGAGGTAAGGGGCGAAGTGATCTCCCTTGCGTTTCTAATTTGATTTGATCTTAGGGTTCTCACTGCCACAGCTGATTTTATGGGGTTGCTTTATGGGTGAAATTTATTTTTTGATACTTCCCAAATTGAAAAGTTAATTGAAAACACGTTTTCGACTTTTTTAAACGATGAAGAACCATCATTTCTCTCAACTCTTGACCCGATGGAGTGAGGCTTGACACAATCAGAGCTCAGGACTGATTTGACTTCTTGTTGGAATAGGTCTATGGATTAGGAGAGTTGAATAAATATTATCTAGGTATTCTTTTTTTTAAAGGGATTTCAAACTAAGAAACCACTTTGAGCCAAACGAACTACCTATCAATTGGTTCACCCATCAATTTAGGACGACCTCTAAAATTTTCGGCGAATTCACCCGCACTTCTCGATGCCCGATTTCTAGAATTAATGACGGACCATCTCATCAGCAACAAGAAATCAGTGCTGAGACGTCATCAAGGTCTTTCATTTTAGTACTGAATAAGAAACATTATTTCCAGTGCCGCCTTGACGTATTCCTTCAGTGACTCCTCTCAATACCAGAGACAAGACGCATAGCTGAGGATGGTACGATCTTGCCTTCTGCAAAGAAGCTGAACTTAAATATTTAAATGTAGTAGAACAGTGATTAGAATGTACTAGAACATGTGACAGCACAGATGCATCATGGGCCAGTAGAGATGACTTTTGTCGGTGGCTAGACTTTTGGTCGCGGCGCATTCACCATCAGGTCAAGAGGTGTGGTACGGTTTTTCTGCAAAATAGACCTTAAATGCATCATGGGCCAGTAAAGATGACTTTTGCCGGTAGCCAGACTTTTGCGGCGCATTCACCATCGGGTCAAAAGTTGTGGTACGGTTTTCTGCAAAAGAGACCTTAGACTATCCTAGAATTTGTAGGAAGTATACTCATACCAGCATACAACTATAGCATTAGTACTGACGTGGGTTCCAGTAACAAGATAGTCACATGCAAACTCAACGTGGATTTCTTATCCACCTAGTTAACTGTATCTTATAAAGTGTAGGGATATAAGTAAAATAAGCATGCGCCAAATGTAATATTTTAAAAAGTAGCAGGGATGATAAAGCAGGGAGGGCCAGTAGAAATAACTGTGACTAGTGGTAAGGCCCTAGGATGCGGCGCATTCACCATCGGGTCAAGAGTGGTGGTACGGTTTTATGCAAAGCGAACCCTAAATTCTTCTATGGGAGTTTGCGTGAAAAAATGACTGAAAGTGCGCTTGAACCAGTGTTGCATATCTAATGAGTCTAATGACGTAGTATATTAGGAATATTGATACATCCAAATTCAACTTGGTTTTGTTTTCCAACCATTTGGGTGTATTTTATATGCTTTAAAAGTTATAAGCAAAATTAATATGCTTAAAATGTAAGCAAAATGTGTATTGTTAGATTTAGAGTCTTTCTTGTTTGCAGGTTTTGTAATTCATAAATGGAAGTAAAGAAGAATTCATGTCTAAGTTCTCTTGTGAACCGTTAAAAATAATAAATAAAAATGTGTTTATACCCAATCGTAGGAGTTTTATTTCGGAAAATTAGACAAGATCTGTTGCTTTTTTTTTTGTATTTTGGCAACTAAAATTTTAATGTTAAGCAATCTGAGCAAAAGCAAAGTAGGCGTGATCTAATGGCAGCGATATAAACTAAATTTTTTGGTTTGCGGATCTAAGTATAGCGAAAGGAACAACAAAAAAGTAGGGGTAACCAAACTTGACCCAAAAAGTAGGCGTGGCTTTGATCGGTAGAGTACCCGCAAAGTGGGCAGAGTTTAAATATTCTGGAACACCGTGAAAGTAGGCGTGGTTTAATTTCCATTAACACAAACAAACATTTTTGTGTGGACGGATCATCAAAAAAATAGTAGGCGGGGCATAAATATAGTAGAAGAAGCAATGCAAAAGTAGGCGTGGTCTAATTTGTTGCATCGACAGGAACCAAATTTAGGAAAAGTAAGCGAAGCTTAAATATAGCAGGAGGAGCACCGGAAAAATTGACGATTTTTCATTAATTGCTTGACAGCTGAGGATTGAGTAAAATTGGGGAACTTTAAAGGGGAAGAACAAAAACTCGATTTCTTGTTACAATTATGATATTATTTTCCTCTTCCACAAGGAGTGGAATATGAATCTCCCAAAAGAAGAATTAGAATTTTCAGAAACTGCAGTTTAGTAAAACTATTGATAAAAATTTCATTCAATACTCTTTTTTTGAAACATATACCTAACACTACTAATTTTAATAAATTATTACATCTGCTTAACTTCATTGGTTCATAACAAACGATTTTTCTTGGGTATCGAAAAAATTTTTTTTGTGGGCGGAGTTAAAGTGTAACGGGAGGAACACGGCTGGAAAGTAGACGGAGCTTAAAAATAGAGAGAAGAGCACCAGAAAAGTACAAAGACCAAGTCAATATTCCCTAATTTGTGATAACGTTTTAAGGAAAACGTATTGTTACGATTCGCAGCAACGCCGCGTGGGAGGCGGGGCAACGCATGGCAGCGTGTTGGTTGGTGGAGCTTCGCGACCTATCCGCGCTGCGTCACGGCTGACACGAGTGATTTATTGCTCGGCTGGTTTAATCTAGAAGGCAGTTGTTTACAACCGTTTTTTTTATGTGAGATTATTCAAGAATTCTTATAAAGAACTTTCTAGGTTTTTCTGTAATTTTAGGATTGTATATAAAAGGCGCATAGAACGCGCAGAGAGAGTAGTCTTATTTTAAGCGAGCTATAAGTAAGCTAAAGTACGAAGCGATAATAGAAGGCTATAAAGTGTTAAGTAGTGAGTTATTTAGTATACGAATTGTACCTGTGTGAATTTGCGGAGTAAATACATAGTGTTTTTGTGTTAAATCGTTACACTGGAATTATTGAACCCCGAGTTCGCAACAGTATTATTAAATTTTTAGCTCATTAAGTTCTTACCTGAAAACATGCTCCTCCTCCTCAAACTCGAACAACCTCTTAGATCAGCCGTTCAACTTGGAACCTATGCAGGTGCTGCACTTGATGATCACATGAGGGCAAAGTACCACTCGGCGTCTTAAAACAGACAAATGGACATTTTAACCAACTTGAACAGTAAACCTGCAAAAAGACGTTACAATTTCTTATTGGAAAATACATGTAAAAATCGAAGAAAGGAGCTCAGCTCCCTTGCTGCATATCTACTGATATGAGTTCGGCTTTTCTATTAACTCTGCTATCAGTGCTGTCTTACCTGATGATGCCTGAGGTCCAAATCCAATCCAGTAATTGGCAAGTACCTAGTCAGCGGTCTGTAATAGGTTTGCCCTTTTTCTTATTGAAGGTGGGAGAGACCTTCAGAATCTCTACATGTCTTTGATCTCTGATAAAGAGGTCGGATATTTCTCCATCTTCATCTTCTTTAGACTGAAAAGGTTCGAATTTTAGTTACATATCAGTTTAGCGTTAGTTTAAAAAATAAATAAATTTAAATTCGCATAAAAGATCATAAAACGCATCTGTCATGACGGTCGGTTAAAAGGGTAATCTAAACAAGGAAAACATAAATTCTATTGTTAAATAAAATTAGGCCCTGCCACCTTTTCCAGGACAAGTGTAACATAATCGAGGCCAAACCACACAAAAAATAAATACGTTTAACAAAAGTTTTGAGTGATTTACATATTTCCAAACTGTTGGCCTCAGCCTGCAGGGTTATAACATTTTTTATATCCTTTGACCTTCTGCGCCAACTTTTTACGAACTTTCATAACAAACTTTTTACCCAAAACTCTCATCACTTATCCAGAGCTTTTATTATAAAAGGCCTTTACGAAATTCCTTTCTCCCAGCAAAAAACCGGGGAATACAGGAAGAACTAGCGAATACTAGTTCTCTGGCAATTTCAGGCGTTCACCCTTTCCACGCTTATACGGGGGCTGTTAAAATGGTTTTGGTGTAATTCCGCACTTCCTGGAGTGTGTATTGATTGGTGTCAAGGACTAGAAAGTTAAAGGCGCGTGGTCTATTGTTTTATTCAAATACCATCCGATTAACTCTTAACTGATGTGGTGGCGGTCATCATGACCGATGCAAATTTTTAAGTTTGCGAGCACCTGCACCCTCTTAATATGACCTTGAGGACTTTTTTCTACCTTCAGTTCAGTGCGTTGTGTAAGAAAGGGGGTTGCAGTGCATTGTTGGTGGAGCACCACCACACATTAGTAAGTATCTATCCTATTCATTTTATCGTTATTACAGTACAATTTGGTAGAATATAACAAAGGAAAACAGGAAAAAAACAGGTCATAGTCAAATAACAATTGATAAATATGTAGTAATTAAAGAACATTTTAATGTTCCTGATCTTCGTTTTATGGTATATCTATTTTAAACGTTGTTTGAGAACTATTTTTACTTTTTTACGAAATAAACAAGTGAATCTAGTACTGCAACAGCAATAAGTAGGTATGGCAAATTTCACTATCGGCGGGCTTCTCCAGCACTAAGCTTCGGTACTTTTGTTATGAGATTGACTATTAATTTGTGCGTTTTTTTTTCGATTTAACTCAGATTATTCTGACAGACAGATCAGGCCTTTGTTTTATCCAGTGTTTTGATTGTGTGCTTCGTCTATGGAGATTTGTGCAGGACTAAAGTTTACAAAAGACTGAGATCAGCGTGTCACCTAGTTTGGATATATGCCGGAATATTAATCATGAAGATGCCGATTATTTATTTATTAGAATTTACTGCAAATCACATTAAAAAGAGGAAAGTGCTCCTCTAACACATTTAGGCAAGAGAAAGGTATCCAATTAACTAACTTAACCTAACAACTTTGAACTTAAGAGGACTTGGATTTTATTTAAAGTATAGAACTTGGCAAAAAGTTCTACAAAAAAATAAACAAAAAAAGCAATTCAAATATATATGGTATGATGAACAAATATAAAATCTGCTGAAATCTTAAAAATTTTTAGTAATTAGGATTTACTTTAAAACATAGAACTTTAAACAAAATTTGAATTTAAGAGTGTTTTATGAAAACATAATATAAAAGTTAAAAAAGTGAATGGACTTACTTAAAAACTTATGTAAAACTCAAGATTTACTTACAACTTACCTGGAACTTAAATAACTAATTTGAAACGTAGAATATGCTTTCTTTAAAATTTAGAATTGCTTACAACTTAGTTAGGATCACTTGAAAACTACTAGAACTTACTTTTGAGATTCCAACTTACTTGGGACATTCTAGAGTTTAGAACTAATTCAAAACAAATTTTTTTCAGATGTACTAAAAATACTAACACAGAAACTTATTAAAACTCGGAATCTACTTAAAACTTACTTGGAATGTACTAAAATTAATGTAAGCCTTAGTTACTTTGATCTAAAATATAGCAATGCAGAAATGATAATTAAAACTTTTATATAAGTAAAACGCTATATGGACTTGGAAGAAATTCCATTGGACAACGGCTGCAAAGCCCGGAAAACACTTTAGATTGTAAAAACTTAGATAATTATTTCAAATGATGAATTTATTGAAACTACTAAAACTTAAAACTTACTTTAAAAGTATTTATAACCTTTTGGAAAAGTACAGAATTGGTTTCTTTAAACATGGAACTTTTTAAATTAGTTTCTTTAAACATGGAACTTTATTCACACTTAATTTAAATTTCTAAACTTACTAGGAACTTGAAATGTAGCAAATGTAGAAAAATTTAAAGCACTTAAGATATTACTTAAAATTTTAAATTTTCTGAAATTAAAAATTAGAACTTACTTTAAACTTAAAACTTCTAAGTAAATTTTAAGCTAAAAACTAAAGCTAAGTTAAAGTCTTCTAAAGCAATTATAAATTTAGAAACTAAAGAAATGAGAAGATAAAACTTAAGAAAATGCTCTAAGTAGAATTAAAACTTACTTTAAACAAATTTTGAAAGTATTTAAAGTGAAAAACTTTTTAAAAATGTACTACAACCGCGATACAAATAGTTACAATGAAAACGTGTAACATAACACTTCAAAAATAGTGCACTAAGTCTACTTAGAACTTACTTTAAATTTAGAGTTTATTGGTACTTATTTAAATCTTTAAACTTACTTAATGCTGGAATATAATGAAAAATTTAAATCACCAAATAATTTATTTAAAGTTTTAGATTTACTGAAACTAGTAAAATTTAGAACTTACTTTAGAAGAAATTAAAACGTATTTAAAATATAGAATTTGCAAAAAACATTAATGCAGACACGTGCGATAGAAACGTGTAAACTAAAACTTAAAAAACAAAGTAAGTAGACTTGTAACTGACTTAAACTTAGAACTTACTAGAACTTATTTAAACCTCTAAACTTACTTGCAACTTAGAATGTTGAAGGACTTACTTTGAACTTGGAACTTAATTAGTACTCACTTGAAAATTAGAAGTTGCCAAATTCTAAGAATTACAATAACTTAAGAATTTACTTTCACGTTTTTAAATTTAGCAGAATTTAGAACAGAACTAAAAAATTTAAACTTACAAACTTTGGATTTACTGAAACTAAAACGTGCTAAGAACTTACTTTAGAAGACTTTACATACAAATATCAATGCAGACGTGTCTGATATAAACGTGTAACTTAAAACTTAAACAACTAAATAACTAGACTTATTACTACTTACTTCAAACTTAGGACTTATTTAAATTTCTAAACTTACTTAAGACTTACTTGGAACTTAGAATATAGTAAATAGAAAAAACTGCTAGAAGGGCTTATTTGAAATTTGCTTTAAACTTATAACTCACAAGACCTTATCTAAACCTTTAACCTTTCTTAGGACTAACTTAGAACTTGGAATATAGTAACGGTAGACATCTACTAGAAGTTAGGACTTATTTTGAACTTGGAACCTAATTAGTACTTACGTGAAAATTACTAGAAATTAGTAGATGCCAATTTCTAATTACTGTAGCTTAGAATTTATTAGAACTGAAAATTAAAAAAAGTAAAGTTATACACTTTGGATTAAAGTTACTACTTTTACTATTAGAAAATAAAACTTGCTTAGAATTTACATTATAAAACTTTACAACTTATTAATATATAACTTACCTAGAATTTGAGAGAAATATTATTGTAGACGTGCCTGTTAGAAACGTGTAACCTAAACCTTAAACATCAAAATAAGTAGACTTATACCTTACTTTAAACTTAGAATTTAATAAAAGATTCTAAACTTACCTAAAACTTACCAGTTGGAACTTAGAATATAGTAAAGGTAAAAACTGCTGGAAATTGAAGCTTACTTTGAATTTAGAACTTCTAAGTTATAGAAATTCTAATTACTATAACGTAGAATTTACTTTAGTACTTAGAATTTACTTAGAAATTAACCTAGAAGAATTTAGAAGTAGAAAACCCCAATGCAGACATTTGTGATAGAAACGTGTAATTTAAAACTTAAAAAACAAAATAAGTAGACTTATAACTTACTTTAAACTTAGAACCTACAAGAACTTATTAAAAACCTCTAAACTTGGAATGTAGTAAAGGTAGAAAACTACTAGTAGGTTTACTTTGAACTTAGAACTTAATTAGTACTTACTTGGAATTTACTACAAATTAGAAGTTGACAAATTCTAAGAAATACTATTACTTAGAAGTTCCTTTCATGTTTTTAAATTTAGTAAATTTGCTACTGAGAACTGAAAAATATAAGGTTTGGGTTTACTGAAACTACTAAATCTTACTTTAAAAAAATTGAGAACTCATTTAGATTACCGAACTTACTTAGAATTTGCGAGAAACATCAATGAAGAAATGTGTAATAAAAACGTTTTAAGCTTAAAATTAAAAAACGAAATAAGTAGCCTTGTAACTAACTTTAAACTTAGAACTTACAAGAACTTATTTAAACCTATAAACTTACTTAGAACTTACTTACAACTTGGAGTATAGTAAAACACTTCTAGAAGTTAGGACTTATTTTGAACTTGGAACTTGCCAAATTCTAAGAATTTCTATAAGTTAGAATTTGCTTAAAACTAAAAATTTAGTAGAATTTGGAGATATAGCATTTTCTTTCACTAAAGGTTTGATGAACCCAAGCAGAGTATAATCATTTTTGGTGGCAGCCCCTAAAACTTGATCGGCCTTTTCCCCACCATATCGGGGCGGGAGACTCATGGACAGAATCTCTTCGTGTCCTATCCGCCCCCAGCCTCCGAGCTAACAGCAATTCCGGCAGTAGTCTGCGTTCCGGACGGCTTCCCGAAGGATTTCCATACCATCCCGTTTCCAAAACTCTGGAATTCAACTCCGCATTAAAGTGCACGTTTCCGGTTGTCGATGGCCCGTTAGGGCGGGTTTCGGTGATGGGGCTTTGCCAACATTCCAAAGGGCACTACTGAGGTATGGTGTTTTTAGTGCAGTCGCTGGTCTAGTGCAAAGGGGCGTGTTAACGTAGTGTCCCTCGTACGTATTCTTTTTTGTGCTAGCTCTAACTTGCTAAGTAGTGGTTTGTAGGAGAGCTCTAGCTAGATGGTACAGTTGGTTTATTGTCTATCGTCACGCAAACTTTTTTTTCTGGCTTTATTGCTTACTGTGTAGCCGCGAAAGACATGCAAACACGGATTTGGTTCGACTAGAAGAAAGGATTCAGTCTTTATTTCAAACTTTTGGAATCTTAACCTAGTTGAATTGCGGGGGAAAAGGGCGTGTTCCTCTTTGTTCTAATTTTATAATATGTGAGTGAAACTTATAACTTTTTTTTACAATTAAACTTGAAAAAGTCACAAATACGTAACATTTCCATCGGCTTTACCGTTATTTTTGCTTGGCAGGTCTTTGTCTAACCTGCCTCGAATAAAAATAAACACATCGGACAATCAGGAAGACTGAGCTCATTTTTTATTCAATTCATGCATTTCGATTCATAACCGGCAACCCATCGTACTCATCATCATATTTAAAAAAGTTTATTCGTCTAATCGGTCTTGGTAATAGTGGTTTTAAGGCCCTCGGTCGAGATGTGAACGTTTCGATCGAAGATTTGCTAAGCTGCGATGGCTCAATTCGTGACTCACATCCAGCCGACGTTGGTGGAGGCGTCCCACCACCACGTGCCGCATCCTCACCATCACGTGGAGAAGCACGAGAAGCATACCAAGCACGAGAAACACGAGAAGCACGAGAAACATGAGAAGCACGAGAAGCAGGAGAAACACGAAAAACATCATAAGGAAAACGAGTACCACCAGACGCAAATTTCTAAAGATCATCACTATGGAAATTTGCAAGGATGGGTTAATTTGCCGAGAATTGGTAAGTTATTCCATTTAAATCCTTTGCTGTCAAACATTCATAGCCTTCTAGGTGACGTTTTCTAATGAATATCCGGTTATAAAAAAAAAACTCATGTGTGTTAGTGCCTTTCATCCAAACGGTTCCCATTGATTTGAGTATTTTTGCAAATATTTCTTCAAATGGAATTTTTGTTTGTTTCTTAAAATAGACAATTTATGAATCAATTGAATATTATCTTTTCACTAAGTTACTGAAGTACAAACACTTTCTATAATCTGTATATTTCTTCACTTAAAAAGTAAACAATTTTCTATACAATCTGGGCCCCTAAGTTACTTCTACAAACTAAAAACACTCCTAATTTAAATAATAACATTTGATTACTTAATTTGCGCCTAAGTTGAATTTAAAGTCAATAGATTTTTTTTTCAATAAAAAAGAAAAATTGTTGATTAATTTATAATAAAAGAGGAAACTTATTGATTTACTTTTGACAAAATATTTGATATCCCTAAAAACAAACTAAAAAATTGAAATAAGTTGAAATTCAAAAGACTTACTTAGTTGGCTCTTGATTCAATAAAATAATCAATTTATTGTTTGATTAAATCGTATCTAGGATTCTAAGTTACTCAAACAGGAATCCAAATACTCCTAATTTAAATTATGAAACGTAAAGACTGTTGATTTAAATTGCAACTTTTGATTGCTTTTATTTGTGCCCCTAAGTTTTGCAATTTTAATTGAAAACCGATAGAGGATTCCTTTTCCCATCCAATTTTTTATTCAATAAAAGAGAAAATTTATTGACTACTTTACTATTGATTGAGTCACTAATTTTCTGGAAAACAAACTAGAGAAGTTCAAATAAGTTTAAATGCAAAGAGTTCCTCTGCTCTAAATATTTTTTTGATTCAATAAAATGTGCAATTTATTGTTTAATTGAATCTTATCTGGGGGACTGAATTGCAAATCCAAAAACTCCTCATTTAAATTACAACTTTCGATTACGCTCATTTAAGCTAAGTTTTGCAAATTGAATCGAAAACCAATAGAGGACCCTTTTTCCATCTGAATATTTTATTTTGATTCAATAAAAAAGAAAACTTATTGAATAATTTATTCTTGTCTGAGTCCCTAAGTCTCTGAAATACATACTAAACGTAAAAAGTTGAAATGCAAAATGCCTTCTCTGCTGTGAATACCTTTTTGAGTCAATAAAATGTTCAACTTATTGTTCAATTGATTCTTATCCGGGCTTCAAAATTACTCAAACACGAACTTAAAGATTCCTGATATTTAAATTATAAATTTATTTTAATTACTTTTATTTCAGCCCCATTAAGTTTTCAAGTTGTAATAAATACTAATAGAAGACCTCCCCATTTTCAACAAATTTTTTTTTTAATAAAATTAATTGTTTTTTTAATTAAATTTTATTGATTAATTTACACTTGTCTAAGACCCTAAGTCTTTGAAACACAAACTAAAAAAATATTAAATAAGTTGAAACCCAAAAAACTTTCTTTGCTTCAATACTTTTTAATTCAATAAAATGTTCAATTTTGAATGTTCGATTTACTGTTTAATTGAATCTTATCTGGGCTCATGAGTTACTCAAATACGAATGCAAAAACTCTGATTTAAATTACAACTTTTTATTGCTTTTATTTGAGCCCGTAAGTTTTATTGAAAAATAATGAAAGACCCTCTTTCTTACCTGTTTTTTTTTTATTCAATACAAAAGGAAATTTCTTGATTATTTTACCCTAGTCTGGGTCCCTACCTTCTTGAAACACATAATTAAGATTTTTAAATAAGTTGAAACGTAACAGAATTTCTTTTTTCATTTCATTCAATAAAACGTTGAATATATTGTTTAATTGAATCTTATAAGGGCTGGTAGGTTACTCAAACACAAACGGACGACACCTTGTATAAATAACAAGTTTAGATTACTATTATTTTTTGCCTTGAAGTTTTGCCAGTTCTATTGAAGACCAATAGATGAGTCCTTTAAACAAAAAAATAGAAAATTTATTGATTAATTTACTCTTGTCCTCCCCGAAATACGTAATAAAATATTCCAAATAAGTTGAAATCCAAAATGTTTTTTTGCTCTGAATACTTTTTTGATTCAATAAAATTTATCAATTGTCAATGATTTAAATTACAACTTTTTGCTTTTATTTGACCCCGTACGTTTTGCAAGTTTTATTGAAAAATAATGAATATTATCTGTTTTTTTTATTCAATAAAAGAGAAAATTTATTGATTATTTTATCTTAGTCTGGGTCCCTATATTCCTGAAACACATTATTAAGAATTTTATATAAGTTGAAACGCAAAAGAATTTTTCAGTTCTGAATATTTTTTTGATTCAATAAAATGTATTAAATGAAAATGGCTGGTAAGTTACTCAAATGCAAACTGGACGATTCCTAATTTAAATAACGAGTTTTGATTACTTTTATATGAGCTCCTAAATTTTAGTTCTATTGACAACCAATAGAGGGCCCCTTTTTCACCTGGGTATTTTCTTATTCAATAAAAAAAAATTATTGATTCATTTTCTCCTATCGAAGTCCCTGACATACAATAAAATAAGTTGAAATTCAAAAAACATTCTTTGCTGTGAATACTTTTTTAATTCAATAAAATGTGAAAACCAATAGAGAAGCTCTTTTTTCATCTGAATATTTTTTTTTGATTCAATAAAAGCGAAAATTTATTGATTAACTTACTCTTGTCTAAGTTTCTAAGTGCCTGAAATACTTACTAAAACATCGGATCAAAAAGAATTCAGAGTAATAAAAGTTATAAATAATTTTTTTATTCCATAAAATGTTCAATTTGTTGTTTAATTGAATCTTATCTGGTCTGTTAAGTTACCGAAATATGAACTAAAGGACTCATGATTTAACTGACAACTTTATAATACTTTTGTTTAAGTTGTTCGAAAACCAACAGAGGGTTTTCCTCCTAATTTGAATATTTTTTTGATAAAGGCAATTTATTGACGAATTTATTCTTGTTTAAGTCGCAAAATTATCGAAATACAGAGAGAAACATTTTAAATAAGTAAATTAGCCCCTGAATTTTTCAAGTTGGACTTGAAGCCTCTAAGGGCTCTCCTCGTGATCTGGATATATTTTTAATTCAATCCCATTTATTTCATCAATCCCAAAAACTACTTATTACTTGGGCCCCTAAATTTGTCCAAGTTGATTTAGAAACTAGGGCTTCTCTTCGAACGATTCTTTTTATTCAATAAAATTGACACCTCTAGGTTCACTATTATATGACGTTTGACAACTTTGATTTCCTTTATTTGAGCCCCTAAATTTTGCAAGTTGAATCGATAACCAGTGGAGGATTTCCGTTCAGACATGTTTTTTTTTCACCCGATTTAATATACAATTTAGCCCCTAAGTTTTGTAGATATAAATCAAGCCCAAAAAATGCGGTTGTCTATTTTGAGCCTCTAAGTTTGAACTGGGCGTTAGTTTGCACATATTTTACCGGCCTGAACTGACATAATTTGTACGAAATGTATTTCAAATTAGACGCGACATTAATACAGATCAAGAGACCTGAAACTTAGTCCTTTAGACTAACTAAGGCCCCTAAGTATCTTAATTAAGTATATCTCTTCTTTAAGTATTGTTTATTTTATCTACTTTGTCATTTCTAACCTACAATTTGGTTACTCCTCTAAAGAGCCCCTAAGTCTTGTAAATGAGAAACAGAAAAAAATTGGGGAGCCCCTGATCCAGATGAAGAGGTGCTAAGGTGATTTGTGGATGTACATTTATTTCTAAGTATGAGACCATAAATTTTCTAGATTTTCCAGATATATTATTCTAAATTGACATGTTTGGTGGGCCCCTTAAGTCTTGAACGTAAAGTAGAACCAAGCAAAAAGCTCTTGATCCAAGAGTTAGGTTTTTTTGTAATAAATGAGCTTCCTTGGAATCCAATTCTAGTGTTTGGAGAAACAAGTTTTTTTAGATAAAAAATGGATGGTAAAAATACCCTAAATTTTTTTTGATGATAAGTAGTCTTCAAGGAGTCTATATTTCGATACAGAAAGCAGCCAACGCAAGGGCTTACAAGTTTATCGGTCCTCAAAACGTAAAACAGAGTAAATTCAGGTATTACTTGAGCCCCTAAGTCTTTGTAATACACCATAAAATTATCTCGTTTTCAAATAAGTTCAAACACAAAGACCTCCCCTAGATCTGAATATTTTTGACTCAATGACAGGGGCATTATATGGATTGGTTGAATCCTATCTGAGCCTCTGGAGCCTCTCTGGAGCAAAATCTAAAGAATCCAATTGACAAATTGACAGTTTAAGATTAATTTCCTGTTATTTGGCTGACCAACTACTAAATAGCTAGCAAAGAGCCCATAAAGTTTTCTTGATTAGACTTCAAGATAACTTCTATTAGTTTCAGAAACCAGCCAACTCTAATGGCTGCTAAGTTCATCGGCTCTCAAAACATAAACCGGTGTTAATTGAAGCCCAGAATTGTTAACCGGCCCCTAAACATTATAAGGGGAACTTTAATATCCTGGAAAGTGGCTTCTCAGCCTTTGCATCTTATCTAACTTCCGAAGTTAACCTTCCTCCGCCCTCGAATGTTAACAAAAAAAGGAATAAGTAGTAGGTTTAAGAGACTCAATCGATTTTCCATTTGATGGTGTTGGGCAATTTGGGAACAGAGGGCTTTAAAGAATAAGAGCAAATTGCGGGTTTTGTTACGAAGTGCCACTTATTCGTGTGCTCTTTTGTACTGTTCTCTTGAAACTTAAGGGCTCTTGAACAAAGTTTCATTGTATTTTATGTGCTAGTAGAGTATTTTTTTTATATATTTTTTTTGTAGTTTTATCCGTTTAACTCTCTACTTTTTTTTTCTAACTTTGTACTCTTTTATAAAGACTTGAGTTTAGTCACGAAATAATGTTGTTCGTCTTTTAGGCCACTCGTCTCAGCATTACCCCGTTCTCCCTGTGACCCCCGGCCACCACCCCTCCGAGGACCAACCGGACCACGAACTTAAGGGAAATTCCGGGCAATATCTGGATTCCCACGGCATTCCTCACACATACCAATTACACTTTATCGATTCCCAAGGGATTCATAGGTAAAATTAGTGATCTAAAGTTTAAATTTTAATAATTATAATAAATAAGTCAAAATGATGAATATTTCACCTTTCACAGGGACTTCCATGGCCATGCCGAGGAGTGCCCCGAGCACTGTGAGCTTCACGAAAAAGAAACTGGTCACGACATAGACGAACGACACTGGGAAAAAAGGGACAGTCACACTGAAAAGGAGGAGGTGTTGGCAAGCAAAGCTGTGCCTGAGGACAGGTCCCCTTTCGAAAAGTCTCCTCCTTCCAAGGAGGACAAAAGACCCCTGCCTCCGCAATTTATCAATCTGCACCAAGTGCACGCAGTGGAGAACAAATATCGAACGGTAAGTGCCATGTACCTCACCTTTTTTTCACTTAACAATACAATAACTATCAATAAATTGATGATGTAAAGTGCCAGACATTGAGGCGCGCTTCCAAACTATCGGAAAAGGTCGTCTCTCCCAAGTCTCGACGTCCCGCTCGTTTCGCTTTTCCAGGAATCCTGGAGCCAGACGTGGGCTCCGGAAAAATGATCGAGTCACTGACGTAGTTATTTTCCTTTTATTCCGCTTCCATTAGCTTATACGTTTTGTCCTTATTTTGCGCAATTACAACGTTGTTGGTACACAAACATTTCCTGGAAGTATTTGGAATTATCCAAGCATTCTGGAAGCGTTTATTGTATGCATTCATACAATGTCTGTTGTTTCTCTCCCGGAAAACTGGAGCGGACGGTTATGGCTTGATTAGATGACCCTCGTAAGATATTTATGACGCATTTTGCTAAACTAGGGATTGAAAGGTTAATAACGGTTCAGATTAAGGAATTTGGTGTATGTGTAGATCGTTTGCCCAGGTTTTGTGGGTAAGTTACCGGCTATTACGTTTTTCAGGTAGTTAAGGCTAAGAAGGATGTTAAATTTGTGGTACCCATTTTGTTGTTAGAGTTATAAGGATATTATCCCTTATTAACCTTAGATAATCATATGTTAAATCACTTTTACATTTTCATTAGATTTTCAGTATTATTCGCAATAAAAGTTGTGTCGTCTGCATACAATATGGTTTATTCATGCGTGACACTTCATATAGGCAAAAGAAAGCCATCAACAAGGAAGATAATTAAACAAATTCAAGAATTTACAATAAAATATCTTCGAAGCACATATTAAAAAAAAGACTCTGATTTCAAATATAAATTATAAAATTCTTGACTTGAAAATGACCTTAGTAGAGGTCGAAACGTTGGCGTTTTATGGAGTGTAACGTAATGCATTGTCCTGCATTCGTGCCATATTAAGTTACCCATTAAATGTTTTAAAAAGTAAAAAAAAACTCCGATTTCAACTAAGTCCAGACGTAAATGGCTCTCCTCTGACCTGATGCAATGTATTGTTTAATTGAATCTTATCTCAGCCCCTAAGTCTCTGCAATACAATTAAAATATACTTTAAAAAATCCGCTTTCAAGTAAGTTCAAAGATAAAGGTTTGATCTAAATATTTTTGACTCAATTAAATTGGCAATAGATGGATGGATTGATTCATATATATGCCCCTAAGTCCTTGCAATACAAACTGGAAAATAAAATCTTTGATATGGAGTAAGTTAAAACACTATAGGGCCCTGCCCCTGAATTGTACCAACGCAAATAACTCTCCTTGGTTTTAACATTTTTAACTCAATTAAGTACGCAATAAATTAAATCCTATCTGAGCCCCTGAGTCTCTGAATATGAAGTAAGTAATTCCGCTTTCAAATCAGTTTAAGCATAAGAGGTCTCGCTGATTTAATTATATACTGAATAGGTGGGTTAATTGAATCTCTTCTAAGCCCCTGAGTCTCAGAAACAAAATCTAAAAAAACATTGATTTCGAATTTCTAACTTTAACTGATTAGTTTTTTTACCAAAAAAAACTACTTATGGGTTAATTGCACCAAGTATCTGAGCTCCTAAGTCAGTAAAATATACGCTAAAAACCTTGCGTTCAAGTTTCTAAATTTCAACGCAAAGAACCCTCCCTCATGTTTAACTAGGCGACAAATGAATTAACTGTATCATATTTGAGCCCCTGAGCCTCTGGTTATAAACTAAGACGCCAGGTTGCAAGTAAGTTCAAATACAAACAGCTCAAACTGCCCTGAATATTTTTTATTCAATAAAATAAAACAATAGACGACTTAATTGAATTTTATCTAAGCGTTTAAGTCTCCGGAACACAATCTAAAGAAAAACCTGATTTCGAGATTCTAACTAGATCTGATAATTTTTTTACTTAAAAAATAGACTGTTTCAAAGTGAATTGGATCACATATCTGAGCCCCTAAGTCTGTAAAAAACAAGCTATAAAACCCTGCTTTCGTGTACCTCAGTTTAAACTCTAAAATGTCAAAGGGCACCAAGAGCATTAAGCATCAAGAAGCTTTCCTTGATTTTAATATTTTTGACTCAATAACCTATTTGTTGGAAAAATAGGCATTATATAGATCAATCAAATTATATCTGAGCCGTTGAGTCTCTGGACACAAACTAAAAAAAAATCCCGGTTTCAAGTAAGTTCAAACAAAAAGAGCTCTTGCTGATCTGAATATTCTTGACTCAATAAAACATGCAACAGATGAGTAATGGAGTCTTATCTGAGCCCCTAAGGCTCTAGAGCACAATCTAAAAAAAACCTTGATTTGGAGTTCCTATCTGTTGTAATTAGTTTTTTATTTAAAAAATAGACAAACTTGTGGATTTTTTGCATCACATATCTGAGCTCCTAAGTCTGTAAAATATGAGCTAAAAACCCCGCTCTCAAGTACCTTAGTGCAAACTCAAAGATGTCAAATAGCATCAAGAGCATTAAGCATCAAAGAGTTTTTGCTGATTTGAACATTTTTGACTTAATTAAATAAAGCAATAAATTAATTAATTGTATCATAACTGGACCCCTAAGTCCTGACAAGCTAAAGAATCCCACTTTCAAGTAAGTTAAAATACAAAGAGATCTCACTGATTTGAACATTTTTAACTCAATAAAATAAGCAACAGATGGATTAACTGATACTTATCTTAGACTTCGATTAACTTATCTAAGATACTAATCACTATCTCTTTACTGGATTAATTGCACCCATAAGTAATCTATTTTTTAAATTCATAAGTCTGCAAAATATATGGTAGAAATCCTGCTTTCAATTAAATAGGCAATAAATGGATTAATTAAAACAAATCTGAGCCCCCAGTCATTGGATAGAAACTAAAAAAATCCTGTTTTCAAGCAAGTTCAAGCACAAAGTGCTCTTACTGATCTAAATACTTTTGACTCAATAAAATAAGAAATAGACGGATTAATTCAATCTCTTCTGAGCCCCTAAGTCTCTAGAACACAATCATATGAAATATTGATTTCAAGATTCTATCACGATCTGATTGAATTTTTACTTAAAAGGTATACTAATTATGGGTTAATCGCTTACTTGTCTAAGCCCCTAAGTCTGTAAAATATAAAGTAAAAATCCTGCTTTCAATTACATAAGTTCAAATGTAAATAACCCCCCTGATTTCAATATTTGTGACTCAAATAGGCAATAATTGGATTGATTTGAATATTTTTGTCAATAAAATAGGCAATAGATGGATTGACTGAATCTTATTTGAGCCCCTAAGTCTTTGGAACACAATCTAAAAACCTCGATTTCTGGTGTCCAACCTGATCTGATCGGTTTTTTGCTTGCAAAAATAAAACTGCTTATGGATTAACTGCGTCACATATCTGAGCCCTTAAGTCTGTGAAATAAAAATTAAAACCTTGCTTTCAAGTACCTAAGTTTAAACGCAATGGGCTCTCTCTGGTCTGATTTTTTTGACCTAATAAAGTAGGCAATAGATCGATTCATTAAATCATTATATATCAGCCCCTAAGTCTCTGGAATACACACTACAAAGTCTCGCAGTCAAGTAAGTTGAAACACAAAAAGCTCTCTCTAATCTGGATATTTTTGACTTTGTGAAAATAGGCAATCGATGGATTAATTGAATAATATCAGAGCCCCTAAGTCTCTGGAATCCTATCAGAAAAACCCGAATTTCAGTTTCCAACCTGATCTGATTAGTTTTTTACTTACAAAAATAAAAAGTCAGGAAAGTCCGGTCAAGAACTTCTCATTCGTTCTTTCGTTACAAATATAAAACTGCATGTGGATTAATGGCGTCATATATATATGAGCC
This sequence comes from Taphrorychus bicolor, assembly GCA_951812265.1. NCBI lineage: Eukaryota > Metazoa > Arthropoda > Insecta > Coleoptera > Curculionidae > Taphrorychus > Taphrorychus bicolor. Next base: position 41,150,261 of record OX638303.1, on the reverse strand, counting down.
CCCCCTAAGTCTGTGAAATAAAAACTAAAACCCTGTTTTCAAGTACCTAAGTTGTAAAGCAAAAAACACTCCCTGGTCTGGATATTTTTGACTTAATAAAGTGGACAATAGATTGATTAATTGAATTACTTATGAGCCCCTAAGTCTCTGGAATACCAACTAAGAAGTCCAGCTTTCAAGTCAAGTTCAAATACAAAAGCTCTCTCCGATCTAAATATTTTTGACTATGTGAAAATAGGCGATAGATGGATTAATTAAATCTTATCTGAGCCCCTAAGTCTATGAAACATTGAATCCCAGTTGCCAACCTGATCTCATAAGTTCTTTTTTACAAAAATAAAACTGCATGTCGATTAATTGCGTCATATATATGAGCCCCCTGAGACTGTGAAATAAAAATTAAAACTCTGTTTTCAAGTACCTAAGTTGAAAAGCAAAAAACATTCTCTGGTCTGAAAATTTTTGACTCAATAAAGTGGACAATAGATTGATTAATTGAATTACTTATGAACCCCTAAGTCTCTGGAATACAAAATAAAAAGTCCAGCCTTCAAGTCAAGTTCAAACACAAAAAACTCTCTTCATTTGGGTTAATTGCGTCATATATATGAGCCCCCTAAGTCTGTGAAATAAAAATTAAAACTCTGTTTTCACCCTGTCTCAAGTTGAAAAGCGAAAAAACACTCCCTGGTCTGAATATTTTTGACAATAAAGCGAACAATAGATTGATTAATTGAATTTCATGCCCCTAAGTCTCTGGAATACAAACTAAAAAGTCCAGCTTTCAAGTAAGTTCAAACACAAAAAGCTTTCTCTAATATGAATATTTTTGACCTTGGGAAATAGATAATAGATGAATTAATTAAATCTTATCTGAGCCTTTAAGTCTGTGAAACACAATTTGGTAAAATACAGATTTCAGTTTTGTAACTTGATCTGATTAGTTTTCTATTTAATTGAATAGGCAACTTAGGACGTTACTTGAGCCCCTAAGTATCTCGAACAAAACATAGATATTCCCGATTTCAAGTTCCTAACCTGATCTAATTAGTTTTTTTCTTTATAAAGTAGAAAATATATGAATTAGCTGCATAAGTTATCCGAGCCCCTAAGATTCTAAAATACGACCTAAAATAACTTTGATTTCAAGTAAATTCAAACCCAAGGGGCTTTGCTAATCTGATAAAATTTCTCAATAAAATGAGCCATGTATGGGTTATTTGAATCTTATTCGAAGCTTTAATTCTTGAAAATGACCGACGTTTTGACTTTTTTTTTAGGTTTTTCTCAGTTCTTGTTAAGTTTGCCAAGTTTATCTAAAAAATGTTTTCTTTGTTCTTTATATTATCCTCTTACAGTCACACAATGATGAACAAAACGAAGACAATAACACATTCAGGAGATATTTCTTTCCGGAAAAGGGCAGTTTCAGGTTAATCGTAACGTTAAAACAAATCGACATCTCCATAAAAAATTTGTTAAAACAGGAATTTGTCAGGGATTTTTGTCTTCTTTATATTCATGAACAGTTTTTGTTCGCCATTATATTCAGAAACTACTCTGACCAAAATGTCTTGCATTTACCAATGATATAGGAGTTAGTAATGGAGGGAGCAAATTATAGCTAAAATCTCTTTACAAATGATTTTTTTGGTCCTAAAGTTATGTGCCATGCAAAGATAAAAAAAAATGCAAAGATAATTCGCAAATTCCACGTAGAGTCAATTTTCAAACTAAAAAGAGGAGATAACCTTGCAAAGAACGATGGACTCTCTAAATCACCTCCCTTTTTTCATATTTAACTACCACCATCAGACGAGTTATAAGTTTCCGTGACCCACAGATGTCTACATGAGCAATGTCTGGATAAAATGATGATCGATAGTGCCGGCGCCACAGCGGCTGGACAAACTCGTAAACCACGTATTTTCAATACTTTTTTACAACCTTTAGAACGTCTCTATCCGCCATCATGATATACTCTAGGTTTATAGCAACTATAAAACTTTAAAACAATTATTATTGGTATTATAAGACCTTGACTAAGAACTACCGCCCTCCCTCAACGGTATACCTTCAGTTGGGCAAACATCTCAGGCTCTATATTATAGAGAAGCGATATTTCACTTTGAGTGAGGTTCGATAGATGGACAAACAGAACGAGCTGGCAGTATAGTGCGTAGGCTATAAACAAAGTCTAGATCCTTGAGGTTCGATGGAAATAGAACATCGCACACGGACGGGCCTTTCATTACTTTCTATTCTATTGTTGACATGATCGGAATGTTGGGCGTCCATGTATAATCGTTTCGTTATTTATATTAGAACAACCGCCAATAGGTTTTGTTTATTTTTGATGGACGTGAAGTTAAATCCAGATTTTAGTTTTTGCCAAAAAAATATCTTATTTTTATAAATTTAAAACAAAGATTTCTATTATTCTTACTCCAAGGAGTGGTTGACGCATATCTTTTTAGCTGAGACTCACCATTGAGATCTTGTCTTGAACCAAAAATTGCAAAATTAAGTTACTTAACTCCAGGTTTAGTTATAAAACCAAAACGGGGCTTTAGTTGTTGATTGGCTCATATAAGTCCTGTCAATCATAGCGATTAAAATATCATTTAAAAACATTTTTTTATCTTTATCGATCACCAACCAAAATAACAACACCTTTTGTTATTTGGCTCTTATACAAAACTAGCGGCCTTGACCGATACCTAATGTATAGCGCCATACCCTACAATAGCTGGCGGTTATAGACGACAGTCTGAAGTCTATAGGCCCCTGTTTCGTTGCATAAGGGGTCAAAAATCGATGTGAAAATCTAAATTAATTCCCGAGTGACTTAACAGGAAAAGTATCCTTATCCTATGACACCATCGTTATCATCAGTGCGCAATGATGGAGTGCTTGAGAATAAACTATGACGATGTGCAGTATGCGTGTCTAATTAGGCTCATAAAACCAAGTGCGTATTGTGGCAGTTGTAAAAGGAAGTTTGTTTATTTAACTGTTTTTATTGGCTCTGTGGCATAATTTTTCCTGCAACAAGGGAAACTATGTCGGAATGCGGCAGGGATTGTCTAGCAGGATGCGGCGATTGGTACCTATCCAGGCACGAAAACAAAAGTTAACTTTTTTCTATAATAATTCCAACCAAGGTACATGCAATAATTCCTGCTTGTTACAATTGGTTAAAATAAATTCGCGTGAGTCATCGTACCGAATTCTTCTGCTTTAGTACCTTTGAAATTCCTTATCGAATTGCCTGTCAGCTTATTGCCAGTAAAATTTATGCCCCACGAAACAATTACGGCCAGAAATAGAGCGCATGCTAATTTCGCCTGCCAACTGTGGCTTGCACTCTCCATCTTCAACGATCTGAAGTAATAACAATTAAGAGAAGAATGTTTGTTTTATGTTCGTTTTTTGAACGTTAGTTTTTGCATAACAATTTAATAGGTAGTAATATAAACGAAGATAACAAAAATCCCTTTTTGAAGTGAAATCTACGGAAAAGGTTCGCTTTTGAGTTGTTAAGTAAGAAAAAGAAAAACATTCTGCCTTGCAACTTACAACATAATAAGAAATGATGATGAGGAAGAGAGAGAGAGAGAGAGATAAGAAAGAAAAATCGGTTAGAAGTATTAATTCCGTTCATTCCATAAAATCATTCATAAAAATCGGCCACCGAAGCAGTTTTATCTCAGAAAATATTGCACCTATAAGACATCTGTTGGTGAGAGATGAAACATCCTTTTCAACGAGGTAGATATCTCATATCAATCGCAGCGTTTCTATCCGACTAACGAGAGAGACCATTGAGCTCTTTAAACACCACAACAATTGCAACAGGAAGGAGGAAGTTACGTTTCTAAATGCAGACTGGAAGCGAATTCTACGACATTCTTAAAGTGCGCCGAAACCTCGCGCCACCACTACCCCCACCCCAGTCCCTCCACTGCAGCGCGACGGCGGGGAAATAAATACCACGGAGCTCACCACAGTCGAATCACTCAACATTGGAAAGCACGGGAGATCACTTCGCTCATTGCCTCATCGCCTTTGATAATGTCTGCCGCAGCTGTACCGCGGCCTCAAAGCCCGAAAAACACTTTAGATTGTATAGAGATGAAACAGTTACTAATCGGTCCACTCGTTCTAAAGTTACAGGCACACAAAAAAGAGAAGATAATTGAGCAAAAAGTCGTAATATATCTCCCTTCCCCCCTCCCTTTGATAATTTTGGAAAAAATTTGAAATTTTTTTTTGCGGTTTGTGACCGGAAGGGGATGTTTGCAATCCGTTAAGAACTATTGAACCACTGAGGTTTTTGTTGATAGAAGGTTTTCGTGGATAGAACTTTCTTCCCTAGAAAATAAAAAACTCACAAGTGGCTCACACTCTCAATCTCTCAAAGTCTCATCACTCAGAAGAAGGACTTTATGAGTCTTTTTATCGTCCCTATGAGAACGATATTTCTGAGTATTAAGTAACAAGTCTATCTTTTAGAGTTAAGACGAAAAAACGTTCTGAGTCTAAAACAATCGTTCTCTTTCTTGGAGTCACTTTTCTGGAAATGTTGAGACCCAGAAGAATTACTAAATCACTATTTTTTACAACTTAGTATCAGATTTCTCGAAATTTAGAAACTCAGAGGAATGAACCCCAGTTTCTTGATATAAGTTCTCTCAAGAATTTAAAACCCAGAAGAACCTCTCCGAGTGTTAAATAACCAATTCTTCCCTAAGTGAAAAACTTTCTGAGTCCAAGACATTATGAGTCGAAAACAGTCAAAATGATATTTCTGAGTATTAACTAACAAGTCTTTCTTTTAGAGTCAGGAAGAGAAACTTTTTTCTTATCAGTTTTATCAACTTTTGGAAACTCAGAGGGATCACTCTGAGCGGTTTCTTGATATCCGTTTCCTTAAAATATAAAACTCAGAAGGATATCACTGAATATTAAATAACCAGTTCTTCTTTTAGAGTCAGTTAGAAAAACCTGAAAAATCTTCCTGAGTCTATAACAATCTTTTTCTTCCTTGTTGTCAGTTTTTTGGAAATTTTGAAGCCCAAAAGAATTGCTAAATCTCTATTTTTTACAATTTAGTATCAGAATTCTCGAAATTTAGAAACTCAGAGGGATGACCCTGAGCAGTTTCTTGATATAAGTTCTCTCAAGAATTTAAAACCCAGAAGAACCTCTCCGAGTGTTAAATAACCAATTCTTCTCTAAGTGACTGTGACTTTCTGAGTCCAGGACAGTCTGAGTCGAAAACAGTCAGAAGGATATTTCTGAGTATTAAATAACAAGTCTTTTTTTTAGAGTCAGGAACAGAAAATTTTCTTCTTATCACTTTTATCCACATTTGGAAACTCAGAGGGATCACTCTGAGCGGTTTCTTGATATCATTTTCTTCAAAATATAAAACTCAGAAGGATCTCTTTAAATATTAAATAACCAGTTCTTCTCTTAGAGTGAGTTAGAAAAACCTCAAAAAATCTTCCTAAGTCTAAAACAATCGTTTTCTACCTTGGTGTCAGTTCTTTGCAAATTTTGAGAACCACAAGGATATTTCTGAGTGTTAAAGTCAGGTAGAACAAACTTTCTGAGCTTAAAACAGTAGTTTTTACCGTTGGTGTCAGGTTTTTTTAAAATATAAAACTCAGAAAGGTTTCTCTGAATAATAAATAAGTAGTTTTTTCTCTTAGCGTCAGTTAGAAAAAATTTAGAAGCTCAAAAGAATTACTCTGATCAGTTTCTTAGTATCAGTTTTGTCAAAACTTTAAAACCTAGAAGAATCCAGAGAACTGAAATTTAAAACCCAGAAGAATCCAGAAAACAGTAAAAAAAAATTCTTTTAGAGTCAGGTAGAGAAAGCTTTCTGACTCTAAAACAAGCGTCTCCTTCCTTGGCGCCAGTTTTCTCAAAGTTTTTGAGACCCAGACGAATTGCCCTGATTATTTATTATTCATTCCTTCTCTTAGTGTCCGTTACAAGAAAAAAAAATCTGAGTGTAAAGTAGTGATTTTCACACATGATAGCAGTGTCCTCAAAATTATGAAACACAGAGAGATCACACTGATCAGTTTCTTGGGATCAGTTTCTGAGTCTAATTTAGAAAGATCTGTCTTTTAAAAATTTGGAAACTCAAAAGGGCTGGAACAGGAACTTTCTGAAGCTAAATCAGTTGTTCTCTCTCTCTCTTGGTATCAGTTTTCTCAAAATTTGTAAATATAAAACAATTTCTTTTTTAAAAATTTGAAAACTCGGAAGGACTCAAACAGTTTTTTTTGGCGCTAGTTAGAGTTAGAAGACACTTTTTGTGGCTAAAACGGTTCTTTTCTCTCTTGGTATGAGTTTATTTTTTCCTCAATTAGAAAATACTTTCTGACGCCAAATCAGTTATTTTCTCTCTTAATATTAGTTTTCTAAAAATTTATAAACTCAGAAGGATCTCTCTTTTAAAAAGTTGAAAACTCAGCAAGACTCAAACAGTTTTCTTCTTAGTATTTGTAAGAAAATATTTTCTGAAGCTAAATAATTTGTTTCCTCTTTTGGTACCCGTTTTCTATAAAAATTTAAAAACTCAGAAGTGTCTCTTTTTTGAAAATTTAAAAACTCACAAGAACTCGAAGAGTTTTGCTCTTAGCGTCAGCTGAAAGATATTTTCTGAGGCTAAATCAGTGATTTTATTTCTTGGTACCAGAGGTTCAGAAGGATCTCTTGATAGCAGTCTCTTGGTATGTGATCTCTAAAAAATTAAAATCCCGAAAAAATATTTCTTTGAATGGTAAATAACCAGTTTTACTCTTAGCGTTGGTTATAAGATCTTCTAAGGCTAAATCCTTGTTTTCCCTATTGCTATCGGTTTTCTCAAAATTTAGAAACTTAGAATTATCTCTCTTTTAAAAAATTGAAAACAGAGAAGGAGTCAAATAGTTATTCTTTTAGCGTCACTTAGAGGATACTTTCTGAGGCTAAATCAGTTGTTTTCTCTCTTGGTATCAGTTTTCTAAAAAAATTGGAACCTTAGAAGTATTTCTCTTTTACAAATTTGAAAACTCAGAAGGATTTCTTGATAGCAGTCTCTTGGTATGTGATCCCTAAAAAATTAAAAACCCGGAAAAATGTCGTTGAGTGTTAAATATCCAGTTTTACTCTTAGTGTTGGTTCCAAGATACCTTCTGATGCTAAATCAGTTGTTTACTCTATTGCTATCAATTTTCTCAAAATTTAGAAACTTAGAAAGATTTCTCTTTAAAAAATTTGGAAACTAAGAAAGGCTCGAACAATTTTTCCTTTAGCGTCAGTAAAAAGGTACTTTCTCAGGCTAAATAAGGTGTTTTTTCTCTTAGTATCAGTTATCTAAAAATTTAAAAATTTAGAAGGATCTATCTTTTCAAAATTTGGAAACTCAGAAGGACTCAAACAGTTATTCTTTTAGCATCAGCTAGAAGATATGTTATGATGCTGAATCAGTGGCTTTCTCTCTTGGCATTAATTTTCTCAAAATGTAGAAACTCAGAAGGATCTTTCTCTTAAAAATTTAAAGTCAAACAGACTTAAAAAACAATTCTGCTCTTAGCGTCACTTAGAAGACTTTCTGAATCTAAATCACTTGTTTTCTCCCTTGGTATCAGTTAACTCAAAATTTAGAAACTAAGAAAGATCTTTCTTTAAAAAATTTGGAAACTCAAAAGGACATGAACAGGTATTCTTTTAGCGTCTGTGAAAAGAAACTTTCTGACGCTAATTCAGTTGTTTTCTCTCTTGGTATCAGTTTTTCTAAAAATATAGTATCTTAGAAAGATTTCTCTTTTATAAATTTGGAGACTCAGAAGGACTCGAACCGTTAATCTTTTAGAGTCAGTTGGAAGATACTTTCTGTCGCTGAATCAGTTGTTTTCTCTCTTGGTAACAGTTGTCTCTCAAAATTTAAAAACTTAGATAGTACTCTCTTTTAAAAATTTAAAAACTTAGAAAGACTCAAAAATTTACTTTTTTGACGTTAGTAAAAGATGCTTTTTGAAGTTTAATCAGTTGTTTTTTTGTCACTTGGTGACAGTTTCCTCAAAATTCTAAAACTTAGAAGAATTCCTCTTTTCAAAATTTAGAAACTCAGAAGAACTCAAACAGTTATTTTTTAGCGTCAGTTAGTAGATACTTTCTGTGTCTAAATCTATTTTTTTCTTTTTATCAGTTTTCTAAAAATTTGGAATCTTCGAAGGATCTGTCTTTAAAAAATGTGGAAACTCAGAAGGACTCGAAAAGTCATTCTTTTAGAGTCGGTTAGAAGATACTTTCTGAGACTGAATAAGTTATTTTCTTTCTTGGTAACAGTTTGAAACAAAGCTTGGTAACAAAATTTGAAAACTTAGGAAGAATTCTTTTTTAAAAATTTAAAAACTTAGAAAGATCTCTCCTTTAAAAACTTGTAAACTCAGAAGAACTCAAACAGTTATTCTTTTAGCGTCAGCTAGTGAATACTTTCTGAGGCAAAACCAAATGTTTTCTCTCTTTTTATCAGTTTTCTGAAAATTGGAGACTAAGAATAGACACTGGAAATTTATTGAGAGAGTTGCAGAGAGTGAGAAGTTGCGAACCTTGTTTTAATGTAGTAATAAATATCGCAAGCCCGTATAACAAAATAAGGGAAAAAGCGAAGTCGAGAAAAGAGGAAAAAAAGAAAAAGACAAAGCTAAAAGAAGGGGGAGAAAGAGTTTTTTTGACAACGTATCAACCTATTTTCTCGTTATGACTCTTTTTCGTGATTTATAAGTTATTGAGTCTCTCTTATATTTGCGGTAAAAATCTGTTTTAATTCCGCTATTAAAAATTCAAGTTCCTTTAAAGAGTTACGTCACTTTCACAATAGCCAGTATTGTTGGGTTAATTACGCGAAATGTCGGTCGCCATCATGATGCCAACCGACAATAGAACATTTTTTACTGAATTAGAAAAAGCGCCGAGTTAACCTTTACACAACTTTAGGTTAATTAGCATCACTAGAGCAAAAATAATGATATGGCGCTCGGCGTGTATCTGGACAGTATTATGTCAAATCGTTCCCACTTCACCAGGCCAGGACTAAAATAGCGTCTAAACCGAAACGCACAGCGACGCTAAAAATACGATTCGAAACGAAATTCGCCAGTATTCCTTCGCTTGCTTTGCGGCTTTACTCTTTCGCGGTCGGTTTTTGAGAGAAAAATTTGAAGACAGAAAAAAAAACGGTATTAAGTAACAAAGCGGTGCGTAAAACGCGCCATTACGCACGACTGATCGAGGAAGTGTTCACCCGCCGGTTTTTCTTCCGCTTTTTTCGTGCCTTATTTAGTTTTACTTTTCTACTCGGTGTGTTTAAAAGTATGTCCACGATGTGTTGAGTGTGAGTTTGGAGTTGCGTATACCGTCTGAGTTTGGAAGACGACCACTCAGGGATTAGTGAGGTCAAGCGTAAAAATACTCCGTCAATCGAGATGCTTTACGTGGTTGTGGTCTCGTGCGAGTATTGTCACCTGTTTTTGTTATGCAAAAGGAAAAAAAATGTTCAACGCTCACCTAGAAAGTTCAAATACAGAGTTGTTCAAACTGGTTTTTAAAAACTGTTTCTTAACCAGAACTAAACCACTTAAATAGTAGTAGTACCCTGTATGCATTAGACAGATCTACTAACTTAGAAACTAAAAAGGAAAACTAGAGCTGGAAATGAAATATACTGAATCTGAAAGAGGAGAAAACGAAACAAAAATTGTTTGCCAACTGAATACTACTTACATCTCAAGTTTCAAAATCTTGTTTGAGATTTAACTTTATTACATTGTTTACCTCTTTATCTTATAGGTTTAATCTTGAAATAAAAAAAAAACATCATGAACAGCTTTGCCGTTGTACACGTAGTAGTAATAGTGTGCAGTTTGTCCTTGGCCCAATTTTGACTCTACCACCTAAATTTCTCAGCTTAAAGCGACCCAAGATCAGACGCCTTTTTGTTAAAAATAATAAACTTGTTTCAGTACAATAGTAGAATGTATCTACATTCATCTTCCGTGCAGTCAGTTCTGGCTCGTAATTTAGATTAAACATGAGGACTCTCCTATCTTTGTTCCTGTTAAATTTTTTTGATTTTTTTTTTAATATCTGCAGTTTTGGCCTATTCTACCTAGTGTGGGTTGATGGGAATTAAATGTTGCCTTGTGCAGTTTGTCCCTTCCTTAGGCCAATTTCTCAGCTCAGAACCACAGTTCAGAACGGTCCAAGATCAAAGAGTTTTTCGTTAAACACTACTTTTTTTTAGTACAATAGTGGATAGTTCGTACTTTTTTCCATGCAGTTGGTGCTAGCCCACTATTTACATTGAGCATGAGGACTGCCTCAATTTTATTTCTTTTAAACATTTTTTTTAATAACAATTTTTTTAATGTTTGTGGTTTTGTTCTATTGCAAGTAGTGTGGGTTGATGCGAACTAATGTTACCCTGTGCAGTTTGTCCCTTCCTTAGTCCAATTTCTAAGCTTAGAAGAGCATAGGATCGAAGATTTTTTCGTTAAACACTACTTTTTTTTAGTACAATAGTGGATAGTTCGTTCTTTTTTCCGTGCAGTTGGTGCTAGCCCACTATTTACATTGAGCATGAGGACTGCCTCAATTTTGTTTCTTTTGAACATTTTTTTTTAATAACAATATTTTGAATGTTTGAAGTTTGGTTCTATTGCAAGTAGTGTGGGTTGATGCGAACTAATGTTACTCCGTGCAGTTTGTCCCTTCCTTATCTCAGCTCAGAACGGCCCAAGATCGAAGATTTTTTCGTTAAATACTCCTTTTTTTTAGTACAATAGTGGATAGTTCGTAGTTGTTTCCGTGCAGTTGGTTCTAGCCCGCTATTTACATTGAGCATGAGGACTGCCTCAATTTTGTTTCTTTTGAATATATTTTTTAATAACAATTTTTTGAATGTTTGTGGTTTGGTTCTATTGCAAGTAGTGTGGGTTGATGCGAACTAATGTTACCCTGTGCAGTTTGTCCCTTCCTTAGTCCAATTTCTAAGCTTAGAAGGGCATAAGATCGAAGATTCGTTAAACACTACTTTTTTTTAGTATAATAGTGGATAGTTTGTTCTTTTTTCCGTGCAGTTGGTGCTAGCCCGCTATTTACATTGAGCATGAGGACTGCCTCAATTTTGTTTCTTTTGAACATTTTTTTTTAATAACAATTTTTTGAATGTTTGCGGTTTGGTTCTATTGCAAGTAGTGTGGGTTGATGCGAACTAACGTTACTCCGTGCAGTTTGTCCCTTCCTTAGGTCAATTTCTCAGCTCATAACGGCCCAAGATCGAAGAATTTTTCGTTAAATACTCCTTTTTTTTAGTACAATAGTGGATAGTTCGTAGTTATTTCCGTGCAGTTGGTGCTAGCCCGCTATTTACATTGAGCATGAGGACTGCCTCAATTTTGTTTCTTTTAAACTTTTTTTTTAATAATATTTTTTTGAACGTTTGTGGTCTGGTTCTATTGCAAGTAGTGTGGGTTGATGCGAACTAATATTACCCTGTGCAGTTTGTCCCTTCCTTAGTCCAATATCTCAGTTCAGAACGGCCCAAAATCGAAGATTTTTTCGTTAAATACTCCTTTTTTTTAGTACAATAATGGATAGTTCGTAGTTTTTTCCGTGCAGTTGGTGCTATCCCGCTATTTACATTGAGCATGAGGACTGCCTCAATTTTGTTTCTTTTAAACATTTTTTTTAATAACAATTTTTTTAATGTTTGTGGTTTTGTTCTATTGCAAGTAGTGTGGGTTGATGCGAACCAATGTTACCCTGTGCAGTTTGTCCCTTCCTTAGTCCAATTTCTAAGCTTAGAAGGGCATAAGATCGAAGATTCGTTAAACACTACTTTTTTTTAGTATAATAGTGGATAGTTTGTTCTTTTTTCCGTGCAGTTGGTGCTAGCCCGCTATTTACATTGAGCATGAGGACTGCCTCAATTTTGTTTCTTTTAAACTTTTTTTTTAATAATAATTTTTTGAATGTTTGTGGTCTGGTTCTATTGCAAGTAGTGTGGGTTGATGCGAACTAATGTTACTCCGTGCAGTTTGTCCCTTCCTTAGGTCAATTTCTCAGCTCAGAACGGCCCAAGATCGAAGATTTTTTCGTTAAATACTCCTTTTTTTTTTAGTACAATAGTGGATAGTTCGTAGTTGTTTCCGTGCAGTTGGTGCTAGCCCGCTATTTACATTGAGCATGAGGACTGCCTCAATTTTGTTTCTTTTGAAATTTTTTTTTTAACAACAATTTTTTGAATGTTTGTGGTCTGGTTCTATTGCAAGTAGTGTGGGTTGATGCGAACTAATGTTACTCTGTGCAGTTTGTCCCTTCCTTAGGTCAATTTCTCAGCTCAGAACGGCCCAAGATCGAAGAATTTTTCGTTAAATACTCCTTTTTTTTAGTACAATAGTGGATAGTTCGTAGTTTTTTCCGTGCAGTTGGTGCTAGCCCGCTATTTACATTGAGCATGAGGACTGCCTCAATTTTGTTTCTTTTAAACTTTTTTTTTAATAATTTTTTGAATGTTTGTGGTCTGGTTCTATTGCAGGTAGTGTGGGTTGATGCGAACTAATGTTACCCTGTGCAGTTTGTCCCTTCCTTAGGCCAATTTCTCAGCTCAGAACGGCCCAAGATCGAAGAATTTTTCCTTAAATACTCCTATTTTTTAGTACAATAGTGGATAGTTCGTAGTTTTTTCCGTGCAGTTGGTGCTAGCCCGCTATTTACATTGAGCATGAGGACTGCCTCAATTTTGTTTCTTTTAAACTTTTTTTTAATAATAATTTTTTGAATGTTTGTGGTCTGGTTCTATTGCAAGTAGTGTGGGTTGATGCGAACTAATATTACCCTGTGCAGTTTGTCCCTTCCTTAGTCCAATATCTCAGTTCAGAACGGCCCAAGATCGAAGATTTTTTCGTTAAATACTCCTTTTTTTTAGTACAATAATGGATAGTTCGTAGTTTTTTCCGTGCAGTTGGTGCTAGCCCGCTATTTACATTGAGCATGAGGACTACCTCAATTTTGTTTCTTTTGAACATTTTTTTTTAATAACAATATTTTGAATGTTTGAAGTTTGGTTCTATTGCAAGTAGTGTGGGTTGATGCGAACTAATGTTACCTTATGCAGTTTGTCCCATCCTTAGTCCAATTTCTCAGCTCAGAACGGCCCAAGATCGAAGAATTTTTCGTTAAACACTACTTTTTTTAGTATAATAGTGGATAGTTCGTACTTTTTTCCGTGCAGTTGGCGCTAGCCCGCTATTTACACTGGGCATGAGGACTGCCTCAATTTTGTTTCTTTTGAAATTTTTTTTTAACAACAATTTTTTGAATGTTTGTGGTTTGGTTCTATTGCAAGTAGTGTGGGTTGATGCGAACTAATGTTACTCCGTGCAGTTTGTCCCTTCCTTAGGCCAATTTCTCAGCTCAGAACGGCCCAAGATCGAAGAATTTTTCGTTAAATACTCCTTTTTTTTAGTACAATAGTGGATAGTTCGTAGTTATTTCCGTGCAGTTGGTGCTAGCCCGCTATTTACATTGAGCATGAGGACTGCCTCAATGTTGTTTCTTTTAAACTTTTTTTTTAATAATAATTTTTTGAACGTTTGTGGTCTGGTTCTATTGCAAGTAGTGTGGGTTGATGCGAACTAATATTACCCTGTGCAGTTTGTCCCTTCCTTAGTCCAATATCTCAGTTCAGAACGGCCCAAAATCGAAGATTTTTTCGTTAAATACTCCTTTTTTTTAGTACAATAATGGATAGTTCGTAGTTTTTTCCGTGCAGTTGGTGCTATCCCGCTATTTACATTGAGCATGAGGACTGCCTCAATTTTGTTTCTTTTAAACATTTTTTTTAATAACAATTTTTTTAATGTTTGTGGTTTTGTTCTATTGCAAGTAGTGTGGGTTGATGCGAACCAATGTTACCCTGTGCAGTTTGTCCCTTCCTTAGTCCAATTTCTAAGCTTAGAAGGGCATAAGATCGAAGATTCGTTAAACACTACTTTTTTTTAGTATAATAGTGGATAGTTTGTTCTTTTTTCCGTGCAGTTGGTGCTAGCCCGCTATTTACATTGAGCATGAGGACTGCCTCAATTTTGTTTCTTTTGAACATTTTTTTTTAATAACAATTTTTTGAATGTTTGCGGTTTGGTTCTATTGCAAGTAGTGTGGGTTGATGCGAACTAATGTTACTCCGTGCAGTTTGTCCCTTCCTTAGGCCAATTTCTCAGCTCAGAACGGCCCAAGATCGAAGAATTTTTCGTTAAATACTCCTTTTTTTTAGTACAATAGTGGATAGTTCGTAGTTTTTTCCGTGCAGTTGGTGCTAGCCCGCTATTTACATTGAGCATGAGGACTGCCTCAATTTTGTTTCTTTTAAACTTTTTTTTTAATAATAATTTTTGGAATGTTTGTGGTCTGGTTCTATTGCAAGTAGTGTGGGTTGATGCGAACTAATATTACCCTGTGCAGTTTGTCCCTTCCTTAGTCCAATATCTCAGTTCAGAACGGCCCAAGATCGAAGATTTTTTCGTTAAATACTCCTTTTTTTTAGTACAATAATGGATAGTTCGTAGTTTTTTCCGTGCAGTTGGTGCTATCCCGCTATTTACATTGAGCATGAGGACTGCCTCAATTTTGTTTGTTTTGAACATTTTTTTTTAATAACAATATTTTGAATGTTTGAAGTTTGGTTCTATTGCAAGTAGTGTGGGTTGATGCGAACTAATGTTACCCTATGCAGTTTGTCCCATCCTTAGTCCAATTTCTAAGCTTAGAAGGGCACGAGATCGAAGGTTTTTTCGTTAAACACTACTTTTTTTAGTATAATAGTGGATAGTTCGTACTTTTTTCCGTGCAGTTGGCGCTAGCCCGCTATTTACACTGAGCATGAGGACTGCCTCAATTTTGTTTCTTTTCAATTTTTTTTTTAACAAAATTTTTTTGAATGTTTGTGTTTTCGCTCTATTGCAAGTAGTGTGGGTTGATGCGAACTAATGTTACCCTGTGCAGTTTGTCCCTTCCTTAGGCCAATATCTCAGCTCAGAACGGCCCAAGATCGAAGAATTTTTCGTTAAATACTCCTTTTTTTAGTACAATAGTGGATAGTTCGTAGTTTTTTCCGTGCAGTTGGTGCTAGCCCGCTATTTACATTGAGTATGAGGACTGCCTCAATTTTGTTTCTTTTAAACTTTTTTTTGAATAATAATTTTTTGAATGTTTGTGGTCTGGTTCTATTGCAAGTAGTGTGGGTTGATGCGAACTAATATTACCTTGTGCAGTTTGTCCCTTTCTTAGTCCAATATCTCAGTTCAGAACGGCCCAATTTTGTTTCTTTTGAACATTTTTTTTGAATGTTTGCGGTTTGGTTCTATTGCAAGTAGTGTGGGTTGATGCGAACTAATGTTACTCCGTGCAGTTTGTCCCTTCCTTAGGTCAATTTCTCAGCTCAGAACGGCCCAAGATCGAAGATTTTTTCGTTAAATACTCCTTTTTTTTTTAGTACAATAGTGGATAGTTCGTAGTTGTTTCCGTGCAGTTGGTGCTAGCCCGCTATTTACATTGAGCATGAGGACTGCCTCAATTTTGTTTCTTTTGAAATTTTTTTTTTAACAACAATTTTTTGAATGTTTGTGGTTTGGTTGTATTGCAAGTAGTGTGGGTTGATGCGAACTAATGTTACCCTATGCAGTTTGTCCCATCCTTAGTCCAATTTCTAAGCTTAGAAGGGCACGAGATCGAAGGTTTTTTCGTTAAACACTACTTTTTTTAGTATAATAGTGGATAGTTCGTACTTTTTTCCGTGCAGTTGGCGCTAGCCCGCTATTTACACTGAGCATGAGGACTGCCTCAATTTTGTTTCTTTTCAATTTTTTTTTTAACAAAATTTTTTTGAATGTTTGTGTTTTCGCTCTATTGCAAGTAGTGTGGGTTGATGCGAACTAATGTTACCCTGTGCAGTTTGTCCCTTCCTTAGGCCAATATCTCAGCTCAGAACGGCCCAAGATCGAAGAATTTTTCGTTAAATACTCCTTTTTTTAGTACAATAGTGGATAGTTCGTAGTTTTTTCCGTGCAGTTGGTGCTAGCCCGCTATTTACATTGAGTATGAGGACTGCCTCAATTTTGTTTCTTTTAAACTTTTTTTTGAATAATAATTTTTTGAATGTTTGTGGTCTGGTTCTATTGCAAGTAGTGTGGGTTGATGCGAACTAATATTACCTTGTGCAGTTTGTCCCTTTCTTAGTCCAATATCTCAGTTCAGAACGGCCCAATTTTGTTTCTTTTGAACATTTTTTTTGAATGTTTGCGGTTTGGTTCTATTGCAAGTAGTGTGGGTTGATGCGAACTAATGTTACTCCGTGCAGTTTGTCCCTTCCTTAGGTCAATTTCTCAGCTCAGAACGGCCCAAGATCGAAGATTTTTTCGTTAAATACTCCTTTTTTTTTTAGTACAATAGTGGATAGTTCGTAGTTGTTTCCGTGCAGTTGGTGCTAGCCCGCTATTTACATTGAGCATGAGGACTGCCTCAATTTTGTTTCTTTTGAAATTTTTTTTTTAACAACAATTTTTTGAATGTTTGTGGTTTGGTTGTATTGCAAGTAGTGTGGGTTGATGCGAACTAATGTTACCCTGTGCAGTTTGTCCCTTCCTTAGTCCAATTTCTAAGCTTAGAAGGGCACAAGATCGAAGATTTTTTGAATGTTTGTGGTTTTGTTCTAGTGCAAGTAGTGTTGATGCAAATTAAATATTATCCTGTGTAGTTTGTCCCATCTTTAGGGAAATTTTGACATTACTACTAACTTTCTCGGCTAAAAAAACGGCCGAAGATAGGACCCTTTTTCGTTAAACACTACATTTTTTTTTAAATACAATAGTGGATTATTTGTACGTTCTTCTATGCAGTTGGTGCTGGCCCATTATTTATATTTAACATGAGAGCTCCCTCACCTTGGACATTCTATCAAGGTGTTTTTACAAAATTCGTAATTTGAATAGTTTCGTTCTATACTTAGTCAGGTTTGTTGATTCGAATTCAATTTTGTCTTCTTGTTCCTAAATTCTTAGCTCAAAGCATCTCAAAATAGGACGTTTCTTTGTTAAACAGTAATTTTTTTAGTACAATAGCAGCACATTAGTGGATTCTTTGTATGTAATGTACTGAAAAAAGTACAATAGTGAATTCTTTGTAAGTTCTTCCGTGCAGTTGGAGCAGGCCCGTTATTCAAATTGATCATGAGGACTCCCTCATCTAGTCCACTCTTTTATATTTTAAGTAAGTTTCTTTCTATACTAAGTAAGGTGGGTTGATTCGAATTAAATTTTGTCTTGTGTAGTTTGTCCTTAGCTAATTTTTGAAATTATCACTAAATTGCTCAGCTCAAAGTATCTCAAAATCGGACGCTTCTTCATTAAATACTAATTTTTTCTTTCAGTAAAATAAGGGATTTTTTGTAGGTTCTTCCATGCAGTTGGTGCAGGTCCGTTATTGAAATTGAACTCGAAAACTCCCTTATCTGTTTCGTTCTTGAGTGAGGTGGGTTGATTCTAATAAAATTTTGTCTTGTGTAGTTAGTCCTAGATGCTGGCCCGCTATTTCTATTGAACATGACGATTCCGTCAACTTCGTCACTCTTCCACGTTTCGTTGCGCAAGTTTTTGAATTTTTACTTAATTCAAATTTTTCTGTGCAATTTGTCCTCGGCCCAACTTTCACACATTCTATTTCAGTTAGTTGTATGTAAATAATGCAGGTAACATAGCCAACATCTTACGAGTTTTCATAATTTCTTTCAGAGTTTTAATGCTTCTGAGCCTGAGCGCAAAAAATCGATTTTGTGCAGCATGTTTTGCTTCTGAGTTACTAAAACTAAAACAGCTTAGTCACCGTAATGTCAAATAGTAAAATTTGGGTCTAATTTAGCAGTTTTAGAAATAAAAATCTTGCCTCAGAACTTGCAGATATCAACCACAATTTTGTTCTCAGAGATAAGAGAGTTTTAATGCTTCTGAGTTTAAGCGCAAAAATCGATTTTGAGCAGCATAATTTTGGTTCTGAGCTTCTAAAACTAAAACAGTTGCGGAAACAAAAATTTTTCCTTTGAACTTGCAGATATCTACCACAATTTGGTTCTCAGAGATAACAGCTCAGAGACAATTGGTTGTTTGGACAGACAATGAAGGTAACATAGCCAATACCGTGCGTGTTTTCAACGTTCCTTTCAGAGTTTTAATGCTTCTGAAGCTGTGCGCGAAAGTCGAATCTGGGCAGCATATTTTGCTTCTGAGCTTTTCATGGCAGCAACCAAAATTTTATTTTTATAGATAACAGCTCATAAACAATTGATTTTGTGACTAAGCAATGCAGGTAACATAGCCAATATCTTGTTTTCCAACATTCCTTTCAGAGTTTTAATGCGTCTGAGCCTGAACGCAAAAATCGATCTTGAGCAGCATATTTTGCTTCTGAGCTACTAAAACTAAATCAGCTTATCCGGCGTAATGTGAAGTAAAAATGAAGGAATTTGGGATTACTTTGGCAGCTTCAGAAGCAAAAATGTCTCTATACCACCATAATTTTACTCTCAGAAAAAACAGCTCAGCAACAATTGGTTTTCTGCCCTAGACAATGCAGTAACATAGCTAATATCTTGCGTGTCACAAACATTCCTACCGAGTTTTATGCTTCTGAGCTTGAGCGCAAAGGAGATTTTGATTAGCATGGTTTTGCTTCTGAGCTACTAGAACAAAATTAACTCAGTCAGTGTAATGTGTAATATTTTGTTGCATCCAAATTTGCCTTAATAAGAAAGGAATTTAAGGAAAATAAATTCGTAGATTCAGAAGCATCAATGTTATCTCTGAACCTGTAGGTATCAACTATTTTATTGTGTTCGCATATTCTCTATAATCATTTATGCTTCTGAGGCTCCTCGCCGAATTGGTCTCTGGGTAGCATAATTTTGCTTCTGAGCGATTAGAACAAAAACAACTCAGTTTTCTTCGCATACAAGTTACAATAATGAGAGAATTTAAGACAAATCGGTAGGTTCAGAAGCGACGATATTATCTCTGAACCTGTAGATATCAACTATTTTATTGTATTCTCATAGACACTTCTTCTTAATAGCTCAGAAACAATTGGCTTTCTGCACTAGACAATGCAGGTAGCACAGCCAATACCTTTCGTTTTTCTTACAGTTTTTATGCTTCTGAGTCTGATGCTTCAAAGTCGATTGTGAGCAGCATAATTTTTCTTCTGAGTTGTTATAATAAAATTACTAAGTGTTGTGTGCACTGATAGTTCTTTGCATCCAAATTATACTGAGTAATAAAGAATACAAGACCAATTGGGGTTTAGAAACAATAATGTTTTTTCTGAATTTGTAGATATCAACCAAAATTGTATTCTCAGAAATGATGGTTACTCTACAGAGAATAGAATTATGGCTGAATACAATAACAGCTCAGAAATAATTAATTTTTAGCACCAGTGAGCATGGAAAGAGAGCCACAGCTAAGGTGTTGTTCGTATTACCCTTAAACAACCTCACATTCTCACAGTAATAATTCTGAGCCTCTATGAAATATAATTTCTGAGCGATACTAATGGTAAATCATATATGCGTTTTTATTTTCTGGTTTTTTTCACTTCAGAATCGACTTCTGAGTTACAATCGACTCAGAAGTCGATTGTGGAGTCAAAAGAGTAAATGATTGGTTTGAGCCTCCAGATAAAGAGCCTTTTATAATAAAGTAGGAAGTACCTCATAAAGAATCTAAGAAAATTGACTGCTTGCAACGGTCATTGATGAGAAAAGGGTTTTTGTAATAGGTAGTACTAGATATCAAGCAGTACCTAAGATATGTGCCCTTTTAGTCGACAAAATGGAAGAACCTCAAGTAACCGCTGAAGAACAAGTTTATAAATACGCTGAAAAGAAGAAAAAGTAGAACAAGTAGTGGCGTTTGATATGAAAAATCATTCCAATGATTCCAAAAAACCAGAGATTGTAGTTAGTAATGGGTGAACACATTTTTTGTTTTCCAGTTTTTGAATGACCCTGTAAATGTAAATTTTTCGCCTAAAGCATTTTTATTTGTTTTTAACTTTCAGGCCAACAGACACGAAAACATCAACAAACTGCGCACATTTTTCCCCATCTGCTCCGGTCGTTCATCAAAAACATTTCATAATCCGGGAGTTTACATTAAAAAGTAAAATTTTTATCTGCCAATAAACGTAAATTCGTCTCAATTATAGCGACCCAAATTTAAAAATAGGTAATTTATATAAACGTCTGCAAATGGATTGGCGTGGATCAGGCGAAAATAGCAACCTTTCAATTCTGTGACGAGAACCACCAATTTTTCCTTTGCCACACTTATAAGTTTTTTTTTCGAGTGGGTCTTATTACAAATTAACCATCTGCTCGTGCTAAATGTTATTTTTAAACCCATCTCAGAGGTATACGCAACAAAAGACCATAGCGAACACTGACCATTGAATATTGGTTTCAGATAAGCTTTATTTTGTATTTTATTACGAAACTAGTGTAATGCGAAACAGGACAAAATGTCCCAGTTGATGAAGAAGAGATTTCCATCGATCCAAAGCATTGATGTTGGGGTAAGTTTCGTAACAAAACAACCTAAATCAATTCTAACCTAGTTTTCCCTAACTTACATTAACCCAGACTAAAATATACGTGATTCTTGGCTCCGGCTCCAAGGAGTGACGTAATTCGTTTTTCCATAGAGAAAGCCATTATCTAATGTTTGCATCAGCTGACCTATCTCCGTCAATATATGGTTAAGTGAGCGATTCTATCTTGATGGAAGTTTGGTTCGTTTTATCGATCTTCTTTATAGAAAGGGAGCTCTCTAGATAATTTTAACACGAGAACAAACACGTAAAGTTTATATGAAATGTCACATTCTTATTAATAATAAATTGTTTTAGAAAACCTTTATTGGATCCTACCGACTGCGCCAAAAAAATAAGTAAACAACTGCCATTATTTATTAATGTAAATTCTCTTTCCTGCTTAACACATTTTCTTTGTTAGCCCCCTCCCCGGACTATTTTTAGCCTTTCGCATATTGTTAGCGGATCAGTTTCAACCTGTTACCTCCCCCCCTATAGTGGCAGGCAGAGGGTAGGAAGTGGCCGTTTTATTAGCAAGTCAAAGCAAAATTGATTTTTGTCGCTTAATTGAACAAAGCGATGATGTTTAGGACGGTGGAAAATTTTATATTCACTTTCTTAAATATAGAAAAAAGCAAATTTTGTGAGTGACTACATGGAGAAATAGACAAAGTAATTTTTCTTCTAAAACCGAATTGTTTTCTTCGGCATTCACTCTCGACGACTGTCAGACATGTTTTGCCTTTTCGGTGCTTTTTTGCTTTCCTAGCTTCATTGTTCTACTGCACGAAACTTAATGCAGTTGAACAGCATCTATCCGGCGCCTACGTTGCAAAAATGGCCTGACCGAAGCGACGTCCGAACTTAGAAGACGCTTAAAATAATTCGCTTTGTACGAACGAAATGCTTGCAATTATATATTTTAGAGTAATTTCCCAGTTTTGCAAGTTTAGAGTACACGTAATAAGGGGCGGTTTACAGGGGATTACAGAAAATTTTACTAAATTACTGAAAACATTTCTGGAAAATACTGAACATTTTATATTTAAAATTTTTGAACATTTGTATTTTATATTTTGATACTAAGGAAGTTTTTAGAAATACCTGAAATACTTAATTTGAAAATGTCTTAAAATATCAAACTACTTGAAATTGCACGGACTTTATGGAACATACTTGAAATTTATGGAAAATAATTGGAGTTTCAAAGTAATGGAATTTTAGTGTACAAGCAATTTGCGTTAGTGGGAATTACAGGAAATGTTTCGGAATTACTGGAAATTTTATGTAATTCTCAAGGAATTTCATGAAAATAACTAGAAAAACATTGGATTTTCTAAAAAATAAATTTTTGGAAATACTTGGAATTCTAAAGTAATTGCCCAGCTTCAGTGTTCACATTATAAAGTGCGGTTAACCTCAACGTTTCGATTAATTATTGGAGTTCTCTTCGGGGCGACAGCTGAGGCGTTCAGAAACCAAAAATCATTAAAATCAATTAGCTCATTACCGACATTTTATTTCTTGGCGGTTTATGAGGTTTTTTCTTCTTTAAGGTGCAATAAGTTTATACGGAAGTATTTAAATCGTGGTTTAATAACCAGTATTGGTTAGGAGGTGGGAAGAAGGTGGAAATTAAATTTCGAAAATGTCTAAATTTGGCCACCAAAAAAAGTTTGTACGGGAGTTGGTGGTTCCTCTATACCAATATTATATTCACTCATTCCCACTACCATAAAACTTAACAGGCCAGAATTAATTTTCTAATTTAGCCTTGCCTGTTCAGATTTGCTCTCGTTTTTCACTGTTTTGTTCAGTGTGGGCCATCCTCAGGAATGGTGGGCGTCAAGGGCGGTTTGATCTTTTTCCTCACTTTGCTCACGTTTTCTTCGGATAGTGCCTCCAAAGTATCCAGTCTAAGGGGCCGGTCCGGTAAGGATTTGTTGGGTGTGTATTTTCCTTTTGTTGCGTATTCATTTTGCGGCTTTCGCATATCAATCTTGAAAAACATCATTTGTGTCCTTCAGAGTAACTGCGCTCAGTTTAGATACAGGATGGCTAGTTAGCATACAAGATAGGGCTCTGGATTTATCTACCTTTCACTTGACAATGAGCACAACGATTTCTTGACCGAAGGGATTGAACCTGAACTCGGTTTACTGAGTGGCTAACAAGAAACTTTCTTAAACTATTTTTGCTGTGTATAAGTGTAAATTCTGACCGATATTTTAGTGTAGTGTGATGTTTGGACCGAACTTGCTCTGCAGTTCCCACTTTGAATACGATTTGACAAAATCTGCAATTGTAGAGTTTAGTTTCGATGACCGCAGTACAAAATGCTCTGAAGCTAAAGTTGTGTTAAAAAAGCTGTCCATATTGAAAATAATTTAACTTTGGGAGGATTGACGAAGAGTTAGCATACAAGCCAGGAGATCTGGATTAGTCTCTGTACCTTTCACTTGACAATCGATTAATTCCTTCTATAAATTATTTCGAAATATTCCTGCACATAGTTTCCAAAATTTATTTTCTTCGTTATAAATTACTTGGCATCTACATCAATCCTCTTACGAAATATTTAAATGCCTCGAGGCAGTCACGCGACATAAATTCACTATTTTTAAGCCTGGGGCCCATTTTTTTTCGATTCCTGGTATTTCACCACGACATTCCATCCAGAGGCCGAACAAACATTATGCGTCTTACTCGCATAAACATAAATATTGAATCCAAGGCGCTGATTTGGCTGTTACACTACATAAAAACGGTTACAGATTCGTATTTGTATCTATTAACGTTCATATTTTGTTTAGATGGAAAAATGTTTTATTGAGCAAAAGTTAGTGATTTCTCAGTCGAATATTATTTGGGATTCGGTTCGACCAGACCAATTGGACGATGTCCAAGGGAGCTAATAAAATATTACAATTATTATTACTACGAAAACTTGTTTGTTTTTCCTGACATCATCATAGTTCATTCAGTTTACTAAATGAGTTTCATTTCCTCTTGGAAACGAGGCTGCTGCCTAACTGTTACCACATAGTCTCAACTACTTCCTTAATAAATTCAACCCTTTTTCTCGTAAATAACGTAATTTTCTTAATTAGACGAGCGAGCAGTATAGGTACCGAAAAGAATCCCGCAGGAAAGAAATATTTCACAGGTGTCAAACATCGCTTCCCCACATTCTATAAATAAAACTCCGGGAGTGTGGTTTCAAGGCGCGGGTTAGGAGCTATTTTCTCGTAGTGGGAAATCCTCGGTATGTCCAAGCAGTAAATAAAGACTTTCTTTGATGGAGTTTTTTTAGAGGGCCTGAAAGGACCTATTTTGAGCTTCCTGGCCGGTGAAAGCCCCCTCCCTGGCCCGAGGAAAATCCTAAGAGGTTTTTATTCCAACACAATTATCAGAGAAAAGTGCTACTTTTCGTTTTAAAGATGTTTTTAAGAAAATGTTATCAACTTAGTGAAAGATGGAAAGGGAGGAGGGAATTAACCTAAAATATAACGAGGAGGAAAGACTTTGTAGTGTGTTTTCCACTGACCACCCTGTATAAATTTTGTGTGTTTTTCATGGTCTCTAGAACATAATAATTTAGACTAAAGGAAAGTCAAGTGAACTTTTGCTGGCAATCGGACCACAGAAATTCCAGTTGCCAGGAGGTGAATGCTCCAATTCTAACCACTCAGTGGTTGGATTCACAGAGGAAGCTCGACATGTTTTCTTTAAGTCTCTGTGTCTCTCACAGCTTAGAACCGAACTAAAAACTCCGGAATGTTGCCTTTTCTTGAAGAATTTGCCAAATGAGTGATGTTAGGACTCCATTGTTGTGGATTCACGCCAATCGGTTTAATCGCTCCAAAGTTACAGAAAGTTAGAGTTGGCAAAAGTCAAAAAACAGTTGGATTTACTCCATATCGGTCAAGGCGTTCTCAAGTTACACGCAAAATTTCGGATTTTTTGTTTGTTTTTGATCGAAATGGTACGTTTGCAATCCCTTCAGAACGTAACAAATTCAGTTCGAATGAAATGAACGTCAAAAGTGATTTTTTTTTAAAAATGGTCAAACACGCGATTCTAAAAGTGCTTAAAAATCGACCACCGAAAAGGTTTATCTTCAAAAATATTGCACCTACGGAACTTCCGATGGAGGGAGGTGAAAGAGAACATCAAGAAGAGGAAGAAACAGTTGGATTCGCTCCAATTGGTTGAGGTGTTCTCAAGTTACAGGCGGTCAAAGTTGAGATTTGAGAAAAAAGTCGTAATACCCCTCCCCCCCTTTAGAGAACATTTTCGAAAAAAATTCGATGCTGTTTTTGATTCGAATGACACGTTTGCAATCTCCCAAGAACGTAACAAACTCAATTCGAATAAAATTAATTTTCTGAAGTAATTTTTTAAAAAATGGTTAAAAAAAGCGATTCTTGCCCAAAAAATCGACCACCGAAGGGGCCTATCTCCGAAAATATTACACCTACGGAACTTCCGATGGAGGGAGGTCAAAGAGAACATCAAGAAGAGGAAGAAACAGTTGGAGTCGCTCCAATTGGTCGAGGTGTTCTCAAGTTACAGGCGGTCAAAGTTGAGATTTGAGAAAAAAGTCGTAATACCCCTCCCCCCCCTTTAGAGAACATTTTCGAAAAAAATTCGATGCTGTTTTTGATTCGAATGACACGTTTGCAATCTCCCAAGAACGTAACAAACTCAATTCGAATAAAATTAATTTTCTGAAGTAATTTTTTAAAAAATGGTTAAAAAAAGCGATTCTTGCCCAAAAAATCGACCACCGAAGGGGCCTATCTCCGAAAATATTACACCTACGGAACTTCCGATGGAGGGAGGTGAAAGAGAACATCAAGAAGAGGAAGAAACAGTTGGAGTCGCTCCAATTGGTCGAGGCGTTCTCAAGTTACAGGCGGTCAAAGTTGAGTTTTGAGAAAAAAGTCGTAATACCCCCCCCCCAACCTTTAGAGGACATTTTCGAAAAAAATTCGATGCTGTTTTTGATTCAAATGACACGTTTGCAATCTCCTAAGAACGTAACAAACTCAATTCAAATAAAATTAATTTTCTGAAGTAATTTTTTTAAAAATGGTTAAAAAACGCGATTCTTGCCCAAAAAATCGACCACCGAAGGGGCCTATCTCCGAAAATATTACACCTACGGAACTTCCGATGGAGGGAGGTGAAAGAGAACATCAAGAAGAGGAAGAAACAGTTGGAGTCGCTCCAATTGGTCGAGGTGTTCTCAAGTTACAGGCGCTCAAAATTCGAAAAAAGTTATTTGCTATTTTTGATTAGAATGACACGTTTGCAATCCTCTAAGAACGTAACAAACTCAATTCCAATGAAATTAACCTCTAAAAGATTTGTTTTTAAATGGTCAAAAAACGCGACTCTAAAGTGCCTAAAAATCGACCACCGAAGGGGTCTGTCTCCGAAAAGGTTGCACGTACGGAACTTCCGATGATGGAAGGTGAAAGAAGACATCAAGAAGAGGAAAAAAACAGTTGGATTCACTCCCAATCGGTCGAGGTGTTCTCAAGTTACAGGCGGTCAAAGTTGAGATTTGAGAAAAAAGTCATAATACATACTCCCCCTTATAGAAATTTTCATAAAAATCTCGAAAAAAGTTGTTTTTTGCTATTTTTGATTGGAATGACACGTTTGCAATCCTCTACGAACGTAACGAACTCAATTCGAATGAAATTAACCTCTAAAGAGGTTTTTTTAAAAATGGTCCAAAGACGAGATTCTAAAAGTGCCTAAAAATCGACCCCCGAAGGGGTCTATCTCCGGAAATATAGCACCTACGGAACTTCCGATGGTGGGAGGTGAAAGAGGACATCAGGAAGAGAAAAAAAATAGTTGGATTCGCTCCAATCGGAAGATGCGTTCTCAAGTTACAGGCGGTCAAAGTTGAGATTCGAGAAAAAGTCATAATAACCCTGAGATTCTAAAAATGCCTAAATATCGACCACCAAAGGGGTCTATCTCCGAAAATGTTGCACCTACGAAACTTTTGTTGGTGGGAGGTGAAAGAAAACATCAAAAATAGCAAAAAACAGTTGGATTCATTCCAATCGGTTCAATCGTTCTAAAGTTACAGTCGGTCAAAGTTGAAAATTGAGAAAAAAACGCGTAATACTCCTCTTCCCTTAGTTTAATTTGGAAGAAACTTTAGGATTTTTTTTCCTGTTTCTGATTGGAATGGGACGTTTGCTACCTTCTAATAAGGTAACAATCTTGATTCGAATGAAATAAGCCCCAAAAGTGAATGTTTCTCCAATGCAAAGACAAAAAATTGACAACTATCAACTCCTTTTTGTTTGCACTATTAGTTAGTTTTTGATAACATTTTTTTGTATTAATATTTGAGCAGAGACGGACGTTATTTGGACTGAAATTTGGGTGTGACTTTTTAAAACTTAAGGGTTTTCACGATCTTTAATATTTTCTTGAGACGCTTTATTTTCTTGATTAACTATTGATTTACTTTGTTTAGCCGACATTTTATCTCAATACCTAGTAACTCCCTTTTTTTTTCTTTCAGCTATTTAGTCTACCTAAAGGCGACTTTGACACATCTTAAAAATACCTTTTAATTTTTTCTTTGATTCTTTATTGATCGTTATTTGTTAGCTTTTTTTAAGACTCTTAGTTGTTCTTCTTTAATGTTTGACTTCATACGGACCGAACTTTGGTGTTTACTTATATATATTATTTCATCAATCTTTTGAGAATTAGGTCTTTTTGGAGTATCTTTTTGACTTTCTTGCCTTCTTACGGATTAATAATTTTTGGTCCTTCGAGTTGAGTATAAGAAATTCTTCTTGCTTGCTGCGGTTTCTTTATTAACAGTACAAACGTTATTAAAAGTACAAACGAATGTTATCATTCCATTGTTATTACATGTAGAATTAACGAATAAAGTAGGGGAGTGTTCATTTAGAAACATCATCTAGTTGGCTGCAAATTGTCCAAAAAAAAATGGTTTTTCCTCCATTATTTTCGCTTGTGACACACTTCGATGACATAATTTATGTCCATTTACTTCGATTATGTGCCAAAAATTCATAGCTTTTCAGATGCCGTTTTCTAATGAATCATGGATATTCAAATGTAACAAAAGTAAATCTGAAAAATTTTAATTTCCCATAGCAACAGCACCTGCAACAGTCGGCCTCTGTTCTAGTAATTCTTGCTATGCAAATTTCCTCCTCGCCCCGCAGACACACACAAAAAAAGGGGAAACTCCGGATTCGACCCCTGTACCCCCCTTCCCGCATCGGCGCCCCCTTTCGACCTCCCCAAAATCATTTTCCGCTCGATATCGGGGTTGCCGGAGCCGGCTTTTCCCTCAGTAGTGGCAAAGCGGCGTTCTTAGCCCGAAGCATGGCGTAAATAGAGTTCCTGCTTCCGTTTCTTGGTTCCGGATTTTTCCTGAAATTGCTCAAAATTGCAGAAAGCCCATGGGCTGAGGTCCTGTGGGGACCAACATGGTTACCGAAAATGCGCAGGTAAGAAGGCCACTTGTACAGGTAGTATTAGTAGTTATTGTAACCTGACTGAAGAAGTGGGTCTGCAGGATGTTAGTGCGGTTGCTATGCGGCTTTTCAATGTCATACATCATACATGTGTATGATGTTGTGTTTTACCACTTAATTCTTGAAAACAAGGATTGCAAAAACACTCGAATCGGCATCATTAACGTTATTATTTAGATTTTCTTTGGCTTAGGTCCAAATGTGTTAGAGGAAACGTCTGGTTGAGAATAATATCCGGTTGGGTCCACAGTTCGACATTGAGGCTGCCGATGTGTACGATTGTTTTGGTTTTGGGGCTAATAATTTATTGGAAACTAATTAATTATTATTAGAGCTTTCGTCAGTTTTATTGATGAAACTGGGTCAGTGAGCACTGGTCACTAACTCTTAATAGCCACATCAAATACAAACTACTTTATTAATTTACTATATTGCCGTTTTAACCCTTAAACCTCAACGACTATCTATTTGAATAATGGTTGTATTTTGTTGCCTCAGCTGCCCTATTTTCAGAATTAATGACCTCTTAACTAAATCCTGACCTCCTTTTGCATAACCGGTAGAATTTAAGAGAAATATTTAAACTTTATACCTAAAACCGACTATTTTTTTAAGTAAAACCACCCTAAAAGTTCATTTAAGAATATCATCTAGGTGGCTGTGAAATATCAATGTCGAAGGATGAAGGAACCAAAGTCCATTTACTTTCAAAAATGTCAAAAATAACCCACCCCAGTTCCTTCACTGCAGCGCGACGTTTTTTCAGTTTTGCAAACTGCAAACTTTTCGAATGTGTGTTAGACTTTCTTTTCTATTACTTTATCTCTCTTCTATCTTTATCTATCCCTTTTCAGTTTTCGTATTTTCAAATATTGTAAACTCAGGTTTAGAAGCAGTTTCTAATCTGCAGTTTTTATAGCAGCCTCAATCATTGATTATTTTTAGTGTCGCTTTTTCTCTCTATCTCCGTAAAATTTTTGAAACACAGCTTTAGATGCAGTTTTTTTGTTTTTGGGTTTTGTATTTTGAAATGTCGCAAACTCAGTTTCAAAAGCAGTTTTTAATATTCAGTTTGTATGGCAGTTTTCAGCCTCAATCCATTGATTATTTTTAGTTTTACTTTCTCTCTCTCTCTCTTTTAACTTTTTGAAAATTAGCTTTAAATGCAGTTGTAATGTTGTAAACTCAGCTTCAGAAGCAGCTTGTAATCTTTGCGGCAGTATTCAGCTTTATATATATAAGCCAATTATTAAATATTTCTCTCTCTCTCTCTCTCTCTCTCTCTCTCTCTCTCTCTCTCTCTCTCTCTCTCTCTCTCTCTCTCTCTCTCTCTCTCTCTCTCTCTCTCTCTCTCTCTCTCTCTCTCTCTCTCTCTCTCTCTCTCTCTCTGCAGTTTTTATGACAGTTTTCAGCGTCAATTATTGATTATTTTTAGTTTCACTTTCTCTCTCTGTTAAAATGCCAAATCTCAGTTTTAATCGCAGCTTTCACTCTTCGTTTAATGTTGTAAACTCAGCTTTAAAAACAGTTTCTAATCAGCAGTTTTTATACATACTTTTTAATGCTGCACTGTTTATTGCAGTTTTCAGCCTCAATCATTGATTAAATTTCAGTTTTGCAAACTGCAAGTTTTCAGCTTTTGTTTACCCTTTTGTTCAGAGGCCTTTCTGTAAAATGCTAAAATTAATGTCTATTTATGTTAAAAATGCATCTGAGGTAAGCAAAGAGGCAGAGTTACCATATTTAGCTTTGACATTAGAAATTCTGTCTCACTTACTCGTGCGGGGAATACGAATCTTTGCGTTAGTCTTGCAGCCAGGCAGGAGCAATATTTTAATATTTTATTTGTACATGTTTAGCGTGAATAGACTATAGTTCACTTTTGCTTACTTTTTGGCTTTTGTTCAAGTTTTCGGGTTCTACGGACCATTAGTAAGCATTTCTTTCTGCTTCCATTTGATTCCTACTGTGTTCTGGAACTAGTCCAAATTTCGGCGCAACCCAACTATAATTACGTTATAGCTCTGCTCTAGTTTGCGACGCCGAGGAGACAGTTTCCTGGTCCAATCCAAGACAAATTGATTCTGTCACGCTTCCTTGTTACACCAATTTGTAATAAATGGAAAACTGATCCAGGACACCTCAACGGGCAATTTTTCATTCCAGCCTGTCATGCTCCATGTATTTCTTGGCACCGGCTTCTCTCTTGCGAATCCCAACACGTTTTACCTCATTCCTATAGTTTTCTTTTGCCCAGCTGACCTTGCGGGTTTACCTGCCTGGAAATGAGCTAATTGATCTAATAAGCCTTCGAGCATTGGGAATTTGAGGCTAATTTAATTAGGTCACATCTCACAACAAGTTTTCCACTCTCTTTAGAGGCCATCCGTGTTCTAGGGGGTTTAACTATTGACCCTGCACCTCAACCTTGAACTTTTAAAATATTAAAGATGGATGGATATGTGGGCTTCAGGAGGGGACTGTCAAAGTTTTTAATAAAAATGTCTGCGGCTTTAGCCAAAAAATATGTATCTATGTATGTAGGACAGAAGGCTTTCAAAATTCGAGCCATAGACGCGCCGTCGCGACGCCGTTATTGACCGGTGACGTCAGAAGGCGTCGGCGAAAGCGTCGATTCGGCCAATTTTCTTACCCCCAAACTCCATCCGGGAGTACAAGTACAGGGTGCAACGCGCGTTTGGTCCCTATTGCCTCGATTTTGAGGGCATTTTGCCAAAATTTTGCCGGCTCCATCTGTGATATGATATCTAGGTTTTCGGTAGAGCGAACGGTGCTGTAGATAGTGATTTTTTGGTATCTGAGAGGGGGGTGAATCTGTTTTCTGTGTAGAGAAATTTTGTGTGGAAGGATAGCTGCCTTGAGCAGAGAAACCATGTTCTGGCGAGGATGACTGGATGTTTCAAGCTTTTTCGAATGGTGAGTAACTCAGGAAAAATTTCACCTCAGCTAATTTATTCGTGCCGGTGATAATTAACGCTCAAAGTTCGCGTCATGGTCGAAATTAATCTTCTGGAAATGAGTTAAACCACCAAGAATAAACCTATTAAATTTCCTTTCTGCTTCCACGACGTTGCTCGAACAGGCGATAGTTATATTGGCTTCCCCACATGTTGCATTTTTTCATTTTTTTTCTCGTTTTGTTACCTATTTGGAAATTTGTGCAAGCAGTCCAACAAACGAGTCATCTCAGTCCGGCTTAATGATAAATTCAAGCCTTGAGCTCGATCCTATAGTCCATCATCAATACGCCGTGAAATATGGCCATTACAGCCGACAATAAAAACAAATGTGAATCACTCTTTCACGCAACGTACCCTTCCAAAATAATACGTCATGTTATGATGAGATTCTTTTGTTGTAAGGGGAGCCCCACCTTACTATAGCATGCACCCCATGCACTTGTCGGCCGATGGTGGAGGTGCATTTAAACCACACCTCAGAGGCGTAGAAAGTAGGTCTAATTTCCTCCCACATAAGATGCGTTCTGAATGGAAACGTGTCAGCTGCTATTAAAAGTGACAGATGTCTATGGAGACTACGCCACTGGTCGATTCTATTCAAAATTTCACCCTCGTCTTCTAATCTACCCTCTGGTGCATTTCGTACGAGACAAGTGTATTTAGGCGAGCAGGGGTGCTTATTGTTGGGTATTCGCTGAGATGGATATGTTTGTTTGTATGTATCACGAGGTTTATAGTTAGTGATGCAATTCCTATTTTCATACCTCATACAGGTCATAGGTACCTTTTTAAAAAAAAAAGTTTTGCCCACAAACAACGTAAGCGAAAATTATATAGATATGAAAAGGTCCCATGATTCTTTCCCTCAAAAGAATCAGACAACAGGGCTTCTTAGGGTCTCAGATTACTAGTATTCTTCTTTCATTTTGACTTTTATTTACAAAATTTTATGTCTATGTTGAGTTATCTTAGGGGCCAACAAAGTTCCTCTTTGACCAAAAAATCAAGGAAGAATTGCTAGTAATTTTTTTCTATTCAAAGATTTGGATAATTTTTCTTGAGAAAGTAAAACAGGTTGGACATATTTTTTTTAAAATGTAGAGTGTATTTTAAGTTGCTTTAAGGACCAATAAAATTCCTCTTAGAGCCAGATCTCTTCCTTTCAAAGGACACTAGAAAGATTGGAAATGCGTAAGCTAACAATTATTCTTCAAGCCTGTGGTCCCTAGGGGATAAGAATTCGCTCGATGAATACTTGGATGAATTCGGTCGATTTCAGGACTATTCGGTGTATTTATTTTTTTTATGTGGGGACATTTTGACTTATTTTTATAATTTTTTATGTCTACATGTAATGTCCCCCAACAGGAGCAAATTGTCTTTCCCTTAAAAGAAACCAGCAGCAACGGAAATGCAGATTACAACGATTTGTCAAATTCGAGCGACAGGTCTCCCTAGGGTCCAACTTTAAAATATTCCAAATGTATTCCAGTGTTATTTAGGGAGATTTTGACTTTTTTTTTAATAAAATTTGGTGTCTATATTGAGTTTTCTTAGAGGCCAACAAAGCTTCTCTTAGAGCGAAATTCCTTCCCCTCAAAAGAATGGAAATGGCTAAGCTAACGATTTGTCTTCAGGTCAAAGATTGGAAATAATCTCCAGTTCACCTTGTTAGCAAATTAGAGCGACAGAGCTCCCTAGGGGCCAAATGGATGCACTTAAAAATATCCCGGATTATTCGGAGTCTTTCTTTTTTTAATTTAGGAACATTTTGACTTTGTTATGAAATTTGGTGCCCACATTGAGTCTCCTCAAGGGCCAACAAAGTTTCTCTTAGAGCAAATGATCTTCCCCTCAAAATAACCCAGAAAGAATGGAAATGCATAAGCTAACGATTTGTCTTCAGGCCAAAGATTGGGATAATCGCCAGTTTTTCCCTAAGAGCAAATTTTTAAGCCTCCTTAGGGGGCAAGTGAAATCGCTCGACTTCCGAATTAATTACTGATATTTATTTTGTTATTTAGATTTTTTCTATACAAAACTTGATATGCATACTGTTTTTTAAAGACCAATAAAACTACCTCCAGAGCGAGATTTCTCCCCTCAAAAACCAAATAAAAAAGACAGTAAGAATGGAAATGGGTAAACAAATTATTTTTCTTGAAGCCAAACATCGTAACAACCTCTAGTTTCCTCTCAGACCAAATTATAGTTTTTAAGGCACCTTAGGGCCAAGAGAGTTTTTAAGGCACCTTAAGAACCTTTGAACTATTTTGTACAAAATTTGGTGTCTATATCAAGTTTCCTTAGGGGCCAACGAAATTTCTCTTAGAGCGAGATTTCTTTCCCTCGCCAAAACCCAGAAAGAATGAAAATGCATAGGCCAAAGATTTCTTGCCAAATATTAAGATAATCTCTAGTTGCTTCTCTGACCATATTGAGGTTCTTTAGGGGCCACAAATTTCCTCTTAGAGCGACATCAAAAAAACTCGAGAAAGAATCGAAATGCAGAAACCAACGATTTTTCTTTAAGCCAAATATTAGGATAATCTCTGGTTGCTCCTGAGACCAAATTAGAGTCCAAGGCTCCTTGGGGGCCAAGTGCGCAAAATTTCTTTCTTTATTTAGAACTTTGGATTATTTTTTTACAAAATTTTGTGCTCAAATTGAGGTTCCTTAGGGGCCACAAATTTCCTCTTGGAGCGAAATCACTAAAACTCAGAAAGAATGGAAATGCGTAAGCCAACGATTTTTCTTTAAGCCAAATATTAGGATAATCTGTAGCCGCTTCTGAGACCAAATTAGTGTCCAAAGCTCATTAGAGGCCAAGAACGCAATATTTCTTTCTTTTATTAGACAATTTGGACAATTTTTTACAAAATTTTGTGTCTATAGTGAGGTTCCTTAGGGGCCACAAATTACCTCTTTGAACGAGATAAAAAAAAAACTCAGAAAGAATCGAAATGCAGAAACCAACGATTTTTCTTTAAGCCAATTATTAGGATAATCTCTGGTTGCTCCTGAGACCAAATTAGAGTCCAAGGCTCCTTAGGGGCCAAGTGCGTAAAATTTCTTTCTTTATTTAGAACTTTGGATTATTTTTTACAAAATTTTGTGCTCAAATTGAGGTTCCTTAGGGGCCACAAATTTCCTCTTGGAGCGAAATCACTAAACTCAGAAAGAATGGAAATGCGTAAGCCAACGATTTTTCTTTAAGCCAAATATTAGGGTAATCTGTAGCCGCTTCTGAGACCAAATTAGTGTCCAAAGCTCATTAGAGGCCAAGAACGCAATATTTCTTTCTTTATTTAGACAATTTGGACAATTGTTTACAAAATTTTGTGTCTATAGTGAGGTTCCTTAAGGGCCACAAATTACCTCTTAGAGCGAGAACAAAAAAAAAAAAACTCAGAAAGAATCGAAATGCAGAAACCAACGATTTTTCTTTAAGCCAAATATTAGGATAATCTCTGGTTGCTCCTGAGACCAAATTAGAGTCCAAGGCTCCTTAGGGGCCAAGTGCACAAAATTTCTTTCTTTATTTAGAACTTTGGATTATTTTCTACAAAATTTTGTGCTCAAATTGAGGTTCCTTAGGGGCCACAAATTTCCTCTTGGAGCGAGATCACAAAAACTCAGAAAGAATGGAAATGCGTAAACCAACGATTTTTCTTTAAGCCAAATATTAGGATAATCTGTAGCCGCTTCTGAGACCAAATTAGTGTCCAAAGCTCATTAGAGGCCAAGAACGCAATATTTCTTTCTTTATTTAGACAATTTGGACAATTTTTTACAACATTTTGTGTCTATAGTGAGGTTCTTTTAGGGGCCACAAATTTCCTCTTAGAGCGAGATCAAAAACTAGGAAAAAATAAAAATGCGTACAAGTGAATGGATATTTTTGAGTGAACTCTCCCATTTTCCTTCATGACATTAGGATGAGCTAGATAGGATTTGAAGATTCTCAATTCGGGAGTGGACTTAAGGGTTTCTTAGGGTTCAACTCAATGCATTTTATTTATGTATCTGGTAGCCATTTGGAACTATCTTAATTAATTTGAATAAGTGCATTGATATCTATGAGTAAGCTCTCCGACTTTTCTTCATGACATTAGGATGAGATAGATAGGGTTTGGAGATCCTCCATTCAAGAATGGAGGACTTAGGGGTTACTTAGGGTCCGACTAAATGTAGTTTATGTATGTGTCTAGTGGCCATTTGAAATTGTTAATTACTTTGAACAAGTGAATTGATATATACGGGGTGTTCATTATAAAATTTCATCTAGTTGGCTGTGAAATGTCAAAAGAAAAAGATGGAGAAACAAAAGTCCATTTATTTTGATTATGTCACCTTTTCTGTCAAAATTTCATAGCCTGCTAGATGAAGTTTTATAATGAACACCCCGTATATATATCCTAAATTTAATTCTCTTCTGACCCTCTTAGCCCAATTTAAACCAGCCGTTACAGAATCTAACACATTCTCACTGTTTAATTTTTTGTCTGGTCAAGTAAAATGGAAAAAGTTATAATTTTTTTTCAGTTATTTTTGCAGGTCAAATTTATGTGAAGTTTAAAACTATAACTTGTCGGACATAATTTAAACTCATTTTGGGTGCAACTTGCAATTCTCAGCTAAAGCAGGATTTCTATTGTGGCTAATGATGGGAACTAATATATCTCTTATAGGAGGTGACACGTGACAGCACTTCCTCAATTATCAGGTGACCGAGCTTTTAACCACCTTCCCAGCCAAACCCTTTATAATGTGCCCTGCGGTCGTCACCCTTAACATGCGATAAAACAAGGGTGGTCACGGAATAATGTATGACTGTGTGATAACAACCGCGTTCAAACCCACGAACTCATTAATATGACCGGTTTATAAATAAAAATTTTCACATTATGTCCTACTAACATTAACACATAAAGATATACATATAACACATTCACTTATTTTTGCCCTCTCGTTACCTTTGAAATCTTCATACCGTTTATACCTGTCCAAGTCAGATTTTCAATGTCAATAATAAGTGAATGGCTTATGCAAGCTGAGTTTCTTTTACTTTTTTGTTTTGTAATCAAAAAAGTGTTGAGGTTTCCTCGCACGCATTTCTATTTCCGACATGACCCCTTGACATTTAACTAGCTTGAAGTCGAATTTAGCAATCTAGGACGGCATTTAATGACTCTATTCCTAGACTATCTACTAAATTACCTTTTTTTTTTCTTTCAGTCTGACGGAAATACGTCCTTCTTGCGCGCAGCGCGAAACGGCCAGCTCGACAAAGTCCTCGAACACCTTAAATCAAATATCGACATAAATACCAGCAATGCCGTAAGTCAAACCAAATAGAGGATGAAATGTTAAAAGAAAAGGATGAAAGAACAAAAGTCCATTTACTTTGAAGGTGCCATCCTGTTTTTTTGACAAAGTTTCATAGCCTTCTAGATGACTATTTCTAATAAACACCCCGTATATACGAGTCAGAAAATGAGAAAAATAAGTTCCAATGTTTTTTTTCTTTGAGAATAATTTTTTGTCGAACTTTCCTTACATATGCATCTTATACAAAAAAATATGTAGGGGGTGTTCTTTCTAAAACGTCATGTAGTTGGCTGTGTAAGGTCAAAAGGAAAGGATGAACGAAGAATTACTTTGATTATATCATCTTTTTCTGTTACAACCCCCCATATAATTGTCATGTTAATATTTTAGAATGGCTTGAACGCCCTCCACCTAGCTTCCAAAGACGGCCACATAGAAATAGTCAAAGAGCTCCTCAAGAGAGGAGCCCTAGTGGACGCGGCTACTAAAAAAGGCAATACCGCCCTTCACATAGCGTCCCTAGCCGGTCAAGAAGAAGTGGTCAAACTTCTGGTTCAAAATGGCGCTTCGGTCAACGTCCAGAGCCAGAACGGGTTCACCCCCCTGTACATGGCTGCGCAGGAGAACCACGACAACGTGGTCAGGTACCTGCTGGCCAACGGGGCCAATCAGAGCTTGTCGACAGAGGTTCGTGGGTGTTTAGGTTTCGTTTTTAGATGGTAAAAATGGTAGATAATTCCTAAATCTTTGAGCTCGATTTTTCATTATTTTGTACTGAATTATGGGTACTACGTGCCAATATAAGTTTTTGGGTGTTTCTTTTGATGTTGAAAACCGAAATTCGCCCCATTCCCAGTCAAATTACTGAGAATACTAATTTATAACACTGCGAAGGCTTTCACGGCCGGTAAAAATACAATCTAAGGTGTTTTCCGAGCTGACGTTTCGTCTACAGCTGCAGCAGGCATTATCAAAGACAATGAGGCAATGGGCGAAGTGATCTCCCGTGCTTCCGATGAAATTAAAATGTTACATGTAACATTTTAAATTCATCATTTTTGTCAATGTTAGTTCTGAAAAAGGCAACAGATAAGTTGCCGAAACGTGAACTAGGTGTTTCGTCCGAGCCCTTTTGAGGATAAATTAGAATTATCAGTAATTTTACTGGAAAAAGTGCGAAATTGTAATGGGGTGTAATACTCATAAGTAAGTCAGAAAAAAATGTAAAAATGGTTTTATTTTTTTTTGTTTAGGACGGTTTTACCCCTTTGGCGGTGGCAATGCAGCAGGGACACGACAAGGTAGTGACGGTGCTGCTGGAGAACGACACGAGGGGGAAGGTGAGGCTTCCGGCTCTGCATATAGCTGCCAAGAAAGATGACGTAAAGGCGGCCAAATTACTGCTGGAGGTAATATCAAGTTCCAAAAATCACTTTCAAGAAACTAAATTGATTATTAAAAACACGGCAGAACGAACACAACCCAGACGTGACTTCAAAGTCCGGCTTCACGCCCCTTCACATCGCTTCACACTATGGTAACCAACAAATAGCCGTCCTCCTTATAGAGAAGGGGGCTGATGTTAACTACGCGGCGAAGCATAACATTACTCCTTTGCATGTGGCAGCAAAATGGGGTAAGTTGCCAAAAAAGGACATTGTTGTCATACTTCCCTTAGCTTAGGTCCAACAAAAAATGCAGTTAAAGTAGTT
This sequence comes from Taphrorychus bicolor, assembly GCA_951812265.1. Lineage (NCBI taxonomy): Eukaryota > Metazoa > Arthropoda > Insecta > Coleoptera > Curculionidae > Taphrorychus > Taphrorychus bicolor. The sequence goes on along the minus strand of OX638303.1, from coordinate 41,111,987 downwards.
CAGGTTAGTGCAGATTCACCACGACCATTAGGTATCGAAAAGGAGGCGGAATGTGCATTGTTATTGTTACTAGGGTCTTCTGCTGTTTATTAATATGCTAGATGAACTAAGCGAAAACGCGTACGTGACTTCAGTAAGCACGACAAGCAAATAACAATAAAGAAGAGGCGACTGACTTTGCCATTTCTTTTTATTTATAAAATAATCTTTTTTTTTTGATAGGCAAAAGCAACATGGTTGCTCTACTTCTGGAAAATGGGGCCACGATTGACGCTAAAACTAGGGACGGGCTGACACCCCTACACTGTGCGGCTCGCAGCGGGCACGAACAGGTGGTCGACATGTTGCTGGAGAAAGGGGCCCCTATCAGCTCAAAAACAAAGGTAGGGCATTTAATTCAGTTGGTTGGCTCTAGCGGATTAGGGACAAAAACAAAAAAAACTTTAGGTAGTTTTCTTAAACTACCAACGTTTTGCCATGTAATTGGTCATCTTCAGGGCTATTTAGATCCAAAAAAATCAATTAAGGAAATAGTCATCATAACATACTGAAGTTAGCAGTAAAACAATGATAAACATTCACCCACAGCGGATACAGCAAAGGCACTTGCGTCACCTATACGCCCGTGACGATATATACAGGGTTTTCTAAATGTTTCCGAAACACCTACCTTTAGCCACATACTACAACCAACGAAGATGACATTAATTATAGGGCTAAAAAATCTCTGTGAACTGTTAACTTCGGTGAGTTTTGGTGAGCATTTCTTAATTGACAAGACCCCTAACCGGTTAGAGCCAATCAATTGAAACCGGGTGTCAAGAAAGTCGTCGTCGCTTAACGTACCACTTAACACAACATAAAAAGACTTTCAAGAAAGAAATTCAAAAGTCGTTCTATTTGCAAAATCATCTTCCTTCTTCGAGGGTTCAATAAGACTTTTTTTAGAAAATTTCTTTTTGTTTTATTTGTTCATAATGTATGATTTTTTCTTCTTTTTTTCAGAATGGGTTGGCACCTCTGCATATGGCGGCCCAGGGTGATCACGTGGACGCCGCCCGGATACTGCTCTACCACAGGGCTCCTGTGGACGAAGTCACCGTGGATTATTTGACGGCGTTACACGTGGCGGCCCATTGTGGTCACGTGAGAGTGGCAAAGTTGTTATTAGACCGGTAAGTTCATCCTAAAATAGATGGTTAATTTTCGGAATGGAGTTGTCAAAAATTATTAGTGTGTAACATGATGGTTTAAGTACCGGACTACATTAAGATGCGTTCACAATTTTTTTAATATTTTGTGCTGTGGGATTTGTAAAAGAAAAATAATCTATAGAAAGAAATCTAGAGGGCCTAGATCAAGCAGGCCAAATTACTGAACCAATCAAAAAATGTACAAAGTATTCCATTTTTTTGATTTTAAAAACTCGTTTAGCTCTTTTAGTTTTTGAGGTACAAGGTAAATTTGGTAATGTGATTTTAAAAACTATTTTTGATTTTTTTTTAATATACAGTGTGATTTTGTTATTTAATTTTGGAAACTCGTTTAGCTTTTTTGGGTTTTTGAGATAGTGTGATTTTGGAAATATGATTTTTAAAACTCGTTTAGCTCTTTTGGGTTATGAGATACAGGGTGATTTAGGTTATTTGATTTTGGAAACTCATTTAGCTCTTTTGGGTTTTGAGATACAGGGTGATTTTGGTTATTTGATTTTGAAAACTCGTTTAGGCAATTTGGTTTCTGAGATACAGTATGATTTTGGCAATTTGATTTTGGAAACACGTTTAGGTCTTTTGGTTTTGAGATATAGGGTGATTTTGTTAGAATAATTTTTGAACACTCGTTAGCTCTTTTGATTTTTGATATACAGGGTGATTTTTATATTTTTATTTTAGAAACCCTTTTAGCCCTTTTGGTTTTTGAGATATAGGTTGATTTTGGTAGATTGATTTTTGAACACTCGTTTAAGCTCTTTTGATCTCTGATATACAGGGTGATTTTTATATTTTTATTTCAAAAACTCGTTTAGCCCTTTTGGTTTTTGAGATATAGGGTAATTTTGGTAGATTTATTTTGAAAATTCGTTCAGCTTTTTTGGTTTTTGATATATAGGGTGATTTTAATATTTTTATTTTAGAAATTCGTTTAGCCCTTTCGGCTTTTGAAATATAGGGTGACTTTGGAAACTCGTTTAGTTTTTTTGATTTTTAGAATACAAAGTGATTTTGCTAATTTGACTATGGAAACTCGTTTAGCGCTTTTGGTTTTTGAGATAAAGAATGATTTTTGGTAATTTTGTTTTAAAAACCTATTTAGCTTTTGTGGTTTCTGAGATACAGGGTAATTTTGGTAAATTGATTTGCAAACTTGTTTAGCTCTTTTAATTTTTAGTTTTGACATACAGGGTGATTTTGGTACATTGCTTTTGAAACCTCGTTTAGTATTTTTTGTTTTTAGAATACAAAGTGATTTTGATAATTTGATTATGGAAACTCGTTTAGCAGTTTTGGTTTTTGACGATACAGGATAATTTTGGTTATTTGCTTTTAACAACTTATTTAGAACTTTTATTAAAACTTTTTTGTTTTTTGAAATACAGGGTGATATTAATAGTTTCATTTTGAAAACTCATTAATCTATTATTTTGTTTTTGAGATACAGGATAATTTTCGTAAATTGATTTTGCAAACTTGTTAGCCTTTTTGGTGTTTGAGACATAGGATGATTTTGGTAATTTTATTTTGAAAACTCGAATAGGCTTTTTGGTTTCTGAGATACAGTATGGCTTTGGAAACTCGTTTAGCTCTTTTGATTTTTGATATACAGGGTGACTTTTATCTTAGAAACTCATTTAACCATTTTGGGATTTAGGTTATTAGATTTTGGAACTAGTTTGGCTCTTTTGGTTTTTGAGATAAAAGATGATTTTGGTAATTTGATTTTAAAAACCTATTTAGCTTTTTTGGTTTTTGAGGTACAGGGTAATTTTGATTTTGAAAACTCATTTAGCACTTGAAATACAAGGTAATTTTGGTAAATAAATTTTGAAAACTTTTTTAGTTTTTTTTTGGTTTTTAAGATACAGGATGATTTTGGTAAATTTATTTTGAAAACTCGTTTAGACCTTTTGGTTTCCGAGATACAGTATGACTTTGGTTATTTGATTTTGGAAACTTGTTTAGCCTTTTCGTTTCTTGAGATAATTTTACAAACTCTACAGCTCTTTTTACAGCTCTTTTGGTATACAGGGTGTTTATGATTATTTTTGGTTACGAATAGGTACATATTCGTAAAAAAAAATTCAGGTCAGGTCTTCAATTATTTTTTTTTGGGTTAGGTCAGTTCAGGTTAGTTCAATTCAGTTACCTGTTTGATTGAATCCGTAGCAGCCTGACAGAGCCGCGTAAAAGACACCCGGTGTTTGGTACACTCCAAGGTATTATTTAAAAAGAAAAAGTCTAGAAATCCAGTGGGTTGTATATCGATATAGACCCCTTTCTTACTTCTTTTTCGACTTACACGGTGTCAACATTTTTTTTCCAGGTTTTCAGAAATATTTTCCGATCTAAGTTTAATATCTCGGTGAAATTTGATATACTACTAATTTACTATACTTTCTATTTACATTTATGTCGTTTTTAATCTGATTTTTTTTTGCAGACAAGCCGATGCAAACGCTAGAGCTCTAAACGGATTCACGCCTCTTCACATAGCATGCAAGAAAAATCGGATAAAGGTGGTGGAGTTACTATTAAAACACGGCGCCAGTGAGTAATTTCTCTAAGATGGCGTTTTCGGGTGGCTCGGAGGGCCCAACAGCGCTCCGAGAGTATCCCCATTCTTTGTTTTCTCAATAATAATGGAAGGATGGCAATACTCTCAATCTAAAGCGGTCACTCGAAAACGCTGTAAGTAGTAGAGATTTCAAGTCAAGGATGACTTTTTGGTCAGTTTGTAGTTTGGTCTCTTTTAGTAAATAACTTTCGCCCTTTTATTCTAACCAGAAGTTCATATGCATTTTTACATTTTAGGTATAGGTGCCACGACAGAGTCAGGCCTTACCCCTCTCCATGTGGCGAGTTTTATGGGCTGCATGAACATAGTGATATACCTGCTGCAGCACGACGCCAATCCGGACGCCCCGACGGTGCGGGGCGAGACGCCTCTACATTTAGCAGCAAGAGCAAACCAGGTAAGAAGATGTTTCAGAATTGAAGAAACTTATTATAAACTTCCCACCGAACCAATTAGTAGTGAAGTCAGAATGTGTGACAAGTTGTCTTTAATTTGTACGTCATCAATGCCAACTGGTAATTTAGGTATTAACCCCAAGAAGAACGTGAAGAGCGTAGGATACATTTTTACTATAACTATTATAGAGTTCATCTCAACGAGCCACCCCGTATATTTCTTATATCGTAGTGACTGGAAAAATTTTCCAAAAGACGTCGACTGATTATGGACGTACACTTGAGATTTAAATGAGCGATCTCCTAAGGGGAGCGCTTTAACCCTTCAAACATGAAGGGTGAGAAGGGGTTGAGCGATAACTTATTTGAAAGGTCTTGGAAACATTTTTACAACGGTGTATGAGAAAAGTAATTTTATTGACTTGAAGCGCTCTCTCTTATGCGGTTGCTCGTTCAAGCCTCAAATGTACCTAAAAACAAATCCCCCAGACAAAATCAACTCTGTTTCGGAAGTTTTTTTCAGTCACCACAATATAAGAAATATACCGGGTGGCTCGTTTGAGATGGAACACTCTGTATATTATAGTTTATCACTATAATGCTGCATTTTTTCAGACGGATATTATACGAATTCTCCTCCGAAATGGAGCCCAAGTGGACGCTAGGGCCCGCGAACAGCAGACGCCCCTGCACATAGCGTCGCGACTGGGCAACGTCGACATAGCGATGCTGCTCCTCCAGCACGGAGCTAAAGTGGACAACGCGACCAAAGACCTATACACAGCGCTGCACATAGCCGCAAAAGAGGGCCAGGACGAGGTAAATGTTGGGCAAAAGAGGGTGCGATGGGGCAGCTTGGTCGGGTTGTGGGAGTGCAGGAACCGCGAGTATTTGATCTAACCTCTCTTCGATCAAAAATAAAGGCTTTGCACACCTATATGTATACGGGGGTGATTATTTGCAAACGTCGTCTAGTTGGCTGTAAAATATCCAAAGAAAAAGGATGAAAGAACAAGAGTCTATTTACTTAGATCATGTCCATTTGCTTTTTATTAAAATTTTATAGCCTTTTAGATGATGTTTTCCAACGAATATCCCGTACATCATAAATGAGACTTTCACCTATTAAGGAATGCTAGCAAAGTTTAATATTTGAAATAGAAGAGTATGATTGTTGGCGCATTCACCGAATGATTCAGATAGGTCCATTTATTTTTAAATAACTCCTTTTTGCGTATGGTTATTGTTTAAATAGTTATTTCTAATATGTGCGGAACGCAGCATGTACCATGCAAAATCGCTACGATTTAATCACGTGACAATTTCATGGAATTCTGGTGATTTCCACTTCATTTTATCCTTTAAGAGAATAGCCGACCCGGACTCTGATTTAATTTTTAACAGTTTTGAGTGTGGTAACTTTTTACCACGTAATGTGCAAGATACCTACTTGTACTGGTCACTGTCGAGCACCACTTTCTAAACATGTTCAAGTTTCACCACTTTAAATATTTTCTACAGGATATGAAAACGTGGCCGAAACCAACGTTATCACGTCAAATTAATTCCCTCTTCAAAGCAAAATATAAATAGTTCGGTATGGTGGCGCCTTTTGTTTCCATTTTTAAGTTAATGTCTCCGACTACCTTATAGTTATAACGAACACTAGTCGTTAGATACTATAACGTTCCATTAATTTCAAGTTTCTTATTTTTTCGTGGAGATCTAGATAAGAAAAACACGTAATTTTCACCACGGAAATATAATACAAAATGTTTTCTACTTTATAGTGTTAGATATGGTGGTAAATACGTGAAAACCCTTGAGACGACGTAGCCATAAAAGTTGTTGTAACTATAATCACAGTATAAAGAATAATACATTATATCATTATCGTCAGTTCGTGTCGGCACTTTTGATATTTCCAAAACTAAAGCGTACCGCGCCAGGCAACTTTCTCGAATAGTTAGAGGGGACAAACACATGCGATGCACTGCCAAAGCATTGCCAAAACCGGCCAAAACGGGTTTGGTGGTGCACCGGCCGGCGGACGGGGCAAGGGGAGGAGAGTTTCAATTTTTCGACCGACTGACGCTACTGATATAATGTATTAACACAGTATAAAGAATAATACATTATATCAGTAGCGTCAGTCGGTCGAAAAATTGAAACTCCCCTCCCCTTGCCCCGTCCGCCCGGCCGCTGCACCACCAAACCGGTTTTGGCCGGTTTTGGCAGTGCATCGCATGTGTTTGTCTCCTTGTAACTACTCGAGAAAATTGCCGGCACGCTTTAGTTTGGGAAATATCAAAAGTGCCGACACGAACTGACGATACTTATATAATGTATTATTCTTTATACTGTGGTATTATTTCCTATACTGTGCTACAATGCTGCATGTTGATGGATTACATAGAAAAACAGGATACGCTGGGGAGGGGGAGGTTTATGGACCCGAAGATGATTGGTGTCTCATACACCTGAAAATATTTTTTAAGATTTATTAGAACTTTGAGAGCTTTAAAGTTCTTAGACAAACAAATTTAGTTTTTTGTCATTTTAAGAGAGAATCGTACCACTTGTTACGAGCTCTTTTACAACTTTTTAGTACCACGTTACGGCTTTCCATTGTGTATACGTCATAAATGTGATTTTTACTTAATGAAAAGTGCCACCAAACTTCGAGTTTTTAAAATTGAAGGATACCATTGTGGGCGCATTCGCCAAATGATTCAGATAAGTCCTTATGTTCTTAAATAATACCCTGTTACGTATAATTTTATGTTTAAATGGTAATTTTATTGTTTCAAAAACTACCTGTGTTTTTTGGAAGACAATAATTGCTTTTTAAAGATCCAGGTTACCTGTATAACAAACCATTGTATAGCGACCATTTTTCCTACAATTCTTTATTTTATAACCAAACCATCTACCACTAAAACTGAACCACCTACTCAGCCAAGCATCAGTAAACTTTTAACTAAATAACTAGAAATGGCGCCTCGCGTAATAAAACTTTACGAAATTCCTCACTAATAAAACGGCCATAAATGGCTAATTGACCCACTGGAGCTGACATAACCTGAGTGAACTTGTATAAAAAAAGGTCACATTCCAAACCAGTTAGAGTAGAAAACCATGAAAAAATGATAGATCTGTTTTCGTTAAGCTCACTTAAACCGTGTGTTGGGACTTAATTTTCAACGGTAAGAAGTTTATTTATTGATTAATTCGATCATGTATACGTCATCCCGCATCCTCTTGTAAAATATATCACAATATGGTTATGCAGCATCTAGTTCATTTTTTGTATAAGTACCCTTTTTTAATACTTTTTTAAATGACCCCTCGTTTAAAAGTTTAAATTATTATTTAAGGTCGCTGCGATACTAATAGACAACGGAGCTTCGATAAACGCCACCACCAAAAAGGGCTTCACCCCCTTGCACTTGGCCTCGAAGTACGGCCACCTTAAAGTGGCGAAATTGCTCCTGCAAAAGGAGGCACCGGTAGACGCGCAGGGCAAGAATGGAGTCACACCTTTACACGTGGCGTCGCACTACGACCATCAGAATGTCGCGTTGTTGCTCCTGGATAAGGGGGCTTCTCCACATGCCACAGGTCAGTATTGTCCTATCGGTCCCCTCCAAACCTTCCATCGACCTTTCCTTTTTAGCCAAAAACGGTCATACACCGCTCCACATCGCGGCCCGCAAGAACCAGATGGACATTGCAAACACCCTTCTAGAGTACGGTGCCCAGCCTAACGCAGAATCTAAGGCCGGGTTCACACCCTTGCACTTGAGCGCCCAAGAGGGCCACGTGGACATGTCCTCGTTGCTCTTGGAACACAAGGCCGATGCCAATCACGAGGCAAAGGTGTGTTGGCCCTTTCAAATTCAAGCGATATTGCAACAGTGTCTTAGTTACCATATCTTATACTGCAAAACTTAGAGTGTGTGGTCTAGACTGTGGTCAATTGCAGCAATACTTCTACTTAGCCCTAAGTAAAGATTCCTCTAAAAAAACTTTGGTGCAAGTGATCATTAGATAGATCTATGGGATTTTTCAAATACTAAAGATTCATTTAACTTTTGATATCTTGTAGAACGGTCTTGCACCCTTACACCTCTGCGCGCAAGAGGACCGAGTCCCGGTGGCGGAGGTCCTGGTGAAGAACGGGGCTCACGTCAACGCGGCCACTAAGGCCGGCTACACACCTCTCCACATAGCCTGCCACTACGGGCAGACCAATATGGTGCGGTTCCTGTTGAAGAACAAGGCGCAAGTGCAGAGCTCCACGTCGCTGGGGTACACGCCTCTCCACCAGGCGGCGCAACAGGGGCACACCAACATCGTGAACATTCTGTTGGAGAACAAGGCTGATCCCAATGCTGTGACAACGGTAAATATTTTATATCAATGGAGAATCGGTCATTAAAAAACCGATTGTTGTCCATTTTCTCACTTGTCAATCAAGAGAACTGTATTTAACGCCAAATCTGGCAATCAAATTTTCTAAAAATAGAACGACCCTTGGTCACCAAAAATAAGCAATTTGGCCCGATCAAAGCAACATATTTAGTGATAATTTCTGAGAAGTCAAAGTATATGATTTTTGGCGCCGAATCCGGGGCCTAAATTGTCTAAAAATTTTTTTTACTTTCTAGAGTTACTGATTTAATAACACAGAAGCAAATTATTGAATAAAGCAAAACGCGCAGAGAGAAATCTGATAGCGTCATGCTGAATTTATCGCCGAAGCTGAGACACAATTTTTCTGAAAAATAATACAGATTTGTTCATTGAAAATAATCGGTTCATTCATAGACCATGTGCCATGATCAAAGCAGCAAGTTTAGTCAGAATATCTAAGAAATTCCTGTAATACTATTGGCGCCGATTGCGGGACCGAAAAGTTTTAAACAAATATTTTACTTTTTTGATACTTATTTTTTGTTTTAGAACGGTCAAACGCCTCTCAACATCGCCCAGAAGCTGGGCTACATCACTGTAATCGAAACCCTGAAACTGGTAACGACCATCACCAACATCACTACCACTACCACGACCACCATCGAGGAGAAATACAGGGTTCAGGCTCCGGAAGCTATGCAAGAAACCTTTATGTCCGACTCAGAGGAAGAAGGTGGTAAGTCGTTCTCAGATATTCAATAAACAAACATGATTAGTGGTTCAGTGTATGGTTTTGTATCGCTCTTTGAATGATATAATACTGAGATATTGTTTTTACAAATGTTTCTTTTATTTGTTCTTTCATTCATAAGTAAATGGTAAAGAAATCTTAGTTTTCTTAATTGTAACGGTCTTTACTGAGTCTAAAAGACTCTATAAACTTGCAAAAAAAAACTGAAACGTTTTGTTCCGTTCTCAAAAAGTTTTGTAGTTGCGATAGAAAATATATACTGAACTTTTAATTAATAGCAGCAGTGTCGTTCGTTTCTAAATGTCCGCGCATGGTATAGTTTGGTCTTGTCCATCGAAAACGCCTCATCATGTCTATCGTTTTTTTGTCCATTATTTGCTTAATGACGTCTCATACTTCACATGATTAGAAACTGGTTACAAGATATATTTTACAACTTGTTTTATCATTTAGAGTATTTTTTTACGGTTTTACTTAATAGAGGCCTAAGTAGAACAAAATTCTTGCAAATTTTGCCTTGTTTATTGATTTTCCCTTAACAAAAACATTAAAATGTATCATTATTAGATCCTTTTATTACTGTAACTTTGGAATTCCGTTTATCATATCCTTTGCCCTTACGTGATTGGTTTAAATTAACATTGCGATGTGTAATGACTACGACCTAGCAAAGTGAACACGTAATTTAACACGTATGTACCTTATTTTATGCACCTTAACAAGTAGTGATTTCATTTATTGTTTTTATTTATTTATAATAAGAAATACGTTCGGTATTCAAATTCCCAGAAAAGTGATTCTCTCTATGTATGAGACAACAACGAATGCTTTCCCTTGAGCAAAATAATGGTAATTCATAATTTGATTTACCTTGAGGATTTAAAAAAAAAGATTTAAAATGATATCACTCGGCTATGTTGTTACACATTTTAAATGTTAAATAGATTATTTACGTTATGAGTAAGTAAAGCTCGTCTGGTTTACAACAATGACGCCATCGGTTTACGGATGATGTAACCGGTAAACTGCTTAATGGTGCCACTGCCCACGCAAGTTTTATAAATGTTGCCATGTCGATCGCAATAATATAATTATCAGTCGATAATTAGACATTTTTTAAGATTAAGTGTGTAAAAATACGAAGATTAGACCCTCCACTGGGTGGTTACATAAATCTATTAAATTTGCTGTTGACCGAAAAAATAGTGATATGGTTAAGATTAAGTTCAGGCTTCTTCAGGTCAACAGTTAAATAATTATGCCTGGTTGCACTAGAAAATCTTTAGTACAAAATTAACAAGAATTGCGAGGCGATACAGAAGAAAGCATAGGTGTTTTATATGTAGTTAGAAAAAGTTCAAGCTCCTGCAGGTTAACAACTATCACATCATAGCTGGTTTTATTGAAAAATTTTAAGTTAACCAGATGTCTATAGAATTTTTCCAACTAATGTTAACCAAAATTAAAACGAATAGAGGAGCGAGAGAAGAAGGTTAGGTGCGGTTACTTAAATAGTGGTGTCGGTTTTTTTTTAAACTTTAAATTCGAGAGTAACCAAAAAAAAATAGTGAAATGTGGTAATCAAAAAGTTTAAGCTTCTTCAGAGGCACTATCACATTACATCTGGTTTTGCTATAAAATCTTTCCACCAAAAATTAACCAAAGTTAACCAGGTGCCTGCTTTTGCTATGGAATTTTTTCAACTAAAGTTAACCAAAATCAAACAGAATTGCAAAGCGAGGCAGAAGAAAGATAGGCGTGGTTACATCGATAGAACTGTCGGATTCTTTTTAAAACTATATATTTGAGTGTTAACCAAAAAAAAATGGTGATACGAGAATTTGAATTGAAAAAGGTTAAAGTTGCTTCAGGTTAACAGTTACATAATTATACCTAGTTTCGCTATAAACAAAATTTCAACTAAATTTAATCAAAACTAACCAGAATCGCGAAGCGAAACAAATCCAGAATAGCGGACTATCTAATTCCTGATCGAAAAAGTTCAAGGTTCTTCAGGTGAATAGTTAACGATTTTGCCTGGTTTTGCATCTTTCCAACTAAAGTTAACCAAAATTACCCAGAATTGCAAACAAGAATTAACTGAAAAAATCGTCATACATGTTTAGAAAAATTTTTCAAGTTAACAGCTAACAAATTATGCCTGGTTTTGTTATAAAATCTTTACAAAAGTTAACCAAAATTAACCAGCAATAAAAAGCGAAGCAGAAGAAAGCAAGGCGTTACATAAACATTGAAGGCCTATTCTTCGTAAAGGTTTAAATTTGAGTTAACCGAAAAAATAGTGATGGTGAGGTGGGATCTATCTGATGAGGAAGGGGTTTATCTCCGAAAATGTTGCACCTACAGAACTTCGGATGGTAGGAGGTGAAAGAGAACATCAAGAAGAGGAAAAAACAGTTGGCTTTACTCCGATTGGTCGAGGCGTTCTCAAGTTACAGGCGGTCAAAGTTGAGATTTGAGAAAAAACTCATAATACCCCCGTTTGGACATTTTCAAAAAAATTTCGGGAATTTTTTTTTACTGTGTTTGATCGGAATGGCACGCTTGCAATCCCCTAAGAACGTAACCAAGTTATTTCGAATGAAATTAACCTCCAAAAAGTGTTTAAAAATCGAGCTGCGAAGGGCGCTATCTCCGAATATTGCACCTTCGGAGGGTGGAGGTGAAAGAGGACATCAAGAGGAGGAAAAAACAGTTGGATTCACTCCTCTAATTGGTCGAGGCGTTCTTAAGTTACAGGCGGTCAAATTTGAGAATAGGAAAAAATGGTAATTGGACATTTTCAAAAAAATTTCGAAAAATTTGTCTTGCAGTTTTTGATTGGAATGGCACGCTTGCAATCTCCTAAAAACCTAACAAACTCGATTCGAATGAATTTAACCTCTTAAGAAGATTTTTAAAAGTCGTCAAAAACGATTCTTAAAAATCGACCTCGGAAGGAGTTTAGAAAATATACCTACGGAACTTCCGATTGTGGGAGAGGACGTCAAGACGAGGAAAAAACAGTTGGATTAACTCCGATTGGTCGAGACGTTTCCAAGGTATAGGCGGTCAAAGTTGAGAATTGAAAAAAAAGTTTGTACATTTTCAAAAAAATTTCAGAATAATTTTTTTACTGTTTTTAACCGGAATGGCACGTTTGCAATCCCCTAAAACCGTAACAAACTCAGGATCTTGGTTATCGCAAGGGAGGTATCGAGGAGGGCAATAACCCAGATGGCGGAAGAACAGACCGAACTGGACAAACAGCCAAAGTCCACTCAAAGGCGTTCATACAAGGACTCTGTGAGAAAAAGACAAAAGACTTACTAAACCTCGACAGACAACAGCTCAAAGCCGATATCGGCTTAGACACTGGTCACTGTCGATTAAAACACCACATTCATGCGTAGGATAGGGCTGGCAAACAACGCCGAATGCAGAGTGTGCGTGGAGGATGATGAGACTGTAGAACACATCCTGAGTGAATGGCTTGCAGCTGAAACGCTTAAGATTTCAGAACTTCGAAAGAATACACATCCGACCACCGGACTTCCACAAAAACTCACTCAAGAAGATAATGGACTTTCTAAAAGTACTGGGTCTTGAACTTTAATTGAGGCACAATAGATATTATGGACGCGCCTCCCTCGTGGGACCACTCATCTATCCACTTTTATTATTACATCGCAGCTACACGTGCCGTCATTCACAAAATAAGATAATTTTCTGGGGGGGTCACTGGGTGGTATCTTTTGGTACCACCAAAATATTAATTCTTTCACCTCCATCAAGCATTTTATCGCAACTCCTCGCGTCTTCATTCAAAGAGCAAGACGAGTTTTCCGAGTGCCACTGGATTTTTTCTTTTTGTACCACCCAAGCAAGAACTCATCCGTCCACCTTCCACTATTTCATCGCAACTACTCTCGCCTTGGCCGTCTAAAGAATGGACAGCCTTCAATTAAATTTTAAACCTCTCTCGAATCATACAAACACACCATCGTACTTGCAACACGCGCGTGAATCACCGCCAATTTATACCGCCAGAGTTTTATAAATATTTATTCGCTAATGGTTTATACCGAGAACGAAACTTAGATGCTAAAAACAATTTTCGAAAGGATCATTTTGCGGGAAATTCGCGTCCGAAACGAACGAGAAAGCTCTCTTAAGCTCTGTGTGCGCGAGCGGTGTGTTTTTTTTTTGAGCTTATTGCGCCGATTTTTTTATGTTTATCGTCTTATTATAGTAGCGGCTTAATTCATCCCTCGAAAATTCGATTCGTTTTTGTTTTACAAAGCAAGACAAAATAGTGGATAAATACTATAGGATATAACTGGCCGAAATCATGGTGAAGCATAAAAAGTACAAGATCGTCAAAGTAGTTAGGACCGGTATGTATAGACATCAAAAAAGTTTTTTAAAGCACAATTTCGTTTTTCTTTTTTTATTATCACACTAAAAGACGAATAACAATGTGTTGCGCATCTTAAAAACAGTACGAATTTTTCACATTCCTTCGCATCTACCTTCAGTGACATCATCTGTTATTGTGCACAATTTATGCTTAATGGTCCCCCATTAGCTCCGAGGTCAGCAAATAGCTTCGATTAAAGACTAAATATACATTAAATTTATTAGATATCTTATCAGATTTGATGACTGCTTTATGTGGTCTTCTAAATTAGATTTCACACAGCTTCAAGCCACTTGGAACGGAACAATAGTCCTTTCGATTACTTCGAACTAACACACAACCTAGACCTGCAAAGACGTCCTTGATGTAGATTTTTGGCTATGGGCACGAGCGTGAGAATGTGTTTGCCTTATTTTATACATTGGCTATGTGTTTTGAAATATTAATGACTAATTTAAAAGAATCACAAAAGGCAAATTTACTTCCAGTAGTGCCCAAATCAAAACATTCCTTGAGTGAGTAAGAATGGCATAATTTATGGTAATCAGCCTCCTACGCCTCATCTATTTACATAACCCGTAGTACGTTTATACATAAACACTAAGAAATACCGAGGAATACATATTATACCTAATGATGAACACATCTCATCAAATCAGTGATAAAACCGTGTGTAATTTACCAAGAAGTCCCTGTGAATTCGCAGTAGGTATATTAGTGAACACGTGCGGTAAAGTGGATGTTTATGCGTAATGAATCATTTATTAATTGATTCTCGATTTTTGATGGAACGTAATAACTTGAAGATGTTCAATAGGATTGACGTGTTTTGAGATGGTTCTTGTTCAGATTTAATGCCCAGTCAAGTGGACGAGAGAAAAACAACAAACAATGGTGGTAACGACGATTATGTTATGGTTTATTGCAGGTTGAATCAAAGGCAAGTTGTGTAATAATCCAAGCAAAATATTTACAAACGGTGGAAGATTTAATGGATGTGACATATTTAGTATTGAAGAAATTTGTTGTAATAAAAAAGATAAGAAAGATGGGGCAGGCTTATTAAACTTTAAATGTCACATCATAGTTGATAATGTAGCCAAGTTGACTAGTAGATTTTTTATTTGAGAACAGTAAGTTAATATTTTGTAATCAACAAACATTTTTGCTTAAAATTACCTAAGTTTGACCTTAACGACCTGACTTTGGCTAAAATTACCTCTTCGTTTACCTACATTTACGGGGTGTTCATTATAAAACTTCATCTAGCAGGCTAAGAAATTTTGACAGAAAGGATGACAGAATCAAAATAAATGGACTTTTGTTTCTCCATCCTTTTCTTTTCACATTTCACAGCCAACTAGATGAAGTATTATAATGAACACCCCGTAGACACCACTGTGGGAAACAAAAAATAATTAATTCAGGAGTTAAAAAGGCAATATTTCCTTTAGTTCGAATTTACCTCTGGTGGTCTTATTTACTTGCTCATTTTTACCTTTGCTCCTGAATGCTTCTGCTAACCCATTTACTCTGTAGTAGGTACTTACTAATAACTGCAATGGGCAGAGATATTTAACTACATTTATATCAGTCTACGACTATTCAATTTCCAGATGTTGCAGGGAATTATCTGACACGTTCTTGTTTTCTTTTATCAGCTGTAATTCCTAATAAAGGCCACGAACTCCATTTTAAAAAAAACTTACGACACTTAGTGACTACATTGACCGGAAGAAGCCCTTTCCTGCCAAAGAACCGCTAAAAGGGTTTATTCTTCAAGAGTTATTATAACTATGGTGCTGGAATGGCTTATTTGATGAGATGTAATTAGATAAAGAAAATTGCTCATCAATCTCAATCAGAAGTTGCAGCTTTCAGTCAAGAGCTGCACCTCCTTATTGAAAAGCTTAAGGTTAAAACATTCCAATAAAGTGAAAAAAACAAGAAAAAGTCTAACAAATAATTGCACCATAGATTTGGAAAACCAGCACATTACTCGGAATTTTGCTCATGCAGACCTTGGCAATAGCGGATTATTTTAAAATTAAACAAAAATAAGTGGAAATAATTTGGAGGTGAGTTCCTTCGCAGGTATATATTATAGTTGTTCCCAGGGTTAGTGCATTTTCAGATATTCGCCTCAGGCAAAACTTAATCTAGTGAGCAAGTTTAATACAAATTATTTGATCAATGTCAGTGTTTAATAACTGACTTTAAAGGTTTTAACATAGGATTTGTTAAACCTAAAGTTTTCTCTAAAAGGTCTTCTAAAGTCTCCTAAAGATCAAGCAAAACACGGGCTCAGTAAATAGACATTAAAGCTTAAGGTTTTAACATACGTATTATCAAACCTAAAATTTTATTCCAATAGTTAATACTATTTCAGTTTATTCAAATAATTGATCAAAATCAATGTTAGTAACTGTTATTAAGGTTTTAACATACGATTTGTTAAACTTTTTTTTTCTAAAAGTCATTGAAATTCCAGTTTTATAAGGCCTGAAAAAAAAACAATCTGGAATCAAAACAAATTTATAACAATTGTATAAATCATTTTAAGGTTCTAATAAAAAATGTGTTAAACCATAAGTTTTTGTTCAAAGAGTCACTGGAATTTCAGATTTTTAAATCTGATTCAGTGTTTAATAACTGACTTTAAGGTTTTAACATACGATTGGTTGAAGCTAAACTATTTTAGGATACTGGGATTTTAGATTTAAACCTTACAATCTTCAAGCCAAACCCAGGCTAGTTGTTGATCAAAATCAGAATGTATTTAGTGCCTTTAAGATTTAAATCTACAATTAGTTTAAATCGAAAAAATTTTGAGACTTGGAGATCAAACTTAAACTAAAATAATTGATCAAAATCAGTGTTTAAAAGAGGGTAAATGTTGAATTTCAAAAAAATTTCAGATATTTGCCTCAAATCGCTCAGGCAAAATATTTTTCGATGATCAAATTTAATGTAAATTAATTGATCAATGTCAGTATTTAATAACTGACTTTAAAGTTTTAATATAAGATTTAATAAACCTAAAATTTTGTTCAACGTCACTGAAATTTAAGATATCAGCCTAAAAATGATTAGGCAAAACATGGACTCAGTAAATATAAACTTTAAGGTTTTAACATATGATTTGTTAGACTTAAAATTTAATTCCAAGCGTCAATTCAATTTCAGGTTTCAGCCTCAAAATGTTCAGAGAAAACACAGTCTAGACATCACCCTTAAACTGAAATAATTAATAAAAATCAGTGTTAGTAACTGTTATTAAGGTTTTAACATACGATTTGTTAAACTTATTTTTTTCTTTTTTTCAAGAGTCATTTATAACCAACCAATTTTGCAAATTCTCAGCGTTAACAAACGAGAATTCTTGATGAAGTAATAATGCTCAATTAAAAAAAAAAAAAAGAATATTTGGTCCTGTTACCAAATTTAAGAGAGTATTAGGAATACCTGAAGAGGTAATTTTTGATTTCCTACTATTGGCAAAATTATGAATAAAATTTGAATCGACACCTAAAAATGCCTTGTATTCAGGTTAGAATCGTTAGAAATTAAAGATTTCTTCGGCTTCTATAAAAATAAAAAATAGTCTATAAAAATGAAAAAATTATTTTAATTTTTGCAGTGGCGCCAGTACCAGCACGTTGATGCATATTATTTGAAGAAAAAAGTGGAACACCACTGGTTTTTCGAAAAATAAAATCTAATTTTTCAATTCCCTGTCCATCCCTGATAAAAAAAGACTTTTCCAGGTTTTTTTTTAGTACCTACGTCGCACCGTCGCACCGTCGCAGACATGTTAATATAATTTTAGAACATAATCAGACAAAACCGACTGAAATAAATTGTGAAATAATATTTTTGGACCGAAATAAATGAAATTTGATTAAAGGACTGCAAAATGCAAACTTGGTGTTTTTCGAGATAGAATTAGGGCCAGAATCGGTGAAAGATTACTCAAAGCGCGTAAAAATACAAATTTGCAGTGTGTGTGGAGAAATTCAGGATAAGGTTATGACAAGAACCGGTTAAAAATAACTCAAAAGATGTAAAAACGCAATATAAAAGCTTTAAAATATCTAGGTCAGGATTAAGGTCAAAATAAAAAATTATCAAGGCGTCTAAGAATTTGAAAAAAAAGACAGGTTAAGATTAAGGCCAAAATTATTAAAAATTTTACCAAGGCCAGGAAATGTAAATGTGGAACCTTTGGAAAACTTGGGGTTAGAAATAGGGCTAAAACATAGCCATAACACATTACGTAGACGTTCAAATTTTGATGTTTTTGGAGCAATTTAATTTTAGTATAAAATCAGGCAAAATTTAACTTATTTTCTAATTTCTTTCTTTTGGTAAAATTAATTTTTGTATCAAAATGTGTAAAATTTCATTAAAAATACATCCAAATTAAATTTTAGTGTTTTTCGAGAAAGTCAGGTAAGGACTAGGGCAAAAATTCATTAAAAATTACTCAAACGTGCAAAAATATAAATTGGAAGTTTTTG
The DNA here is from genome assembly GCA_951812265.1 of Taphrorychus bicolor. NCBI lineage: Eukaryota > Metazoa > Arthropoda > Insecta > Coleoptera > Curculionidae > Taphrorychus > Taphrorychus bicolor. Next base: position 41,093,690 of record OX638303.1, on the reverse strand, counting down.
GAAAAAATCAGATCATGAGTAGGGCCATAATCGGTAAAAAGCCATTATCGGTAAGGGTCTAAGAATGCAAATTTTGAATTTTTGGAAAGATTCAGGTTAAAATTAAGGCCAAAATTTTTTAAAATTTTACCAAGGACGCAAAAATTAAATTTTGGTGTTTTTTGAGAATGTCAGGTTAGGAATAGGGCAAAAAATCATTAAAAATTACTCAAACGTGTAAAAATACAAATTCAAAGCTTTTGGAAAAATTCAGATCATAAGTAGGGCCATAGTCAGTAAAAAAATTACTCAAGGCGTCTAAAAATGCAAATTTATTTTTCTTTTTGAAAAAATTAAGGTTCGAATTACGAGACAGTTGAGTAAAAGTTACTCACATCCTAAAAAAATTTTCTGTTTGTAAATTAGGTACTATTTTGGACTCAAATAAAGAAATTTGGCTCAAAATTCTTCAAAATACAAATTTGGTATTTTTGGAGAATCAGACTAGGATTAACGCCAAATTCCATTAAAAATGACTGAAGGCATATGAAAATTTTGGCAAAATTCGGATAAGAATCAAGGCCAAATTGGTTTAAAACCATTCAAGTATTTGAAAAAGCCAATCATTGGAGAACTTGTGGAAAAATGGTAGATAGGATAGGAACAAAATAGGTAAAAAATGATTCAAGACATGTCTTGTCATGACTGAGGTTGTCTTGTCTAACAATAACATATTATTATTAAAAAAAAAACTGTATCACCAGACCCCCTAAACCACGCCCTAAACTTTTTTGTTCCTCTCGATGTGACTTATAAACAAAATGTTTTGAGAAAACTATTAACTTAAAATCATGTCTTTTGAAATATATTGATAAAGTTCTACTTTTTTTACCTAAAAGGTGATAAATAAAACGCCTTTTTACCGTTTAGAGCCAACTCGGATCGATTTGGGTCAAAAGTAAATTTTCTATACGACGATTTTGGTTGACTTTCCAAAAATTCTATGTCCCAAATTTATGTTTTCAAAACACGATAAATTGAGTAATTTATAATTTGTTTACAAGCAGTTTTGATTAAAAATTGAAAAAGTTACGTTTGTTAACGTAACTTAACGCCTTCTCAAATTCTAGGTAACAAACTCATGTTTGCAAGACACGATAAATTGAGTAATTCATAAAGAGAAGAAAGTTGAAGAAAATCCAGTTTCTTAACAACTCAATTTGCCTTTGTTCCATTTTCACAAAAAAAAACAGATTTTTTCCATACATTATACATTTCTGTTTACATTAATTTCTGACTACTTTGACTTAAACCCAGATTTAAACAAAAACGCCTTTTGAGCGGTTACAGTCATCTGCTGTTACCAATTTGGATCAAAAGACATATTTTTTCTACAACCGTCAAAATATGACACGATTTGCGCCTATACGATTGACACGAATACTGACGGTATACAAACTGACACATATTTTCACGGTTATCGTTCTCGCACGTCGCCCATAGCAGCGTAAAAAAAAGTTAGTGGTTACCATAGGAGACGTGAAAAAAAGTCTTTCGCGCACGCCGTCATTACAGGGGTAGCAGAAAAGAACTGTGAAGCTTAATTATTTATAAAATCGTTTTCTAAGTCACAAATTTATGTTTTCAAATCACGATAAATTGAATAAATCACTAAATTTTACACAGTTTGAACAAAAATTGAAAACATTTTAAGAAAATTCCGTTTCTAAAAATTGAAAACATTTTAAGAAAATTCCGTTTCTTAACCATTCAATTAACCATCAACTGTATTTGTAGAATTTCACAAAAAAAATTTTCTCCATGCGTGACAAATTTCTGTCTACAAAAGACGCTTTTTCAGGGTTTAGAGTCATCTGCAATAATCGACTTGGATTAAAAGACCATTTTTTATACATGAGTTTATCAATTTCAGACGATTTTGATAAATTTTTTTAGAAATTTTGATCACAAATTTATGTTTTTAAAACACGATAAATTGAGTAATTTACACATTTTTTGAGACAGCATTAGACAAAAATGAAAGAAAGTCACGTTTCTTGACTCGAGATAACATTTTGATTAATTTTGCTAAAAAAAAATTCTCTAGGCACTAGTAAAAATTGCGTTTTAAGGCACTAGTGTTAAAAGCAAGCTACTTTTAACACTCGTGCTAGTAAGTAAATAATATGTAAATATTAATACAAAGAAGAAAAATTTGTTTTATGATATTCGTGTTAAAAGTGCTTAGGAAGAGTTTAAGGAACTCGCTTTGCTCGTCCTGCAAACAATAATGCAGTTTTAACACTTACATCATAAATAGCTATTTCAGGAACCACTAAAACTTTAGTAACCTGAAACCTCCAACGCAGTTCTATTCATTCATACTTAGAAACTATTTACAATGAACCGGATCACTGTTATCGGGGAACATAGAATTATTTTATTTATTTTCTTTTTGATTTCTAACCAGTACCAATAGAATGGATTTACGTTAAAAAAATAAACTCTTTCCGACGTTTTGCCATTTCAGCTAATTTTAGACAACTACATTTTTTTTCTTTCATAATTCTCATCTAGTTTAAGTTACAAAATTGAAGTCTGACGTATTGAGTCATGGTGTTTTGAATTTTTCTTAAAATGTGGCAATACTACATCTTTTTTCCATCTTTTTCTTGATAACATCTTTGTCGTCTTTATAACTTTGCAATTTTAGCCTTTGAAACTCCGCCTCTTGTTTCAACATCTCTGTGATCATTTCAATGCAATTAAACATTCTTTTCAACTTTTTCATTATCACATAACCTAAACTTTCTTGGAGTTTTCTTTTCAGCAAACCAGTTTTGTGTTCATCATAACGGTTTATGTAGGTACACGATTAGGAAGCAAAATGGGTTAAAGAAAAAAAAGATGAAGCTATTGTGAATGATCTCATATAGACGAAAGGCGCCGAAATTAACAATAGCCTTCAGTTTTAATGCAAAAATTAGGATATCGTGATTAGCATTATCCGAATGTTGGTTAAACAGTAACTTATACTATTATTAGAACGTGATGCTCCAAAGGTCATTTTTTAACACCTACGCTTGTTGAACTTGTTATTTTACCATTTAGGCCTCTAACTGATACTAATGTCTTTTATTGTTAAGCACGAATAAATAACCGAGAATAATGAGCCTAAAATTGTAACGCCTTCTTTTGCTATACAAGAGAGAGCAGGAAATCAACAAGATCCATCATTATCTAGTTATCTTGCTGCCACTATAAACGTGCATAAAAGAACAGATATGATGTCACTCGCGCCGATTATTTATAATCGTTACCTTGGTAGGTCAGGTTTAAATTTAGCCTTTGCATTCTCAATTCACTTTAAAAAGAAAACATGCAACAACACAACAGAAATGTAGGTAAACTTGAAGAATTAGTTTAAGACCATATACAGGGTCGTAAATTGTCTTCTTTCGGGCCGAGTCGGAGAGGCCTTGATTTGCATGAAAAATAATTTTAAAAATAATTATTATTGTGCTTTATTGAGTCATGGGTATGCGGCAGTGGGAGAATTTGCTAAAACTAATCAGTGATAGGCATACATTTTCACACCTCTGTTGTATGGAAAAGTAAATATTTATGAGCCTTACTAATGAGCTGCTGAAGCAAAACTTATAGTATAAGTATATAATGAAACATTTTGGTTTTAATTTTTTGTGTAAATGATGATGAAAACTAATTCCAGACTTGAGAGAAAAAGAAATACATACATATATAAATCAGTGTAATACAAAAATGCCACCTTGAGTATCGTATATTGACCCTCAACTTCCCTTTCTTTTCTTCGCCTCTTAAGGGTAAATTTCCCAAAGGGGTAGTCAGTAATGAATACAGCCGTCTGTGCTTGCACACATAAGTTTTCTCTGATTAAGCTATCTTTACATATTATGTATATATCGAGTTCCAAAGCCAATAATATTACGCATCGGTCTCAATTCAATGCTCTGTCGATACTTGAGCAGTGATGTTGCAGTGTGGCGCTACCGGTGTGAATCCACCTTTACCGTCAGGTGACTTATCAATAATAATAAAACGTATTATTTATTAACAAAAGTTTGTCATCTCGTTAGCCTTGGAAATTTGATTTTGACGTTATTTTCCAATCTTCTTGGCAATGAGCAAAAGGGAAATAGATATAGAAAAAATAAACACTCCATGGCTATTAAGATGCCAAAAAACCTGAATGGAATATACACGTTCTATGTTCGCTTTGCAGCTTTTTTTGTGTTGCTTTGATACTAACAACTACTAAAACTGAACAAATTGTCCCTCACAACAGGAGAGGACGTTGAGGGCTTCGGCACCGCACTACACGAGCGCCACGTTTACCTCCCGTTTTACAATGGAGGCCTTTTACCAACGCGTAAGTCTTCCTCATTTACTTTTTTCCTTTATGTCGACAACACAACCAAATGGCAAGGAAACACCAATTGTTTGTTAAAAGTAGGTGACATATAGTTGACACAACACACTTTTAATAGTAAAAAAGTTGAAGAGGTTGAGTAGTGTATCACAAGATCAGACAGGTTTTTTTTGGCATGTTTATAGTAGCTCTAGTGAGATTTCTCTCTATCTCTTAGGTTCGAATAAAGTAGTCAGTTTAGTGAAGATTGTGACTCTTAATAACCATAAAAAAAATAAAATCAGAAAGACATCGTCATCAGCTCGTGCCTGACTTGATCTTTAGTTATTAATTATGTGACGTAGCCTTCTCAAAAAAAAAACAAACAAAAACGTCATCAACGGTAAAAATATAGAATAGAAATAGTAATCAAGAAATGCTTATTTGCTTAAATAGCAAGCTGCACATTCGTTTTAAACGCTTCCTGATGTTAAACCGAGTTTTTGATACATAAACAATTTAAATCCGAAGTTTAAACCTGAGGATGAGTTTCGAAAGTCGATGTTAACAATAGTTCAAAACTACACAAACAGAAAGCACAAGACCATCGAGCTATCTGGAGAGCCCGAGGGGGAAATCACTCCATAAAATGTGTACACCAAAACAAAATTCCATTTTCAAGAAAAAATCCATAACTAATTCCAGCACTAAATTCCAATAAATATCACTGAACTCCATTAAATTCACCTAAGTTCCATGTAATTCAGTTGACTCCTGAAAACTGCTTAAAATGTTCTTTTAAACTGCTTTAAATGTTCTTTTATGTCCCACCAGTTCATTGTTATGTTTTTTGCGTAGTAACCAAATACATAAACATGAATGCTTTGTGCCCCCTCGGGGAATAAAGTTCATAGTGCACAGTAAAAAAAACATTACAAAATTTAATAATGTTTAATAAAAAAGTAAAATGTTAGAATGGAAGCGTAGATACATTGCTTTACTTTCCAACAACTTTATTTTTTATTTCGCTAGAATAAGGGTTGAGATTGAAATTAATTTGGGATTATTTAGTCTTAAATAATGACAATATTGAATTTTGTAATAAAATCAAAATTGCTATGATCCTTATTAGACATGCTGTAGGTAAAAAGCTGCGTTAAAGCGCGCAGTTGCTCATTTCGGAATAATACAAACTGGCGCAAATCAGAATGTAGGCAATTTTTTATTTATTTATTTATTTTTTTAAAATAGAAAATGTGAAAATAATTTCACGCGAAATAAAACAAACACAACTTTTTTATATTAGGGTAACATCAAAAAAAGTGCAATGACTCCACTGAGAAAGTCAAAATAATAATCAAAAAGTTTGTATACATTTTTTTCCAAACGCCTCAAACTTCAAATTTGCATTTTTTGGCCTTAATCATAACCTGCATTTTCCCAAAAAAATTTAATTTAGATTTTTACAACCTTTGAGTCATTTTTAGCTGATTTTAGTCTTAGTCGTAACCTGCATGTATCAATGATTTCAAATTCTCCTTTTCAGACGCTTCCAGTTATTTTTTACGGATTTTGCCAACAAATACCCGAAATTTGTATTTTTTCATCTTTGGAGTCATTTTTTTATCTTTAACTTGAATTTTGTTGTGTTTTTAGTTAAGTTTTACATATTCTCATCCGTCTATACCAACTATGAAAATTAACAATTTTGGCCCTAATCGTATACTGCTTTTTTACAAACTACAAGTTTGCACTTTTAAACGCTTCGAGCCATTTTAATCGATTTCGGCCCCGATTTTAAGTGAGAAATTTTTTCAAAAACTCCAATTTGAATTTTATGACACTAAGTCATTATAAACCAATTTTTGCCTTAATCCTAACCTGCATTTTTCCAAAAACTTTTACCTTAGATTTTTACAATCTTTGAGTAATTTTTAGCTAATTTTAGTCTTAATCGTAACCTGCATGTTTCAATGATTTCAAATTCTCATTTTCAGACGCTTCCAGTTATTTTTTACGGATTTTGCCAACAAATACCCGAAATTTGTATTTTTTCATCTTTGGAGTCATTTTTTTTAATTGTCGCTTTATTTTTAACTTGAATTTTGTTGTGTTTTTAGTTAAGTTTTACATATTCTCATCCGTCTATACCAACTATAAAAATTAACAATTTTGGCCCTAATCGTATAGTGCTTTTTTACAAACTACAAGTTTGCATTTGTAAACGCTTCGAGCCATTTTAACCGATTTCGGCCCCGATCTAAGTGAGAAATTTTTTCAAAAACTCCAATTTGAATTTTATGACACTAAGTCATTATAAACCAATTTTTGCCTTAATCCTAACCTGCATTTTTCCAAAAACTTTTACCTTAGATTTTTACAATCTTTGAGTAATTTTTAGCTAATTTTAGTCTTAATCGTAACCTGCATGTTTCAATGATTTCAAATTCTCATTTTCAGACGCTTCCAGTTATTTTTTACGGATTTTGCCAACAAATACCCGAAATTTGTATTTTTTCATCTTTGGAGTCATTTTTTTTAATTGTCGCTTTATTTTTAACTTGAATTTTGTTGTGTTTTTAGTTAAATTTTACATATTCTCATCCGTCTATACCAACTATGAAAATTAACAATTTTGGCCCTAATCGTATAGTGATTTTTTACAAACTTCAAGTTTGCATTTTTAAACGCTTCGAGCCATTTTAACCGATTTCGGCCCCGATTTTAAGTGAGAAATTTTTTCAAAAACTCCAATTTGAATTTTATGACACTAAGTCATTATAAACCAATTTTTGCCTTAATCCTAACCTGCATTTTTCCAAAAACTTTTACCTTAGATGTTTACAATCTTTGAGTAATTTTTAGCTAATTTTAGTCTTAATCGTAACCTGCATGTTTCAATGATTTCAAATTCTCATTTTCAGACGCTTCCAGTTATTTTTTACGGATTTTGCCAACAAATACCCGAAATTTGTATTTTTTCATCTTTGGAGTCATTTTTTTTAATTGTCGCTTTATTTTTAACTTAAATTTTGTTGTGTTTTTAGTTAAATTTTACATATTCTCATCCGTCTATACCAACTATGAAAATTAACAATTTTGGCCCTAATCGTATACTGCTTTTTTACAAACTACAAGTTTGCACTTTTAAACGCTTCGAGCCATTTTAATCGATTTCGGCCCCGATTTTAAATGAGAAATTTTTTCAAAAACTCCAATTTGAATTTTATGACACTAAGTCATTATAAACCAATTTTTGCCTTAATCCTAACCTGCATTTTTCCAAAAACTTTTACCTTAGATTTTTACAATCTTTGAGTAATTTTTAGCTAATTTTAGTCTTAATCGTAACCTGCATGTTTCAATGATTTCAAATTCTCATTTTCAGACGCTTCCAGTTATTTTTTACGGATTTTGCCAACAAATACCCGAAATTTGTATTTTTTTATCTTTGGAGTCATTTTTTTTAATTGTCGCTTTATTTTTAACTTGAATTTTGTTGTGTTTTTAGTTAAATTTTACATATTCTCATCCGTCTATACCAACTATAAAAATTAACAGTTTTGGCCCTAATCGTATAGTGCTTTTTTACAAACTACAAGTTTGCATTTTTAAACACTTCGAGCCATTTTAACCGATTTCGGCCCCGATCTTAAGTGAGAATTTTTTTCAAAAACTCCAATTTGAATTCTATGACACTAAGTCATTATAAACCAATTTTTGCCTTAATCCTAACCTGCATTTTTCCAAAAACTTTTACCTTAGATGTTTACAATCTTTGAGTAATTTTTAGCTAATTTTAGTCTTAATCGTAACCTGCATGTATCAATGATTTCAAATTCTCCTTTTCAGACGCTTCCAGTTATTTTTTACGGATTTTGTCAACAAATACCCGAAATTTGTATTTTTTCATCTTTGGAGTAATTTTTTTTAATTGTCGTTTTATTTTCAACTTGAATTTTGTTGTGTTTTTAGTTAAATTTTACATATTCTCATCCGTCTATACCAACTATGAAAATTAACAATGTTGGCCCTAATCGTATAATGCTTTTTACACACTACAAGTTTGCTTTTTTAAACGCTTCGAGCCATTTTAACCGATTTCGGCCCCGATTTTAAGTGAGAAATTTTTTCAAAAACTCCAATTTGAATTTTATGACACTAAGTCATTATAAACCAATTTTTGCCTTAATCCTAACCTGCATTTTTCCAAAAACTTTTACCTTAGATTTTTACAATCTTTAAGTAATTTTTAGCTAATTTTAGTCTTAATCGTAACTTGCATGTTTCAATGATTTCAAATTCTCATTTTCAGACGCTTCCAGTTATTTTTTACGGATTTTGCCAACAAATACCCGAAATTTGTATTTTTTCATCTTTGGAGTCATTTTTTTTAATTGTCGCTTTATTTTTAACTTGAATTTTGTTGTGTTTTTAGTTAAATTTTACATATTCTCATCCGTCTATACCAACTATGAAAATTAACAATTTTGGCCCTAATCGTATACTGCTTTTTTACAAACTACAAGTTTGCACTTTTAAACGCTTCGAGCCATTTTAATCGATTTCGGCCCCGATTTTAAATGAGAAATTTTTTCAAAAACTCCAATTTGAATTTTATGACACTAAGTCATTATAAACCAATTTTTGCCTTAATCCTAACCTGCATTTTTCCAAAAACTTTTACCTTAGATTTTTACAATCTTTGAGTAATTTTTAGCTAATTTTAGTCTTAATCGTAACCTGCATGTTTCAATGATTTCAAATTCTCATTTTCAGACGCTTCCAGTTATTTTTTACGGATTTTGCCAACAAATACCCGAAATTTGTATTTTTTTATCTTTGGAGTCATTTTTTTTAATTGTCGCTTTATTTTTAACTTGAATTTTGTTGTGTTTTTAGTTAAATTTTACATATTCTCATCCGTCTATACCAACTATAAAAATTAACAGTTTTGGCCCTAATCGTATAGTGCTTTTTTACAAACTACAAGTTTGCATTTTTAAACACTTCGAGCCATTTTAACCGATTTCGGCCCCGATCTTAAGTGAGAATTTTTTTCAAAAACTCCAATTTGAATTCTATGACACTAAGTCATTATAAACCAATTTTTGCCTTAATCCTAACCTGCATTTTTCCAAAAACTTTTACCTTAGATGTTTACAATCTTTGAGTAATTTTTAGCTAATTTTAGTCTTAATCGTAACCTGCATGTATCAATGATTTCAAATTCTCCTTTTCAGACGCTTCCAGTTATTTTTTACGGATTTTGTCAACAAATACCCGAAATTTGTATTTTTTCATCTTTGGAGTAATTTTTTTTAATTGTCGTTTTATTTTCAACTTGAATTTTGTTGTGTTTTTAGTTAAATTTTACATATTCTCATCCGTCTATACCAACTATGAAAATTAACAATGTTGGCCCTAATCGTATAATGCTTTTTACACACTACAAGTTTGCTTTTTTAAACGCTTCGAGCCATTTTAACCGATTTCGGCCCCGATTTTAAGTGAGAAATTTTTTCAAAAACTCCAATTTGAATTTTATGACACTAAGTCATTATAAACCAATTTTTGCCTTAATCCTAACCTGCATTTTTCCAAAAACTTTTACCTTAGATTTTTACAATCTTTAAGTAATTTTTAGCTAATTTTAGTCTTAATCGTAACTTGCATGTTTCAATGATTTCAAATTCTCATTTTCAGACGCTTCCAGTTATTTTTTACGGATTTTGCCAACAAATACCCGAAATTTGTATTTTTTCATCTTTGGAGTCATTTTTTTTAATTGTCGCTTTATTTTTAACTTGAATTTTGTTGTGTTTTTAGTTAAATTTTACATATTCTCATCCGTCTATACCAACTATAAAAATTAACAGTTTTGGCCCTAATCGTATAGTGCTTTTTTACAAACTACAAGTTTGCATTTTTAAACGCTTCGAGCCATTTTAACCGATTTCGGCCCCGATCTTAAGTGAGAATTTTTTTCAAAAACTCCAATTTGAATTTTATGACACTCAGTCATTATAAACCAATTTTTGCCTTAATCCTAACCTGCATTTTTCCAAAAACTTTTACCTTAGATTTTTACAATCTTTGAGTAATTTTTAGCTAATTTTAGTCTTAATCGTAACCTGCATGTTTCAATGATTTCAAATTCTCATTTTCAGACTCTTTCAGTAATTTTTAACTGATTTTGGCAACCAACACACGAAATTTGTATTGTTACATCTTTGGAGTAATTTTTTTTTAATTCTCGCTTTATTCTTAACTTGAGTTTCTCGAACAATACTAAATTCGCATTTTTAGGCGTTTTGAGCCAAATTTTATTGACTTTAGTCTAACAGTGTAATTTAGCAACGACAAACTAGACAATGTCCCTACATCAAAGTGGCATTTTAAGTCCTAATTTAAGCCCGAATCCCAACCTGTTATTTTAGGTACAATTTTTTAACCGATTTTGGACTCTAATATGCACGATCTACATAATTTTTTCTAAAAACTTCAGATTCGTAGTTTTACAGCTTTAAGTAATTTTTTTTATGTATTTTTGCCCTAATCCTAATCTGACTTTCTCGAAAAACACCAAATTTTCATTTTGAGATATTTTTAGTAACATATTTTAGCTCAAAAACTAATTTGACTAAAATCAAATCTAATAGAAGATTTTAATATATTTTTTGTAATTTTATTTCAAAATGAAGCCGTCAAACTGTTGGAATATGGGGAATCTTAAATAAAAATGCAGCGTGTTGCTTATTGAACGCTCGACTGCATTATACTCACACTAGCTAGATTCTTAAAAAGAAATCCTATCGTTTCGCCTTGGAAGCACAAAAAAAGGGTTTGCATTTGTATACAAACTATCTACGTCTGTTTACACATTTTAATGAATAAGTAAATATAAGAGGAAGTTCCTGTCGTTTCATTTTTGTTCATTAAATATAAGAAAAATTCATTACAAACACATTAAAATTTGCATTTCTAGACATTTTGTTGTGATAATGTTTTAGCCTTAATTGTAACTTAAATTCCTCCAAAGGCTCCACATTTGCATTTCTATCTTTGGGGAATTTATCCAAAAACTCCAAATTTATTTTTATTTGTCATTTTTTTGACGAATCTCGAATTAATCTTGAAGGCAAATTGCATTGACTATGGACCAACAGTGTAATTTACCAAAACCAATAAATCAGAATAATTAAATGAGTTTTGCCTTCTTTTGTCCAAACAGTTTTTCCAAATACTGAAAAATTGCATTTTAAGCCGAAGTGGGTATATTTTAAATGAATTTAAGCCTCAATCCCAAAGAGCAATTTTAAACACTACTATTTTTAGTTAAATTTTACATACTTTGGTCCGTCTATACCAAATACGAAAATGAACAATTTTGGCCCTAATCGTATACATACTGCCTTTTTTTATAAACTATAAATTTGCCTTTTTATACGCTTTGAGCCATTTTTAACCGAATTTGACCCCGATCCTAACCAAGAAATTTTTTTCAAAAACTCCAATTTAAATTTTTTGCTAGAAATTTGTTCCTCCAAGTCATTTTTAACCGATTTTGACACCGCTAATTTTGGCAATCCTTTTGTTTTTTGGAATACAGGGTGTTTAAATTGTGCAAAAACCTACAAATTTTTAAATTTATTTGAGACGTTAAAACGAAATATTTCAGTTTATAACACTTGCTATTTGAAATATTGTTTGCAAAAAAAACACTGAAAACGGTTGTTTTTAGTTCTAGTGGTATTAGTTAAGTACTTTGATCCAATGCTTTCTTTTTTTGAATACTGTGCATACAAATTTTTTTCGCTCCAAAACTAAGCAATTTACAAAAAAAAAATTAAGTGAACTTTTTTTTGCTTCTAACTAGATGAGGAGATCAAAATTAATGTTTGTTTTTCAAAAAACAGTTTAGAACCACATTCATACGTATGTCATTTAATTAAAAACATTTTTATTGAAAATAATGTACCTATAGTCACTGCTACAAAATTTACTTTTATAATTTTTTTAAGTTAATAAGTTAAGTTCAAAAATATTTAAAATTTGTTAAAATTTTGAAATGTTTAAAAGTAATAGAAAAGTGACAATTTTAAGGCACAATTTTCTGTAAAACTATTAGAAATGGGCATTGGACATGCTACATAAAAGTTTGTATTTTTTTCCTATACTTCTAATTCGTAGGTAAAGCATGCTTCTATCAAAATTTTGAAAAGTCTATTAATCAAAACTATTTTAATTTAAATATATAATATAATAATAAAAAATTATATATTTTCCCCTATACCTCTAAATCGTAAAGATATGAAGCAAAATTATTAAGTGCCGATAAAAATTAGGTGCGCAACTGAATTCTACATAACAAAAACTACTGTACAGTATTTTTACATTTCATAAAACTGCACTGCATTTTTATTTCAGAATTTTTCATTACAGAATTTTGATATTTTTTGAAAATTACAATGAAAAGGGCATTAAATTAAGTAGAGACTGAAGGTTAGGTTAGTTCAAATCACTTTTTCTTTTGTTAGTTTAGTTCAGGTTTGTCCAATTGCTTTTCTTTTGCTTTTTAGTTTAGTTATGTTTTTTCTTTCAGTCATGTTAGTTCAGTTCTAACCTAAACTTCTAAACTAACATGAACTAACTGTCCTTTTGAGCGGCCCATGAGGGCCACTTCTGGCCCATGCAAGGGCTCCTACGGCGCCTGTTGACTGGTGCACATAAGTGGGGGCCCTGTTGGTTAGGATAGGCTAGTTCAGTTTTAGTTTCCCTTTAGAAAGAGTAGAGCAGTTCTGTTGTTTCTTCGGTTAGGTTAGTTCCAGTAGATTCAGTTCTGTTTTTCCTTTGATCAGGTTAGTTCAGTTCTATTTTTCCTTTAGTTACGTTAGTTCTGTTATGTTTGTGCTACAGTCAGGTTGGTCCAGTTTTACCTGTCCTTTCGGGCAGACCATAATGAATGCCTCTAGGACTAGCTCCAGGATATAGCTCGCTGCAAATGATCACTGCTCACAAATAACTGCAATTTTTTTGCTTGTAACTACTTGATGTATGCCCTCTTTAAATACATTTCTAAAAACATTGACTTTCTATATACAGTTCTTTAGTGCTGTGTGAAGGGTAACAAACAGAACGGTGAGAAAATAAATGATAAGTCAAAAACAATTGCCTCAGGTGCACAACTGACTTAACATGCACATATGCCTCTACATATGAAGTCGTGTCAGTAGGAGACTAGCAGCATATACAAGGTGTTTCTGAAAATAGTACCATAACCACTTATTCTTGGATCCAAAATAAGACAAACACTTATATAAACATTAATTGAAAAATGCTCTGTGTTTAATGTACAGGGTATGAAGGGTTAGTTCCTAAAGCATGAGTTCTTCATTAAAATCCTATTACTCTTCACAATCAATTTTTTTCAGAAATATTTCAGATAACAAATGTAACAACAGTACCTTCTTGAGTACGTTTTTTATGTAGAAATCTTCAAATTTATCATTTATTTTAATAAATGGTCAATATGTAATAACACAAAAAAGTTTAGGTAAGAAGTACACCACCCCCCTCGTATCACACACCTCTTGACAAATGTGTCCATATCGAGGTCCATATTATCTATATATTTATATTTGGTTAATTTATAGAAAGTTCATACAAATTTATGGTACTATACCAGGTTTCATTAATTTCTCTCGACATGTTTCAGAATCATAAATAAAAAACCATTCTCAAGATCTAACCTTTCATGCCTAGTTTGATGCCTAGTATAAGTTAAACACAGCATTTTTCGATACATGTTTCTATAAAGTTCCTTTTTTAGGAACACCTAGTATATGAAGCTTATTCTTAAGTCACATTTGGAGGCCCTTCTCCATCTGTTCGAAACTTGGTTCGGAATCTAAAATTACCTATTTATGTGTGGTATCTACTCATCTAGTGGTTACTTACTCAGTTTTCCAGTTTTAAATCTTAGTTTACTAGTTAGGGAAGGTTGCAAGAAGAAAAGGAGGTTTGCACAATCTATTGGTATCAAGATTGGTATCAACTCCTACAGGAGAAAAATCAAAAAATATTCCTAAATTCATTGTCTAGACCCTTGTTTTTTAAGTAATTTTTTAAGTTTAAAGTCATAATTACTCTTCTAACAATAAATTTTGATATTAGATACTTAAATGTTTTGACTGCAACCACTTGGCAATGTCGCCTCCTTGAGGGTATGAGCTAGACAAGGAAAGGAATGGTTTAAGCTTCAATAAGCAACATTGCCACATTGATCATGAACAAAATTGGCCCTTTGGTTGCTTGTCCAAAAGGGAAAATAGGAATATTCAGCAATATTGTATAAAAGCAACTAAAAAGATCTAAAATTTCTTAAATAGATACTTACAAAACAATCTGCCTTTTGAAAAATGTTGAACGCGGACGCCTACCACATTGCAAATTGGCTTTTTATTTTTAGCACCTCTTCTAGCCATTTTTCCTCCTGGGATTCCCGTAAAACTAGGCGAAATCCGCTGGAGACACCACAGGAATAAAACTTGGGGCCGAACTAGTAATTTGCACTTGAAAACTTTACTTTACACAGGTTTTTAAGTCAAGCATCTTGGAAAAAATCTAAGCAGATCAACCATTTTTGTCCTCGTTATTCAGTTCTTTTTATTTGCCGGTTCGGAATTCACCAATCGCATGAGTTGTTAACATGGCAGCCATGGCGACGATTTGAATTGACGCGACTCGCATATTACTATCTTTGTCTGTAGTACACAGTTAGAAAAGGATAAAGAATGGTACGGTCGTAGCGCAGCATATTGATGAGGACAGACTTTGAGCAGTAGGTACGTTCGGATATTGAAAGTGAATCACGTTCAGAGTTTCGTTTTAAGAATATGACATCATTATGTTAATTAAATTTTTCTACAAACGCATTCAACTTTTAACACGCTTATGACCACTAGTGTTGAAAATAAGCTACTTTAAGGCTTAGTGTTAAAAATAAACTAGTTTTAACATGGTTTTTAAAAGTAAATAATTTTACTTAGATTTTCATATAATCATTTTTAATGCGTTTGTTGAAAAAATATTATATGGTATTCGTGTTAAAAGTGTTTTTAAGAAACTCTTGTGAATTTCATAACTCGCTCTTTGCTCCAATACTATTATAGTACACAATTATACTATTATAGTACCAATCCTTAATCAAAGCATCAATTCCAAGTCCATTTTAAATTCCAGGCCATCCTTAATGTAATTAAGTGTCGCAACTAAACCAAAACAGTAATTATTATTAGACATTTCACACATACCCACGCCCTCGACTAGGTGCTTCATGCATGTAATCCAATTAATTTTTATGGTGCTTATTACTGCCATCATCGCCAAACACACATGTTTCGGAGAGCAGTACCGTGAATCGTTTCAAAGCTGGAGAAATAAGCAGACACTGGTAAAAGGTTTCGCAATCAATCTTTGCCTTTTTGATCTCTTTTAATCATAGAACAAGAAGCATAAACTATTAAAGTGTTTTATTTTTGCTCCACGAAGCTAATCGTTGAACCTGATGATGGGGTGTTGAACGAAACCGGTGATTTAAAAATGACTTTTTTTTCTTCAGGCGAAGATGCAGCACTAGGAGACCAGACTTACAGGTACCTGACAGCGGACGAAATGAAGTCCCTGGGAGACGATTCGCTGCCTATTGACGTCACTAGGGACGAAAGGATAGACTCCAATAAGATTTCCATGGACAATATGTTCCCTCCACAACACATTGAGGACTCCTTCAGTCCCGAGCACATCTCTAACAACTACACGGAGTACATTATAAAGAAGTACACGCCTGACAATATTGACATAAACCGGCATCCAATACATATCGGGTAAGAAGGCAAAATTACATTATGTTTATTAAAAAAATACTAAATTGTGACTGTGCTCTCACTAAAAAGGAAGCTGCACTGGAAGAAGTAAGTGGGCACCATTATTTGTGAGCCAAAAAAAAGACGCCTTCATGGCTGCCAATGTAGCTATTACAGTCTTTATAAAAAGTTTGACTACCTTGCCGCACTGCGAAGCGGTCCATGAACGCGGCTCTTTTTTCTTTCAAATTTTCGGTATTTTTTTATATTTTAGGTACACTAAACAATTTTTTTCCGCAGTTTCCTAGTGTCGTTCCTAGTGGACGCCAGAGGCGGCGCAATGCGAGGTTGCAGACATTCCGGAGTCAGGGTGATAGTACCCCCTCGATCGGCGGGGAGTCCCACTAGAATCACGTGCCGTTACGTGAGGCCCCAAAGAACGCCCCATCCCCCGCCGCTGATGGAGGGCGAAGCCCTGGCCAGTCGCGTTCTGGAGCTGGGGCCGGTGGGGGCCAAGTTTTTGGGCCCCGTGGTCATCGAAGTGCCCCACTTTGCCGCCCTCAGGGGCAAGGAACGCGAAATTGTGATACTTCGCTCTGATAATGGAGAGGCGTGGAAAGAACACACCGTAGACGCAGCAGAAGACATCCTCAACGAGGTCATGCACGAGAGCTTTGAAGCCGAAGGTAATTAAAAGTACCCCGTGTTTATAAGAAAACGACATCTAACAGGCTACGAATTTTTGACTGAAAAGGATGACATAAGCAAAGTAAATGGTCTTTTGGTCTCTCATCATTTTCTTTTGACATTTTACAGCTAACTGGATGACGTTTTCAAATGAACATCCCTTAATTTACTTCGTTACTTGGCCGCTATACCGGTTGTATTACTTTTTGGAAAACTTCTGTCATGACATCTCCAAAGTTGCAATCCCCTAAGAACGTAACAAACTCAATTCGCATGATATTTACCTATAAAGTGTTTTTTTTTAATTGTCAGAAAACGCGATTTTATAAGTGCCTAAAAATCGACTACTGAAGGGGTCTATCTCCAAAAATATTGCACCTACGAAACTTCCGGTGGGAGGTGAAAGAGGACATCAAGATGAGGAAAACACAGTTAGATTCACTCCAATCGGTCGAAGCATTCCCAAGTTATAGTCGGTCAAACTTGAGAATTGAGAAAAAAGTCGTAATACCCCCTATGGACATTTTAAAAACAAGGTTTGGGACTTTTTTTTTTGCTGTTTTTGGTCGAAATGGCACGTTTGCAATCCCCTATGAACGTAACAAACTCAATTCGGATGAAATTTACTTATATAGGGGTTTTTTAAAAAATTGTCAGAAAACGCGATTCTAAATGTGCCTGAAATCACCGAGGGGCTCTATCTCCAAAAATATTGCATCTACGGAACTTCCGGTGGTGGGAGGTGAAAAAGGACATCAAGAAGAGGAACACACAGTTGGATTCACTCCAATCGGTCGGGGCGTTCTCAAAATACAGGCGGTCAAAATTGAGAATTGAGAAAAAAGTCGTAGTATCCCTTTGGACATTTTGAAAAAAAAATTGGAAACTTGTTTTTGCTGTTTTTGATCGAAATGGCACGTTTGCAATCCCCTATGAACGTAACAAACTCAATTCGAATGAAATTTACCTATAAAGGAGTTCTTTTAAAAAATATTCAGAAAACGTGATTCTAAATGTGCCTGAAAATCAATCACCGAGGGGGTCTATCTCCAAAAATATTGCATCTACGGAACTTCCGGTGGCGGGAGGTGAAAAAGGACATCAAGAAGAGGAACACACAGTTGGATTCACTCCAATCGGTCGGGGCGTTCTCAAGATACAGGCGGTCAAAATTGAGAATTGAGAAAAAAGTCGAAATAATCCCTTTGGACATTTTGAAAAAAAAAATTGGAAAATTGTTTTTGCTGTTTTTGATCGAAATGGCACGTTTGCAATCCCCTGTGAACGTAACAAACTCAATTCGAATGAAATTTACTTATAAAGGGGTTTTTTAAAAAATTGTCAGAAAACGCCATTCTAAATGTGCCTGAAAATCAACACCCGAGGGGCTCTATCTCCAAAAATATTGCATCTACGGAACTTCCGGTGTTGGGAGGTGAAAATAGACATCAAGAAGAGGAACACACAGTTGGATTCACTCCAATCGGTCGGGGCGTTCTCAAAATACAGGCGGTCAAAATTGAGAATTGAGAAAAAAGTCGTAATATCCCTTTGGACATTTTGAAAAAAAAAATTGGAAACTTGTTTTTGCTGTTTTTGATCGAAATGACACGTTTGCAATCCTCTATGAACGTAACAAGCTCAATTCGAATGAAATTTACCTATAAAGGAGTTCTTTTAAAAAATATTCAGAAAACGTGATTCTAAATGTGCCTGAAAATCAATCACCGAGGGGGTCTATCTCCAAAAATATTGCATCTACGGAACTTCCGGTGGTGGGAGATGAAAGTGGACATCAAGAAGAGGAACACACAGTTGGATTCACTCCAATCGGTCGGGGCGTTCTCAAAATACAGGCGGTCAAAGTTGAGAATTGAGAAAAAAATCGTAATATCCCTTTGGACATTTTGGAAAAAATTTCGGGAATTTTTTTTGCTGCCTATCATCGTTATGGCACGGTTGCAATCCCCTAAGAACAAATTCAATATTGGTCGCAAAACTCAATTACTGGCATCAGATAGCAGAACCCGACAGTTTCAGCAAAGGCAAAAGCCAAAGGCCAAGAGCCAAAGACAAAGGTGAAAGCTCGGGTGAAAGGCAAAGCCCAAAGGCAAAGGGTTTTCTTCACATAAAAAATGTCACTAATAATAATTATTTACTTGTTGGTGAAGTTAGCGGGATTAGGACAAATAATGCACCTCTTCTTTATTTGAAAATGGCCGACGTTTCGACTATTTATTTAGTCTTCATCAGGGCTATTCTCACTTAGAGAGGGTAGTCAGTTAAAGTACGATTTAAGATAATAATAATAATAATTTATTCATGCCAAGTACAGGAAACTGTTTACACACGTCATAAAAGAAGAAAAAATAAATTTTTTGGCGAGTCAGCTGGGGCGCCCTCAACCAGTTTAAACAATCACACACACATTAAAATCATGTCAATTGACTAAAATTAAAATTAAGATATTCGTTAAAACTATAAAATGCATTAGCAATAAGTACATTTTTAATCCCATTCTTAAAACTATTCAGGCTGTATGATCTTAAGAGAGGAGGTAAAACATTAAAAAATTTTATGGCCCAGTAGTTGCGGCCGTCCAGACACCTTCTCAGTCGACAATATCCAGGAACAAGGCTATCCCTGGCCCGGGTATCATAGCCATGCACACCTCCATGGGTGATAAATCGATCAGTGTTTTGTTTCACGTATATCAGGCATTCAAGGATATAAATGCAAGAAACTGTTAACAGACCGCACCGGACAAAAGCAGCCCGACATTCATCCCTGAAACCCAAGCCCGCCAACAACCTGACAGCCCGTCGCTGCAAAGAGAACACCCTACTCATCCCTGCAGAATGTCCCCATGCAAGAATGACATACGAGGCATGCGACTGGAATAGAGAAAAATAGGCCGACCTGGCCACTCCATAAGACACATTATTCATTAGATTTCTAAGAACATATAAACCTCTGGCAAGCTTTCCGCACAAGGCATCCACATGTCTATGCCAGAGCAGTCCCGGGTCTAGGGTAGCCCCAAGAAACTTGGCTACCTGAGGATCACTCTCAAAGCCCCCCAAACTACGCAGAGTGAACACTACACTTACAGTTTTGTCGCCATTCAGCAACAGCTTGTTGGAATTAAACCAGGCCTCTGCAGCACGCATAACCTCAACAGATTTGTCAATGCAGCCCTGCAGGGAGCTGCTGGACACTGCAATAGCTGTATCATCCACATACAGGCTGTATCTCGCAGGATGCTGGCCACCAGGGAGATCATTGATGTAGATCAAGAAGAGTATGGGACCCAGAATAGACCCTTGGAGGACACCGCATGTGACCCTTCTTTCACCCGAAAATCTATCACCCACCTTGACTTTTTGGTGTCTGCCCGAGAGATATGAAGCAATTAAATGTATACTAGAGTTTTCAAAGTTATAATACTTGAGCTTCCTGATAAGGATCTCGTGGTCAACGCAGTCGAAGGCCTTGCTCAGATCACAAAAGGTGACCCGACCATAGTTCCCGTTATGAAACTCTTCCAGCAAGTGTCCAGTCAAGTCCAGTATACTGTCCCTTGTACCTCTGCTCGCCCTAAAGCCATATTGTGAGGGCGCAAACAAGTTATTTCTTTCAAAATACTCTACGATTCTTGTGGCCATGCATTTCTCCATCACTTTAGATAGAATCGGCAATAGTGAAATGGGTCGGTAGTTTTCAGGCAGCGCAATATCTCCCTTCTTATGTATGGGTTTAACAATGGCCGTCTTTAAAACATCTGGAAATTTTTGGCAATGGAAGCAGGAGTTTATCAATCCAGTCAGTGGTGCCATTATGAGGTTCTTAATAGTTTTTAGAATTTTGATATTAAATCCAAAAATGTCACTTCCCTGCTTATTACTTAAACCAACAATAATATCACGCGTCTCGACAAGTGTTACCTCTCTGAAACAAAATGGAACCTGCGGCACCAGTAGATTTGTCCCGGCCAAGAGCTCAATTGGGTCCGCCGAAGCGGGCCGCAAGTTGTCCATTATACTACTTGACACATCAATGAAGTAGTTATTCAACTCATCAGGCGCAACGGGAATGTTCTCCACCGGATCACCAACAGCACCCTTTCTAGTTTGGGGCATTTCTTATGTAGTTATCCCTGGACACTCTCTTCGAGTCCCTTATGGCAGACTGGTACAGATTACGGTAACTCCTAACGATATCCCGGATATCCATATGGTTGTTTTGCCTTTCCAGATCCATAAGGAATTGGAGGCGGTCACGCATCATTCTGAGCTCATACGTAAACCAGCTTATATTATTCAACTGGTCAGATCTCACTATATACTTTTTTCTTGGAAAACAATCATCAAACGTATTTTTAAGCTTAGATAGTTACGGTAGCAAACTCCATTCGATTGTTCGGTGACCCTGATATCCTAGGCTCGACAAAACACACATCCGCTGCCCAAGGTACAAAATTTGCGAATTCGAATTACGAAATTGTACCTTGGGCAGCGGATGTGTGTTTTGTCGAGCCTAGGATACCAGGGTCACCGAACAATCGAATGGAGTTTGCTACCTCAACTATCTAAAATCGTACTTTAACTGACTACCCTCTCTAAGTGAGAATAGCCCTGATGAAGACTAAATAAATAGTCGAAACGTCGGCCATTTTCAAATAAAGAAGAGGTGCATTATTTGTCCTAATCCCGCTAACTTCACCAACAACTTATAACTTAAGGACGCTAATTACAACAATGAATAATTATTTACGTTAGTTACTTAATAATATTTGCCAGCTTTGACGGATGGAAGTTAGTGGAACCTGAGAGTTTCAGTAAAGGCAAAGACCAATTGCCAAGCCCAAAGGCAAATTTACTTCACAAAAAAAAAACTCTATAACATTTTTCTTTTTTCTTTTAGATCTAAGCCAGATGGAAGACGTCTCTTCCGGCCGCATAACCAGAATAGTGACGCAGGATTTCCCGCAGTACTTCGCCGTGGTGTCGAGGATACGACAGGAGGTGCACGCCATCGGCCCCGAGGGCGGAATGGTGTCCAGCACGGTGGTACCGCAGGTGCAGGCGATCTTCCCCGAGGGGGCGCTCACCAAGAAGATCAAAGTCGGCCTACAGGTAAATTTGTTTAAGCCTAGGAAGGGGGTGCCGCCGGAGCGGTTGCGCAAGATTAGCGTTAATCATATACCTAAGAAAAAGAGGTGGTCTTTGATTTGGTAATTTGGACGTTTGGTTAGTCCAGTCGTTACCTAGCGAGTCACTCTGGGATGGACTTTGACTAAATTCCTTTTGCGAAACTGTCAAAGTGAAGTTTCTTTGCCTCAATATTATATTATTGTTGAAACTTCTAAGCTGTGTTCCGGAAAACGTCATAATAACGAAACATTGTAACGTCATAATAACGTCACGTTGTAAGTGACATTACTCCAAATTTAATTGCGTTGGATTATCATGATTTTAAACTTCAATGTTACATCATTATTAATACGTCTAAACTACGTTCTGTGAAACGTCATAGTAACGTTCAACTGTGACGTCATAATAACGTTGCATTCTGCAATCTGTTAAAGTAACAGTACTCGAAACCTAATTGGTTTGGATTTTCATGATTCTAAACGTCAATATTAGTTATTATTGAAACGTCTAAACTGCTTTCTGTGTAACGTCATGCTAACGTTACCTTAGTGTCAAAGTTGAAACAATGTTATAGTTAAAACGTCAAAATAACGTTAAGTATGTGAAAACTTATATTAGTGGCACTAAGGCTGCTTTTTGACAAGTCAAACCTAATAAAAATTTTTGGTCAGAGGTAATAAAAAAATTGCTCTTTATGAAACGTTAATATTACATTTACTGTACAGGGTGGCGCCTATGGGTTATTGACAAACTGTAATTTCTAAACCGCTGTCAATAAAAAAATGTGAACTGCAGCACTAAATTACTTATAAAAATCTCTAAAGTATTTCTATTTCACGTTATGTTTTACTTTCCTCAATAGCCGATATATAGCGCCATGTCTATTGTTGTTTTGCCAATACCTCATTAATCCATCGAGAAGGCGTCGTTACGATAATTTCATTTTTCAATTGTCATTTTTACAACTATAAATTGACATAATTTTAACGTTGCACTTAAAGAAATCAGGACCATGTCCTCAGCTCATACAATCTTAATTCTACTATTCTTCCTCAAAGAAGAGGAAATTAGGAAAGTTGAAAGTAAGCCATTATAAAAACATACATTTTATGTCAATGCTCTGACGTTATTTGGGCATCAAGCATTTAACCTTTAAACTATAAAAAAATGACTTTTTTATACTTTGTTGTGTTTTTTATTGAATTAAGGAACTTTACTGCTACGTTATTTTTAGAGCTCTACTGTGACGTAATTTCTACGTTGCAATAATAATAATGAATATCGCAACTAGGGCTTCCGCTTAGAGTAACTTTCAGATCCCTTTAGAAAAATAAAAGCCATATTTTTTAGGTAATTTAAAACATTTAATTATGTCTCTACGTTGACCTCATTGTGGCGTTACTCTAATATAAACTAAGTTAAAGAGGAAAAATGGGGACGACGTGATGGGGGCTATGTAGAGCGACATGACTTTTACGTTTCTTCCGCAACGTAATTTTTACGTCACGGAAGTACTTTAAAAAGTGAAGACTACGTGATTAGGCCAATTTAGAGCAACACTTCTTTACGTTTCTTATGTGACGTAATTTTTACGTTTGCATTGATAATAGATCGCTTTTAGCTTATATCAGATTTTTCTATTTAAAGTCCGCCCTGCATGACTCATGTTTGAAGGGAGCCAATCAAAGACCACAGTGACCTAATTTATTGTATCCTAGAGCCAAAACTGTTATCATTGTCTTCCGGTGATAATATTACAGTTCGAAATGTTTTTTAAATTAAACTTGACATTCTAGTACTTGTATAAGGTCAGAAAACAAGTAATGCCAAATGTTTGAAAGTACAAAATTTATACTTTTCGTAGCCCTTTTTGGCTGTTTCAAGTTTTTTCGTGTGCATCACGTGCATTCGTCCATTTTATTCTAGAAAATGTTTAATGGCTGAAATTAGGCAAAAACAAAAAAAAACGTTTTCTCACTGTTACTTTACGTGTGTAAATAATGTAAACATTACCATTTTCAGACGGCTATTAAAACAGAAAGCAACATATTATTATACTATAAAATAGTGGACTCAAAAGATATTTTTGGTACCGATTTGATGATGATAGTAGACAATATTTTCTGAAACCCTAGCGAGTGTAAGGCATTGTGTTCAGCTTGTGTTAATACCTGTTAAGAAAAATCAAATTGTTCGTGTTAGGCACTTAAAACAGCCCTTTTAACTGTACTAGATTAAGCGTCATTTTTCACCGGGTTTTCTGAACAAAACGACATTCATCTGACACTGGTTTTGTCTCGCACCAACTTTCTGTACTTCATTATGAGTGCCCAATAAAGCATCATAAAAAAACTAACATAAACTAACGTTTTATTAACTTTTCTAATTGTTTGGCTGCAATGGAGCGTATGCAGTTTTTGGGCACAAATTGACTTAACTATCCCACATTAAAAATTCAATTTGTGGTCTAAAACTCGGCTAAGTTTTGTTGAAGCCAAATAGCAACCAAAGCACGGTTCATACGATCATATTTCTCACCATCGGGTTGTTGATGAACACAGACACATGTTTTATTGGGCTCTCATAGCTCAAGACCATGCTAAGCGCCTCTTTTCATTAGATTTTTTCATATTACGCCGCTTTTATCAGTTGCACTTTTCAGTCATCAGTCTCAGCTTCTTTTATTATGTTTATGGCTGTGAACCTTGCTTTGTGTTGTCTGAACCTGCCTCTAGTTCCTTCTCTTCCTCCCCTTTTGTTCAATAGCTTGCTTTCGCTTTTTTGTTTGGGTAAGTACACCGAAATCTATTTTTAATTAAGTGTAGAGGAAAAGATAGTTATTATAAGTGGCTTTCGTGTATGAACAAATGTGGCGTAGAATTTTTCACATTTTTTTGAAAATTTTAATAAATATGCTATTTTTTTTTCATTAAAAAACTCAGAAAAAAAAATCATGTTTTTTTTTTTAATTCTGCAGAACAATAAAAATGTGCACAATAAAAATTCCTAAAAAAAAATGAAAAGTGGGTGGGAACCAAAATTTAATATTTTATAACAAAATATAAAAAAAAAATCCAAAAAAGAAATTATTATGGAAAAAAAATGTTCCTAAAAAAGCTTTGAAAGGAAAATATAAATAAAAATAGGATGACAAATGCTACTAAAAGTATTTGGAACAGAAGAAACTCTAAAATTGAAATATAAAATAAAAAAAAAATGTTAAAGGGCTATCAGAAAAATATAAACATGTAGACAAATATAAAAAAAAAATTCTGGAAAAATGACTGATTTCTTGCAAAAACTGCTACAAAGCGAAAAGAAAAATCAGGACGAGAATATCTCGAAAAATATAAAAAAAAACATTTTTTTTTCTTAAAAAAAAAGTCTAAAAAGATAATTTTGGTATATGTAGTTTGGTGAAACTTAGAAGGGCAATCTTTTTGAACTCACCCATTTTTCTAGGCCCAACCAATAGATCCCGAACTGACGGCGAAATTACTGGGCCACGGTGTAGCCGTCTCTCCGGTGGTCACCGTGGAGCCGCGTAGAAGAAAATTCCACAAAGCTATAAGATTGAACATGCCGGCCCCCACTGCGCACTCCCAGGGTATGATCAACCAATACAGCGGCTCTGCGCCCACGCTGCGACTTTTATGCTCCATCACTGGTGAGTACCTAAAATTTTTGTTACACGTCCAGTTGGTTTTTTTAGTTGAATTTTAGGTTTATTAGGCTGATTGTGCAGGTTGAAAACGCATCGGTGTTCATAAACCTTATGCAGTCGGTTTCATAAAACAATGAAAAAAATTTAAATTTTTTGTCAAAAATAAATAATAATAATAAAAAGTGAAATACGAAAATTAAAGAAAAAGAATCAAAAAAATCTGGTTAGCAAAGTTACAAATTTTTTAATATGTTTTTTCTTGTAAAAAAAACCTTAAGTTGCTATCAGTTTTTATAAAAAAAATAAGTAATTTTTTACTACTTACTTTTGGGTGAAGCCTCATCCACTTTTTTGACCGATTCGTTCGTTCTTGGAGGAAGAATTTCGCACTACCCACAGTAAAATTACTGCGAATAATAATTTACCCTAGAAAGGGTTCGGACGAATCGACCTAGTTGACGTTTGAATGAAAAAAGTTTGAAAATGAACTTTTCGCCTCAAAGATTTAGGAGTTAAAAAAAAGTAATTTATAAAAAAATTTGAAAAAATCATAAAAGAATACCATCTTTGTATGAAATTAATTAAAATGATAAAATAATTTCTTAATTTTTGTAAAAGAAAATAACAACTATAACACTTTTTTACAGATTTATTGATTTATAGAAGCAATAAATATGACCGAACTTAAATGATTAGGTCTTAAATCTAAATAACAAGGATAAATTAATATACATTTTGGTCCTTTTCTTCAAGAGAAAGAAATTTCAATTTATTGCGATAAAACTGATTTGATTCATTTCTGCTTTGATGACTTCTTTAAAAAATTTAAATTGTATTTTCAACTTTTTCTAAAGTCATTTTCTGCTGATCAAGCAAAATGATTTATTTCTTTAATCCTGATTGATTATATGATTTAAGTATATTTTTTTGTTCAGATTCCGCCAACCTGAACTAACCTCAATTAATCAGAGTGCAATGACGTGCTGTCCCAATTTGTCAATTCTGATTAAGGCTAAGGGCAGTTTCATCAAATTAAACAGATTGATTAATTTATTTACTCTTGATTAATTAAATGATTTATATACTTTTTTTGCTCAAACAAAGCATTATTAATATTTGTTTAATATATGACCGAACTTAAATGATTAGTTTTTAAATCTAAATAATAAGGATAAATTAAAATACATTTTGGTTCTCTACTTCAAGAGAAAGAAATTTCAATTTATTGCGATAAAATTGATTTGATTTATTTCTGCTTTCACGACTTCTCTAAAAAATTTAAATTGTATTTTCAACTTTTTCTAAAGTCATTTTCTACTGCTCAAGCAAAATGATTTCTTTCTTTAATCCTGATTGATTAAATGATTTAAATATTTTTTTTTGTTCAGATTCCGCCAACCTGAACTAACCTCAATTAATCAGAGTGCAATGACGTGCTGTCCCAATTTGTCAATTCTGATTAAGGCTAAGGGCAGTTTCATCAAACTAAACATACTGATTTATTTCTTTAATCTTGATTAATTAAATTATTTGAATAGTTCCTTTGCTAATAGATTACCCAGCTTAAATAATTGTTTCTCTATTTATTTTCGTTTAAATCGAAATAACTACTATAATTTAAACTAAATTTTAACACTTTTTTCCCATAGAAAGTAATTGGAATTCGAAAAGCTAAAATTGTATTTTTTACTCTCATTAAAGTCATTTTTTCCTAGTTAAGAGTAATGATTTATTTCTTTAATCTTGATTTCTTTAATCTTGATCTACTGCTCAAGCAAATTGATTTGTTTCTTTAATCCTGATTGATTAAATGATTTAAATATTTTTTTTGTTCAGATTCCACCAACCTGAACTAACCTCAATTATTCAGAGAGCAATGACATGCTGTCCCAATTTGTCAATTCTGATTAAGACTAAGGGCAGTTTCATCAAACTAAACATACTGATTTATTTCTTTAATCTTGATTAATTAAATTATTTGAATAGTTCCTTTGCTAATAGATTACCCAGCTTAAATAATTGTTTCTCTATTTATTTTCGTTTAAATCGAAATAACTACTATAATTTAAACTAAATTTTAACACTTTTTTCCCATAGAAAGTAATTGGAATTCGAAAAGCTAAAATTGTATTTTTTACTCTCATTAAAGTCATTTTTTCCTAGTTAAGAGTAATGATTTATTTCTTTAATCTTGATTAATTAATTGATTTAAATAGTTTTTTTTTGCTCAGATAATGCATAATTTATATTTCTTTAATAGGTCATCTTGTTTAAATGATTAGTTCTTAAATCGAAGTAACTAAGAAAAATTAATCTAAATTTCAACTCTTAAACTAAATAAAGTAATTTTAATTTATGCAAGTACAAGCTGATTTGATTTTATGTATATAGACTTAATCTAGAGAGACAAAAAAGTTAGCCTTAGGTTTGTTTTTCGGATATGTATCTCTCAATAAAGCCAATAAATTTAGTTTTATTATAATTTTAATCCTGATCGATTTAAAGAGGGCTAAATAATTCTTCAATCAATTAATCTATATTTAACAACATGTTGCCTCAATTTGGCAGTTCTGATTAAAATTAAAGGAATTTCTATGAAGTTCAACTGGCTGATTTATTTTTTTGTCCTGATTAATTCGACGATAAAATAATTATTCATTAAAATAATGCAACGTTATATTAGGGATATCCTTTGATTTATGTTTTTAATCCTACTCGATTTGAGCGATGTTAAACCTACTCCGCTCGACTTATTAGAATTTAATGACATATTGCTTCAGGCTTGGAACTCTGATTAAGATCAACCGCATTTGTTCCAAGTTTAACTGATTGATTAATTTTTTAATCTTGATTAATTTGATGATTTAAAATAATTATTTACTAAAAAATGCAATTTTAACCTCAAGTAGCCCATGGTAATAGAACAGTAGTTCTGAGATGACTTCATAACAAAAATTGAAAGTCGAAAACGTTATAAAATGTTCCAGTTTTTAATTTTTTATGAACTTATCTTAGACAAGAGTTTTAGTTCCATGGCTTGCTAAGAGTTTTTTTATGAACACCCTTTATTAGGGATTTGATTTGAATTATGTTTTTAATCCTGTTTGATTTGAGTCATGTTAGATGATATTCAGTTATAATTAGAATAGAGAGAAATATCTCCGTTCCATTGATTAGACCTTAATGACATGTTGCCTCAGGTTTGCAACTCTCATTAAGACTAAATGCATTTCTTTCAAGTTTAATCGATCGATTTATTTTTTTAATCCTGATGATTTAAAATAATGTTTCACATAAATAACGCAGCAATGTTTGGCTTAGTTCATTACCCTCTTAAAGTAATTGGTGCATGAATCATATAAACTATATAGGTAAAAAGCAGTGATTTAAACTTTTAATCCTGCATAGGTTTGTGCAGCTTATCTGGTTATACTAATAGTATTATGATGCGTTTTCAACCTGCTTGTACCTGTCATTGTCAACTAAACACCGTTTTAGAAAGTATTTATTTACAATACCGTAAAAATGGTTCTTTTTCTTTATTTTTGAAAATAATTTTATTAATTTTTCTATATTATACCCATAAAATCCTCTCGATGTTGTGTTGTGCCCTCGTTTTATTTCTCGTACAGTGTTTTTGTTGTTAAGGGGTTGGCAAGCTTCTAGGAGGCTCCACTTAGTGCTGTTTTATTTTGTGAAGATCTTAGTTACTTATGCCCCTTTACAGTTCTTATTATTAGATCATGGCCTTAGCGAGTAGTGGTAGCATCGTAGCTAAAGACCATCTATCTTAGCTAATTTATCATGATTGTTATTTGTTAGAATGGTTAATTATTATGAGAAAAGTTTGCCAGCCTCCTGCTTATCGTTCCTTCATCTTGACCTCA
Organism: Taphrorychus bicolor; assembly: GCA_951812265.1. Taxonomy (NCBI): domain Eukaryota; kingdom Metazoa; phylum Arthropoda; class Insecta; order Coleoptera; family Curculionidae; genus Taphrorychus; species Taphrorychus bicolor. Next base: position 41,064,066 of record OX638303.1, on the reverse strand, counting down.
TTGTGCTCCCTCAATTAAATCTAAAATCTATAAAGAGCTCGTGGAGGCCATTTGCAATCTTTAAGGTTCCAAATGGACTCATCCATAGAAACCCAAACTAATGCGCTATTATTTAACAATTTTCACGCGGGGTCCCATCAGGGGTGTTTCGGAAAAGATCTCTCAAAGGTAACTAACTAAGAATATTTTGGGCTGCCCCCTTAGTATGTATTTTCTTTCATTATCGTCATAATTTGTTCTGTTATGATTTCCATCTTTTTTAACGATTATTATTATTATTAGGAATGCGAGAGATGGGCGTGCGCATTTTGTTTATTTACATCCCCGTGTCTTTTTTTATTTGTTTCCGAACCGGTGTAGCTTCTCTAAATTTTTATTATTGCATTTAATTACTGTGTAATTCAATATGGTTCCTATCGCCCTCAGGGGCCACTGATGAAGTTGCACAAGAAAACGATCATAATGAACTACACCTACCAAATTTAAATAATAGTGTATGAAAGCGATATTAGCTGTGTATACATTTTTTTCTCCACTTGAGTTCTCCATCTAATTTTTGCCTTTTAGTCATTATTTTTATTAAGAATATCACCGAAAACACGAATATATTGCAATCTTATTCACCTTAACATAGATTTGCTGCATACGTTATCATTTTTTTTACGTTGGAATTATTTATTTTTAATTTTTCCAATCTCTTTGTGCCGTCAGATCAGTCGTTGATTGTCGATTGCAATTAAAAAAAAAAAGAACAAAATGACATGTCGGAAGTTAGTTGCCACGCGACTGGTCTTTTCTGAAACCGTTCGAAAGACTTGCTGCTTAGCTTTTTGTATTTGCTTGATGGCACCTGCATTGCTTCAATTTTTTCTACTATCTGTGTTCTAGCTTAAGATTTTCACAATTATTATTGTTAATAGGAAGTGATTCTTAATTTAATTTAACAGGTAAGTCTAGGTTGTAGCGGTCTAGTCAGCTTGGAAGACCTGTCTTGCTTCAGTTTAATAGAACTGAAAGGTCACAATGATTTCTAATGGTACTTATACGAAAAAATATTATTTGTGGTAATCATCGGTTTCAGCTTACCGTTTACTTGACGTTACGTTGTGCTTCCTTTAACATTACGTTATGTTGTTCTTCCGTTCACTTTACGCTGAAGTCATTTGTCGGCGAAGACGCATTAGCTTGTTTAAAGTTTGTTGTACTATAGCGTTTACTTTACGTTATGTTGTGTTTCAGTTTACTTTACGTTGAAGTCAGTTCTCTCATCGAGCTACATTAGCTTGTTTGGAGTTTTTTGTATCATACGGCTTGCTTTACGTTACGTTGTGCTTTCGTTTACATTACGTTGAAGTCAGTTGTTTCATCGAGGGCTCATTAGGTTGCTTGAAGTTTGTTGCACCATACTGTTTACTTTACGTTACGTTGTGGTTTAGTTTACTTCACGTTTTAAGTCAGTTCTCTCATCGAGATACATTAAGTTTCTTGAAGTTTGTCGGTTTGTCACCGTACGTTTTACTTTACGTTACGTTGTGCTTCTTTTAACGTTACGTTCTACCTCTGTTAACGTTATATCGGTCTTGACTTTTACGTCAACGAAGAGCGCATCGGACATAAATTATTTGAAATTGTCATTATTGCCTAACGATAGCATAAAGTCATAAGAGGTCACGGAACATACAAAAATGGCGGCCAAAAAATAAACCGAACTTTAAGAAAATATTTTCAATTGTTTGCTTGCTCCTTTAATGCCGACGTATGTTAATGTCATGGCAAAACATAAAAGTCATTTTCGTTTGACAGCGGTTCTGGTTCTGGTTGACATAAAAATGACAGACCAGCTGATTTTCATCAAAACTCATTGGTTAGAAATCAGCTGGTCTGTCAGTTTTATGTCAACCAGAACCAGAACCGGCGCTAAACGAAAATGACTAAAATGTTTTATTTCAGACTAGCAATGAGGAAGGAGACCATGGAGGCTGCAAACAATTGTCGATGATTCTCTAAAATTTATTCCGTTTTTGTCCGCCATTTTTTTGAGTTTCTCTGCAGAAAAGTGGGCACAGAACAATGGTCTCGCAATTATCTCCTGAGAAGTAGTGCCAAACTATAATTTATTTCAAATTGGAAAGCCACATACTAGGTATCTTTTGACATATGACTGTTGACGGCTATCAAAATCAAATGAGAAGTTGATAGTGACGTGTAGAAAAAAAGTTTTATAGTGTTTTCTGATGGCAAAACTAGTGCTGCATTATGACCGATTAACTCGGTGCCACTGCACTGTCCTTTGCTACAGGATAGAAATATCTTCAGTCAAACTGTTTTACAAGTAAGCTGGGTTAGACATTGGGACACGTTATGAAAATGACGGAGTTTGCAATAATGTAACTCATATTTTGTAGAAACTTAAGAGAGTCGCATTACGTCACTAACAGTCGCTGACTTATTTCTGCACGATTACTAAAAACACGTCCATATAACCCGCTTCGCCACCCCCCCTTCTGGGGGACCGTTTTCCTGCACTCATCAATAAATTATTATCAAATAGTCATGTTTAGCAAACGATCTCATCTTTTGCCTTCTGCAGGTGGTACCACAAGAGCCCAATGGGAGGACGTGACCGGCTCCACCCCTCTAACTTTCGTCAACGACGTGGTCTCCTTCACCACCACCGTTTCGGCCAGGTTCTGGCTCATGGATTGCAGGAATATCGGCGACGCCACCAAAATGGCTACCGAACTCTACAAGTAAGCTTCCGAATATTATTAGCCAAAGAGTGGTATTCATAATTACTTTAGGGAGGCCATCCATGTACCATTCATGGCAAAGTTCGTGGTGTTCGCCAAGAGGATCGACCCACTGGAGGCGAGGCTGAGGGTGTTCTGCATGACTGACGACAAAGAGGACAAGACTCTGGAGCACCAGGAGCACTTCACCGAAGTGGCCAAGAGCAGGGACGTGGAGGTGTTGGAGGGCAAGTCGCAGTTCATCGAGTTTGCCGGCAATTTGGTGCCCATAACTAAGAGCGGGGACCAGCTGCAGTTCTCTTTCAGAGCTTTTCGCGAGAACCGACTTCCGTTTTCGGTTAGAGTCAAAGACCAACATGCCGAGGCTGTGGGCAGGTGTTTGTTCATGAGGGAGTCCAAGGTAAGCTGTTGTTGACGTAACGTTAGATTAGTAAATCGCAACCGTATTGCTTGAGCAGGTACCCAAAGGAGGACCACCTCAGCAGCCCATCTGCATACTGAACATAGTCTTACCGGATGATATAGTCACGGACACAATATCGCTGACCGACTCGGAGTCGGGCAAAAGACACATGTACCTCTCAGAATTCCAGGACTATTATAGGCCCGATCCCCGATTGGCTGATATGAGCAATCTTCTAGGTGAAGATTGGGTCGAGTTGGCCCACCAATTAGGTAGGTAACATCTGTCACCTGTTTGAGGAACTGAAGTAGTACTTGAAAATTCAAGTAGTTTGAAAGTACTTGACATCAAGTCAAGCTTTACTGGAAAGAATCAAGTCAAGCTTAGTACGGACTTGTCAAGTATTTAATTTTTCAAAAATATCAATTTACTTCTGAATCCTTAATGATAATAAGTCGTATTTTCTCTCTCTTTCTACCAGGCCTTACCTCATCAGAAATAAATGTGATAAAATCCGAATACCCGGAAAGCATAGCCAAACAGGCCCAGTCCATGCTGAGAATGTGGCTCTCGCAGTCTGGCAACAAGGTCCAAACAAACACTCTCGAAAACGCCCTGAAACGAATAGGCAGGGAAGATATTATACCGCAGTGCCTCAACGTGGAACAACCCGCATTCGCTAGGATCAACAAGGAAGAAGAAATCGGCTATCGGTTGAGAAAGAAGGATGAGCCGGAAAAGAAGAAGATCATTGACCACTACGACAAGTATTCCGCGGAGGAGAAGGCGGTGAAATCCGAGTCGGAGGAGGAGGACAACTTTGACAGGACAGTCACTGAGAGGAGGGAGCAGATCGAGAAACGTCTGTCCGCTGAACGCGCTATTCCGGCGTCTGCACAGAGACGCGAAATCGTACAGGAAATCAGCGACATCAAGCGGCAGAGTTTGGTAGAAGACAAAATCGCAGAAGTCATGCAAAAGGTAAACTAGGGGGTGTTTGTTTGAAAACATTATCCAGTTGGCTGTGAAAAGGATAAAGGAAAAAAGTCCATTTACTTTGATTCATTGAAATATTCACAGCCTTCTAGATGCCTTTTTCTAATGAGCTCTGTAATTCTCATTGTTACTATGGCTGCGATGTTTACCTTTCAGGCGGATTCAGACCCAAGTCGGCAGTACCATTCCGAGACCGTAGAGATAAAAACCACACAACCATCCGACTCTACGGCGCCCGGGAAGGTGCAGACGACCGTCGTGGAAACGCACAGGATTGTAGAAGAGACGAGTATCCGGCCGGGAGAGGACGCGAGGTTCGTCGAGGAGGTGAGCTCGAGGTTTGATGGGCCGAGGGTCCGAGTAGAACACCGGGTATCATCGACCGAAGGTAAGTAAATGTCGTATTTGTACGAAAAATTTCCATTGAACGGAAGGAAAGGTCAGGCTCGAAGGACCAAAATTAAATTGTTTTTGCTTTTCCAAAAAGCTTCGCCAAAAAAGTCGATTAAAAAAACTGACTATCAAAGGGGCCTATCTCTGAAATTAGTGCACCTATACAGGAAGAATTCTATTAGCTGGAGATAAAAGAGACCATCAAGAAAATCAAAAAACAGTTGGATTTACTTCAATCGGTTCAATATTTCTAAAATTACAGGCGCTCAAAGTTGAAAATTGAGAAAAAAGAGGTAACACCCCCCCTCCTAAGATATGTTTGAAAAAAATGTCAGAAATTTAATTTTTTTGTTTTTGGTCTGACGGGACTGATTTAAGCCCCAAAAGGGACTTTTTAAAAAATGCAAAAAAGTCGATCCAAAAGTTCCTAAAAATCGACCACGTAAAGGGGTCTATATCCAAAAGGCACTTGCAGGACATCTGTTGGTGGGAGGCGAAAGAGGACACCAAGAAAATCAAAAAACTGTTGGATTCACTCCTATCTATCCACTCGTTCTAAAGCTAGAGGCGGTCAAATTTGAAAATTGAGAAAAAAAGACATAATACCCCCTTGATTAGTCTTATTTAACATCGTGTACCATTTTAAATTTTTGCCGCAAAATAACCATATTTTGCATTGTTGACAACATATTCCTGGTTCATCAATCAATAAACTCGTATTGATTGGTTTAATATTTTAATTAAATTATAATTTTTAAAATTGGAATTCGAGGTTTTCAGATTGAGCAAAATTAATATCTAAATAACCATATTAACATTGTTATTTCTATTATTAATTCGAAACTGTGTTAGAATTACTGTTACATTTTCTAGGAAAACGTCTTCTAATATTTTTTCCTTATAAATATGTAAATTATATTGATTTACTAGGCTGCTTATTAAAGGTTTGACAACTAAGCCGACACAGGGGTCCAACTTAATTACTTGTACAATCAGCCAGCGTACGATTGGTTTGACAATGTTTGGCCAGTCTCAATAGTAAATAATTGGGTGTATTTATTATATTTACTCTGAGATTTTAATTATATCATCCTTTTCTGTCAAAATGTCACAGCCTGCTAGATGAAGTTTTATAATGAACACCCCGTACTTCCATAACATACAGGACATTTCTTATCGTGACATTCAATGTTGCCGATACTTTCACGAGTTACTCCGGTTACTCGATGTAAATGCATATGACGGAAAAATATTCGATTCAGAGGTATGTGATTCTAACTCTAACCGAGTACGTTTCGAGGTTTGGCAACAACCCACCCACACTCGCATAGTGAATCGGATTCGAGTCCCCATATTTTGGCATCAAGGTCACTAAGAAGTGTCATGTACGTTATTGACGTGCTTGGCTAGCGCTCATTCAATTCACTTCCCCCACCATTGTGCTTAAAACACATGACATTCGCTCAGTGTTGCCAAGTTATTAAAGTTTACAAGAGTTTTCCAAAGTTTACTGCAGATTTGTGAGAAGGGGTGGGGGCGTTTTGGGCCTCCCTCGACATTTTCAGAAAATTTCGATAGAATTGTTGTATTTGCAATCACCCCTTCTATCTAACCACTGAATTTCGTTGCGTCATAAGATCTAGCTTTCTCGCAGTTGTAAAAAATAGTTTTCAAGTAGTGGGGTGTGTTTTAGGCCTCCCTCCACATCTTTCGAAAATTTGGATTAAACTGTTTCCCGTTTTTCCGGTTTTCCGTTTTCCTTGTTTAAAAATGTAAATAAAGGTATGAAAGGAAATAAATTAAAATAAGAACTTTGTTTTAAAATAAAGTTTATTAAGTTGTCCGTCCTCTCACCTTGTTTAAAAAATAAAAATCGCATGTTCTTTTGTACATATATTATTAACGCCATCGCGTTTGCTGTTAATATTCAATTCAATAACTAGTCAGTAACTAGTTACAAAAAGTAAAATCTTTCGCAACTGGTGATGAAAAGTTCGTTTTATCTCTTTTGTACCCTACTATTATTAGAGTTCCAGAACCCTCTTTACTACATTATTAATTTTAGAATGGCAGTAGTGTAGCTAGGAGGGTTTTGCACTATTTCTGGCCTATTACTCATAAGGCGGTAGTGCATCAAGGATGGTCATAAGACGCCGTACAGAGTGTTGTGTTCTCATACACACTGTATGCCTTTTTAGAACGTATATTAAAGCACTAAAAAACAAATTTAGCACCTTAATAAATCAAAAATGTTGTTTTATTTTTATGCATTATTATAAAAGACGCCATCACAATGAATGAAATTACTGCTAACATTCAGCTCAATAATCAACAGAACATTTTCTAAAATTGTACTCTCATTTGTGTACTACTACCATTAGAGATCAGAGTTCTTTTTACTACGCTAGTAATTTTAGAGTGGTAGTAGTGTAGCTGTGAAGGTTCTGGTCTATTACTATTAGAGTAGTAATATATCAAGTAAGGTCCTGAAATGCTTCACAGGGAGCATTAATTTCTGTATGCTTTTAAAAATGTTAACTAAATCACGAAAAAAAAATTGAGCACTTGTTAGAAAGCTAAAAATATATTTTTTTTGTATGTATTATTAAAACTACTTATTCACCTCAATAAACTCCTTAACTCAAATAAAATAACAAAACATTTTCCAAGCCCATCCTCTCCTCTATACACTACTTTTATTAGAGTACCAGAACCCTCATTATTACATTACTACTACTAATCTTAGACGGACAGTAGTATAGCTAGGATGGTTCTGCACTATTTCTACGTCTCGTAGAGTAGTAGTATATCAAGGGGGTCCTGAAACATTTCACAGGGTGTTGCATACACGCAAACCCTGCATGCCTTTAAACATGTAAATTAAAGCACGATGATAAAAAATTAAACCTTGGTTAAAAATTAAAACATTTCCTTTTTTGGACATATTATTAAACATCGCATTTGAGTTTTATATTGAGCTGTATATTCTTTTAAACTCAAACGAAACAATAAGAAAACATTTTGCAAACCCGTGCTCTCCTATGTACACTACTATTATTAGAATTCCAGTACCCTCCTTACTACACTACTAATCTTTGTAGCTAGAAGGGTTCTGAGACGCTCTGCAGGATGTTCCATTTTTCACAATCCTTGCGTGTTTTTAAACATTTAAATTAGCAGGAGAAAAACAAATTGAGAACCCTGTTTAAAAATTATTTTTTTTGCATGTATTATTAAAACACACGCCATGAGTTTGATGTTAATATTCAGCTCAATAAACATCTGAACTCAAACCAATCAATAACAGAACATTTTTCAAGCCTGTACAAAGGTGTACAAATGACAGTTCGCTTTTTCTGTTAGAGCATCAGAACCCTCCTTATTGCTCTACTAATCTTTGAGTGGGAGTAGTGAGGCTGGGATGGTTCTGCACTATTTAGGGCCTATTTTTCGTAGGATAGTAGTGTACCAAGGAGGGTCCTGAGACGCTTCACAGGGTTTTCCACAATCTGCATGTTTTCAAAATGTAAATTAAAGCACAAAAAAAAATATAAATGACGCATCTTGTTAAAAAATTAAAAATTGTATGTATTTTCTTGTACGTATTATTAGTATATCGCGTTTGAGGTTAATAATAATATTAAGTAAGCTCAATAAACTTCTGAACTCAAACGAAACAAAAGAAGAATTTTTCAAACCCGTACTCTCCTTCGTACACTATCACTATTAGAGGTCTAGAACTCTCCTTAATAAACTGCTAACCTTAGAGTGGGTGCAGCGTAGCTAGGAGGGTTTTACACTATTTCTGGCCTATTACTCGTAGGGCAGTAGTGTTCTAAAAAGGATCCTGAGGCGCCTCACAGGGCGTTTTATACTCACAATTTCTGCATGCTTTTAAAAATGTAAATTGAAGCATGCAAAGAAAAAAATATTATCGCACTTCGTTGAAAAATAGAAAAGTTTGTTTTTTCCACATATTATTAAAACCTATGCCATCACGTGCAGTTTAATATTCAGCTCAATAATCTTCTGAACTTAAACAAAACATTTTTAACACCCGTACTCTCTTTTATACCCTACTACTGTGTGCCAGAACCTTCTTGACTACACTACTAATCTTAGAGGGGCAGTAGTATGGCTAGGAGGGTTCTGCACTATTTCTGGTCTACTACTCATAGGGTGGTAGTGTATCAAGGGGGATCTTGAGACGATCTATACTACACTGTATGCTTTTTTAAAATGTATATAAAAACATAAAAAAGTAAATTGAGCACTTTGATTAAAAATAGAAAATTTTATGTTGTTTGTATGTAATATTAAAAAATACGCCATTACAATTCCGGTTAACATTCAGCTCAATAATCTTTTGAACACCAGAATTTCCAGAATCCTTTTTCCACTCTACTAATTTTAGAGTGGTAGTAGTGTACCTAGGAAGATTCTGTCCTATGTCTTACTTATTAGGGTAGAAGTGTATCAAAGAAGGATTCTGAGGCTCTCCACAGGGTGTTCAATTCTCACGATTCCTGCATGTTCTTTACAAATTTAAAATAAAGCATGAAGATAAAATTATAATAAGCATTTTTGAAAATTCAAAATGTAACTTTTTCCGCTCTTTCACTTTGTTTAAAAATTAAAAATTGGTTGTTTTTTTTTTGTAAATATTATTAAAATATACGCCATCGTGTTTGATGTTAATACTCAGCTCAATAATCATCTGAACTTAAACAATACTTTCTTCGAACCCGTACTCTCCTTTTTACTCTCCTTGTACACTATTATTCGAGTACCAGAACCTCCTTTACTACACTACTAATCTTAGAGTGCCAGGAGTGCATCTAGGAAGGTTCTGTCCTATTAAGGTAGTAATGTATCAAGGAGGGTTCTGAGAATCAGACTTACATATTTTCCGAAAATTTCAATTGAACTGTTGTATTTGGATTTATCCCTTCTACCTAGCAGTCCTGTTTTATTGTTTCACAACATCTAGTTTTTTTTTCAAACAGTGGAAAGGAGTCTGAAGGTTTATAAGTACTTATAGGTAATAATGATAGGTTTATAAGTTTTTTTCTATATGAGTTTTAATAAAAAATAGTCATTAGGTTGGCTGTGAAATGTGAAAGCAAAAACATAAAATAACAAAAAAACCCTTTCTGTAAAAAATGCATAGCCATCTTGATGAATTTTTGTGATCAACACCCGTATTATTGAAATTAAAAGTTATGCCCTTCAATAATAATAATTATTATTGATAAAATTTTAATACCTGTATCACTGCAAAACTCTTGTAAACTTTAATAACTTGGCAACACTGAACGAATGTCATGTGTTTTAAACACAGTGGTGGGGGGAGGGGAATTGAATGAACGTTATCAAGCGCTCGAACCCTAGGCGCTAACTTCACACAAGTATTTTCGTAAACGAATCTCGAAAATTTGCACCCTGCTTGGTTACCAGTGTTGCCAATTGTATAAAAAACACAGTACATCAAATGATGAATCACTATTTCTAATTATTTGACGTGAAGTCAGGTGACGTCACTTCAGGAGGATATCGCCGCCATTTTTTAGGTGCCCACTTTGAACTCGATAGAGTCACTATCTGACAGGGCAAGAAAGGAAAAGTTCCGATTTTATCGCGAGACCACACCAGATCTTGGCTACGCCGTTCTGATTTCAACCAATCTGATTGGTTGAATGTCAGTTGGTTTACCATTTTTATGTCAACTAGAACCAGAACTTCTCCAGTCTTCACTGAGGGGCACATATAAAATGACGTAATTCTGGATTGGTCAGTACACTATTAGAATTTCGAAAATTTGCACCCTGATTGGTTACGCAAACATAATCAAAAAAAATTAAGCGGCGCGATCTTTTTTTTTTTGTTGACCTGTTTATTTCTATTACGAAGAAATATCGTCTTAAATGCTGTTTCTTACGTAATTGTATATTGATTTCTTTATTTTGGGTATATTTCAGATCCAAAATCGCCGAATTTCTCGAAAACGCCGCCCCCAAGTCCGGCCGACTTCTTACTTCAAAAGCAGGCAGCCTCAGCCCAAGGTAAGTCTCTCATTTACTATCTTACCTTTTCTCACTTATATAGTGTAGTCGGATAAGTCCTCAACAAGCTTATAGGGTAAAAGGATTCGAAATATTTGTTTAAAACAGTTTTGCAGAAATTTATCGTTGTTATTTTTATAAATAAATGAATATTTTGAATTCGTAAAATATGGCATATCAATACACGTTTCTCCTGGTTGTCAAGTCAGTCTTCATTGCTTTCCTTTCGAACCTGCTAACAGGCTTAAAGCCATTAATCCTCTGGTAGACTACTCACTATCGATTAAGTTTTACACTGTGTCTGAAAAGAAGTTTCACTGGGGCTTCTAATACTTTAAATTCAATTAAATCCGCCTACCAAAGTCAGTTTATCCCCGTTTGTTCTTGAAGTTAGTCACCAAGTTTTGGCAAAATATATCTAAGGGTAAGTATTATTGAGTGTTACTTGATTATTCAATAATAAAGCCATGTGTCCCATCAATATTGATATGCCATGTTCCATGGAGTTTGCAGGCGGTTAAAAAAAACGAAACTTTTTGATTAGCGTCTTTATATGTATATATATGAGAGCTCTATGATGTTAATTTTTTATAATGTGTAATTTGTGTGTGTGTACCTGTACACTCGGTTTTGAAACACCCGTTTTTGTTTCCTGAGGATAAGAAACTTAACTAACACCTTAAAACTGCATACATATCTTCCTCCCCTTATACACCACTTAATGTGCAACATTCGCTTTGGTGCAGTAGCTTTTTGCCGTTAACTCTCAACGAATTACTAACAATTTAAAGTGTTGCCCAGTTGAACGTTTCCCGATAAAAAGAACCAGAAAATAAATCATGTTTAGTGGTGAAAGTGACCTCATCTCTGCTTTTAGGGTCAAACGCTTACCATAGTTTTTGTTTTTTTTTTATTTTCACGTTTTTGTTTTAACAGGCAGCTTTCGCAGCTTTAGTGTTGATTGCCACTGATTATTGTCAATACACAAGTGAACAATTCTTGCGGCTTTCACAGCCCCTTTAAAGAGAAAGCTTTTCGAAAAATTGCAAAAGAGCAGGTTGGGAGAGAAAGGTGTAGGTTTAAGAAACGATTTTTCTTTTATCTCTTTTTCTTACTTAAGGCTGTTGTTTTTCTTCAGAAAATTTTTCCCGTCGATAGCGTAAAACGCTGTTGTTTTCAGCCCATACAATATGGATTCACTTGTATGCAACATTTTGACATCCATGAGTTTTTTTAACACACTACTGTAGGCGAAGTGGAAGGCGGTGTTTCCCCCCCCCCCCCCGCGCTCAAGTTTGTCCTTGAACGAGTTTTGTTTCCTTTTCGCCGTTTTGATGTTTTTTATTGTTTAAATTTGTGATGCTTGAAACGATGCTCAAAATCGGCTGAGTATGAACTTCTCTTCATCAGTTAAGCAAACTCTCTGGCATGATCTGATGATGAGCTTTTCGAATGAAGATAAAGCATCTCTGACGTAATGAAAATACAGTTGGATTACATTCTTCAAATGGTGCCTCAATAATTGTACCACGTATAAACCATTCACTTATTATTGTCATCAAGTAGGCGTTGGAAATCTGACTTATCGTATTTTCTCAACTTGTGCCGAAAAGAGATAGGTTGCCACGTGTTAACTAAGTGAAGGTTGTCAAGTTGCCCCCGCCCAAATTAAGTAATACTTGCTCAAAATGCAAGAGAGCAGGGGTGGGTTTATGCGCCCCGTATTTTGACAGGAAAATCAGAAACCTCCAAAGTTGAATTTTGGAACTTACACTTAATCGACACAACTGGAATAAGGTTGACGAAGGTCAAAAAAAAGGTTTTGATTATGGATCCCTTCAGAGGGAACTTATTTTTATTTTAATTTCCTTAAGCTTACTCTTTGAGCTGCAGCTCATGCTGACGCCTATTGTCCCAAACTGGGCGCCAAAATAGAATCCTTATACCCTTTTGACAGTTGGCAGTTGATTTAACCAGTTTTTGTGTTACTTGCCGCCCATTGTTGGACCCAAAATTCAAACATTCTACCAATAGTCGCAGACATTGTTGATTTTAAACTTGAATAGGTTCTGAGAATCAGAGAATCTGGAAAGAAAAATATAAAGAAAAAAAATGAAGTAAGTAATGTAGACTTAAAAAAGTGAGGTATATATATATATTTTAAAAGTAAAACTCTGGAGAATCTATTGAAATCACCCACTGAAGTCTTGGTGCGTTCTCATACCAATAACGATACAATTGGCGATTCTCCAGAGAATCTATTGGAATTACCCAGTGAAGATATAGTGCGGTCTCACACCAAAAACAACAGAATTACTAATGAATGCAAAACTTCTAGAAAATATACTAGAATTACCCGTTGGAGACTTGGAGCGGTCTCACAGCAATAATGACAGAATTAGTCACGAAGACAAAACCTCTTGAGAATCTATTGAATCACCCACTGGAAACTTGGTGCGCTCCCACACCAATAACGATAGAATTGGTGATGAAGTCAAAACATCCAGAGAATTTATTGGAATTACCCATTGGAAATATGGTGCGGTCTCACACCAAAAACAACAGAATAACTGACGAAGGCCAAACCATTGGAGAATCTATTGGAATTACCCACTGGAGACTTCCATAGTGGTTATTGGTGCGGGCTCACACCTATAACGACAGAGTCGGTGATGAAGGCAAAGTCACCAGAGAATTTATTGGAATTACTCGTTGGAGACTTGGAGCGGTTTCACACCAATAACGACAGAATTAATAACAAAGGCACAACCTCTTGAGAATATATTAGAATCACCCACTTGAGACTTAGAGCGGTTTCATACCTATAACGACAGAATTGGTGACCAAGGCAAAACCCGTAGAGAATCTATTGGAATTACCCATTGGAGATATGATGCGATCTCACACTGATGAAGGCAAAATTTCTGGAAAATCTACTGAAATTACTCATTGGAGAGATGGTGAGGTCTCACACTAATAATGACAGAATTGGTGATGAAGGCAAAACTTCTTGAGGATATATTGGAATTACTCTCTGGAGACTTGGTACGATCTCACACCAATAAAGCCAAAGTTGGTGAGGGCAAAACCTCCAGAAAATTTATTGGAATTACCCGTTGGAGATATGGTGTGCTGTCACCAAAAACGACAGAATTACTGACGAAGGTAAAACTTCTGGAGAATCTACTGGAATTACCTATTGGAGACTTAAAGCGGTCTCATACCATAATGACAAAATTGGCGATGAAGGCAAAACCTGTAGAGACTCTATTGGAATTACTCATTGCAGATATAATGCGGTTTCACATTGATGAACTGGGGAATCTACTGGAATTACTCATTGGAGACTTGTTACGGACTCATACCAATAAAGACAGAATTGGTGATGAGGGCAAAACCTACAGAGAATCTATTGGAATTACCCATTAGACATATCGTGTGGTCTCATACCAAAAACGACAGAATTACTGACGCGAAGGCAAAACCTCTGGGGAATCTTTTGGAGACTCGGTGCTATCTCACACCAATAGAGATAGAATCGGTGATGAAGGCAAAACTTTTTGAGAATCTACTGATATTACCTAATGGAGACTTGGTGCGGTCTCATACCAATAACACCATCAGAATTGGTGATGAAAAAGAGTCTTTAACATTTCCAGCGAAAGAAAGTAAAGTTAAAAATGAGAAAGTCAAAAAATAGAAACATAATAGCACTTCTGTCAAAGATAAAATTGAAAACATGGAAGTAATGGCGGTATGGAAGGTGCTGAAGGATTTAGACCTGCTATAGCGATGCATGTTAGAATCTCACCCCAGTCAGAATCACTGATACAAAGCCTTTTTGAATTAAAATATTAAATACGTTTTTGGAATCATGTGGTACCAACGAGAAAGATAATAAATGGGAGATTCCAATAAAAAGATTAATTTTCTTTCTCTTTTTTTGATTTGGAGCTCTGTTACAACTCAATATCTCTTCTCGCTGTCTTTGTCCCGATCGTATCAGTAATCCCTGAAGATAAGTTTATGGCTCTGGGTAGTTTGACCTAATTAGGAATGTTTGCCAGGATTTTGAGATTTTGTTTCGTTTTTAAGACTTTTGCTTAGAGATGTAAGACTTGATCTGGGGGTTGCCTACCTAGTTGAGGTCTTTCTTTCTTACAAAGACATGAGGGTGGTGGGTTGCTAGTTTCTTGATTCTTATTATCCTTTTGCACGCAAACCAAAAAAAAAACTCAAAAGTGTCTTTTTTTCATTGTTTTTGCAAACTAATACACTGCTGTACGTAACACCGATGCTATTACAAAATGTGTCCTTTTTTCATTCACCCTTTTTACTATACGGTGCATCATTATTATCAATTTTGAAAAACTCTACCATCTTGATGAAGGAAACTCTGACTTTTGTCTACAAAAAGAACTTGCAACCTGACCAGCAAACACATGAGACAACTGATACTCAGTCAGAAGAAGCTCAACATTTATTATGATTTTAGAACTTTCCCATGCGTAATATTGAATCTTCAACTGAAAAAAACCTGAACTAACTTAATCTGCTCTTTTTCTAGATCTTGTAGTCACCTCACTGCAATTAAACACTTAGAACTTACTGTAGCACCATACACATTGCACGAGCTTCCATCTCTTTTACCTCCCCCCCACTACTTTTATTTGCCATTTTATTTTTAGTTGCAGTGTGTGAATTTGGAATGATGTGTGTGACCCGACACCCGGCCCTCCACTTACTAATTTAAAACTGCCGCCTTACTGACTAACTACCACTAAAGTCGCGATGATGAAAATGCACTTTTAAATTACGCTCTGGGGCCTCCAAAAGGAAACAATTTAGCACAAATCCATCCCATTCAAACACCCGACCGATTATAAAACACAAATACTTAAGAAACGTCTCTCATATTTCTTCCTTCATCTTGTTGTTGATGTCTTAGGGCCGTTATTGCAAACTCCAGGGACTCTGTTTTTGACGTTGTTTTGGCCGACGACATTGCGATTGATATTAATAATTCAAAAGTATATTGTGTTTTGTGTGTGCATGAGTCAGGCATGTTTTGTCCATTTATTGTTCAATTATGAAAAAAAAAAGAAATGGACAAAATATGTGTAAGGAACAGACAGCAGACTGAGGCGTTATAGCTCTTCGAGTAGTGAGACAGTAAGGTCAGTATCATTTGGAGCGTGACTAGAAGGACATAGACCATTCATGTTGCTTTATTCTATGAGCTGAGGTCGTAATCGTAGTGTTGCGCTTTAAGATAGAGGCTTAAGTACGTACCTGTATACCCGAGCTGTCGTACTTCCCACCCTTTTACCTCCAATTGTACACATTTACCTCTGCCTCCTTCTCTATGTCTCTGTACTCATATATCATACCTGTATGCTCGATGGATGGTTGGCCAAGGAGATGATTTATTTTCTGACGATTACTTTAACAGTTGCACATCCACAAATGATCAAATATAGAACAACAAACTCTAGCAATTATTTTTAAGTAGTAGAAAGTGACTTAGGTTCCATCCCAACCCATTTTTCCTTGCGACAGCGTCAAGCGCGTCACCTCAAGATGACGACGACTCCTTGGACACTGACGGCTTCCGCGAAGATCAGTACCTTCTACAAACTCCCGGTGACTCCTCACCAACTGTTAAGACTAATTACCTCGACCCTTACGACCGTGAGGTCCTCGACACTGAAGAGGTCACCTCGTACCAAGACGCCACTCGGTACTACGAACACGTCAAGGAGCAGCGCAAGCGCCTGGCCTCCACCGAAGACCTAGAGAATGTGATAGATACTGTAGACTCTACCTCAGACGAACTGCCTTCCAATAGATACAAGGAACATACGGAGATAGGATTAAGTAGTTTTAAGAAAGATGTGATACGGCCCGATGAGCTGCTAGTAAAGTGCTTTTCTTCTCCGGAAGAAAAAGGTGCTAAAGACTCGAAGAAACCTGAAGACTGGGAGAGAAAGGAGAGAAAGACTGTTGAGCGCTTGCATGGTGGGGCAGGAAAAGAAAAGTTCCTACCAGGTGAAGAACACGTGCACGTAAAAGCTACCACTGGCAAAGTTACTGTAAACTATGAAGAGACCACAACCAAGCCTGGTTCTTCATCGCTGCTCCACAAGAGCACATCCCCACCCTCAAAAGCTGACTTAGACCCCACTCCAAATACATCTCCACTAGAACCACCGCACACTGACAAACCTACCTTAGAGCTTATAATCGGTCGAAAAGAAGTGAAAACCCGAGATGCATCTGCTACAGCTGAAAGTCGCCTCACTCTATATGGACGTAAAGATGTAGAGATTTCTATTAAATCCCAGTCACACATATCAGTAACTACTGTGAGGCGTGATCATACTGGAATTGAGACTTCTGAGAAATTTGACGTAGGTGTTAACACCACCGCTGAGACTGATGTAACTAAGCAGCTGATTATTCCTGTCGACACTAAAACTAAACGCGACGAAACTGTTAACTTTAGTGGTACCAAACAAGTTTACACTTATGAAGACATCTCCGAGATAGTATCCCCAACTAGCGAAGAGGAAAGTGTTTCGCACCATGTCACTGACACTGGAATTTCGCTTACCAGAGGTACCAACACAGAAACCATGAGCATTGGCAAACACATGCACGTGGCCACAGGAGCCCAGACAACCGGCTTCATTTCTGGCACCCTCGAGACTGAAGAAGGTGAATGCACTGATGCGGGCCTCAGTCCCATTCAGGCTGACGAAACGTTGCAACAAGGTATCGATGACCTCACTTTGCTCACTGAGACTGGAACCAGTCCTATAGACTTTCACGTGGACACCTCGGAGGCTGCCACTCTTACTGACCAAGTGGACACCAAAGACGCGTCCAGCAGCCCCATTAAAGTAGAGGAAAGTCCTCCACTCTCGTCAGCAGCAGAGCTAATAAAAGACGAGGAAATTCTGGTGAAAAGGCGCGGTTCTGGAGACGTAAAAGCAAAAATTAAACATATCGAAGAACAGGCCTCTAAACACTCGCTCAAAGCGGAATTCAAGAAACCCAAGAAAGAAATAGTCGACTCTGAAGACGAGCTTTCCAGCATGAAAGAAGAAGAGGTGTTGAGAGCCTCCACCGAAACTTTAGCTCAAGTCGAGGACGAAGACTATAAAGCGGAACCAGCAAAAGACGAAACCAAAACAACACCCAAACACGTGGCGAAAAAAATTGCAGAACTTCAGAAAATATTTAGCACTGAATCCGAACTCAAACTACCTGCAGTAGAAACTTGTGTTGAGGTCAAAGAACTAAAACCTGATCAACACTCATCCACAACAGAACCTCTAGAGGAAGACGTGGAACCTTACCAATCCGTGAAGGAAAAGAGGCACATATTTGAAGAACTTATATCTAAATCTCAAGAAGGCACACCCGTAAAGAAAGCGGCTGCAAAGAAGGAACCTTTTGTGGAAAAAGAATACTCAGAACAGGAACTCAAAGTGTGCCTCGATACTTTAGAGCTTCAAATTCTAGAGGAAAAACAAAAGGAAGCTGAACTACACAAAAAATGTCTGGAAGAAAAAAAGAAATGGAAGGAAAGAGACACTTCTCCAACTGAGCCCTGTCTGGAGCCACCTTGTGTCAAGGTGCTCGTAGAACCTAAACCAGATATCAAAGAAAATGGTAGTCTTCCTCAGAAATCTCTGGTCTCCGAACTGAAGCACCTCTTTGAAGAACAATCCAAAATCCTGGAAAGCACCGCTGGGAAACCCCTAGAAGTGCCTGAGGAACCTTGCATTAAATGCATTGTTCACCCTCTAGAGCCATCAATTCCCGAAACCCAAGAACCTGAGGAAGATGAAGAAGAGTACCCTGAAATAATCAAAGAAGCCCTAATGTCTAATGCAAAACTGATAACTTCCATAGCACTGCCACTGACACCAACCCATGCTCCTGAATCTAATAATATCCTCCATCCGATTCCGGAAGAACCATTATCCAAGAAACCCTCTCCTCACTCTCTAGATATCAAGTCAATACCAGTAACAGAAAGCGAGGTTCAGAAAATGATGTCTGAAGTTTTGGAGGTTTCCAAGCAAATTCGGCAAGACGTCAGAAACCTGAAGCCCGATTTAACCCCAACCCCTGAAGGTCAGTTAGTCCAAATGGTACCTTCGGCCTCTATTGAGAAAATTAAAGAACTAAAGAGAATTGAAGAGGAAATAAAGGCTGAAATTGGACTGACCGAAGCCAGTCTACTAAAATCAAAAAAAGATATACTTAATATAAAAGAAGCCCAACAACGCCAAGGGCACCTAGTATTAAAAGAATCTACAGTATACCATGAAGAGAAAGTTACTTCCGCCTTTGTAACTGTTAAACAGAGTGAGTTGATAGATGATGGTCTAATTGAACGTAAATTATTAGAACAAACTGAAAAATTAAAAGAAGATGTAAAAGAAGCTGAAGAGAATGATACCTTAAGTGTAAGGCAATTTACCAAGACTCAAACAATTGAAGAATTTAAAGAAGTATCTAAGCTTGATAATGTTGAGTTTCAACCAAAAGAAGATGCTAAACCAAAAGTTGTCAAAAAGAGATCTATAAGTGGAAGTTTTCAATCAGATGCATCACAAGGACTTCCAGGCCTAAATGCCGAAATTAAATTTTTATCATCTTCCTCCCAAGATTTATCGACTTTAGTCACAACTGAATCACGAAAAGATAAATCTCCTGAGAAAGAAATAGTCGCTACAACAACTAAAGATTTACCGATTCCCGACAAAATTGAACAACACAAAGAGAAAGTTCCTTCTGAAACGGAGTCACTTACTTTAGCATCTCCTCGTTCCCCTGAACCATCCAAAGATGTACCTGAAAAAATTCCTGCAAAACAGCCAGTCGCTTTAGCATCATCCCATTCCCCTGAACCATCCAAATATGTACTGACCTCTAACAAAATTGAACCGCACAAAGAGAAAGCTTCTGAAAAAGTGCCAGTCGCTTTATCGTCTCCTCGTTCTCCTGCACAATCCAAAGATATACTGATTTTTGACAAAATTGAACCACACAAAGAGGAAACTCTTGAGAGGGAATCCATCGCTTTAGCATATCCTCGTTCCCCCGGATCATCCAAAGATTTACCTATTTCTGAGAAAATTGTACCACAAAAGGAGAAAATTCCTGAGAAAGAATCAATCGCTTTAACATCTCCTCGTTCCCCTGAACCATCCAAAGATTTACCTACTTCTGACAAACTTGAACCTCACAAAGAGAAAACTCTTGAAAAACCGCCAGTCGCTTTAGCGTCTCCTCGTTCTCCTGAGCCATCCACAGATTTACCTATTTCTGACACAATTGAACCTCACAAAGAAGAAAAAGAGAAAACTCTTGAAAAAGCGCCAGTCACTTTAGCGTCTCCTCGTTCTCCTGAGCCATCCAAAGATTTGACTATTTCTGACAAAATTGAACCTCACAAAGAGGAAAAAGTTAAAATTCCTGAAAAAGCCCCAGTCACTTTAGCATCCCCTCGTTCTCCTAAGCCATCCACAGATTTGACTATTTCTGACAAAATTGAACCTCACAAAGAGGAAAAAGAGAAAAGTCCTGAAAAAGCGCCAGTCACTTTAGCGTCTCCTCGTTCTCCTGAGCCATCTAAAGATTTGCCTATTTCTGATAAACTTGAACCTCACAAAGAGGAAAAAGAGAAAAGTCCTGAAAAAGCGCCAGTCACTTTAGCGTCTCCTCGTTCCCCTGAGCCATCCAAAGATTTGCCTATTTCTGATAAAATTGAACCTCACAAAGAGGAAAAAGAGAAAATTCCTGAAAAAGCGCCCTCAGCATCTCCTCGTTCTCCTGAGCCATCCACAGATTTACCTATTTCTGATAAAGTTGAAACTCACAAAGAGGAAAAAGAGAAAACTCCTGAAAAAGCGCCAGTCACTTTAGCGTCTCCTCGTTCTCCTGAGCCATCCAAAGATTTGACTATTTCTGACAAAATTGAACCTCACAAAGAGGAAAAAGTTAAAATTCCTGAAAAAGCCCCAGTCACTTTAGCATCCCCTCGTTCTCCTGAGCCATCCAAAGATTTGACTATTTCTGACTCAATTGAACCTCACAAAGAAGAAAAAGAGAAAACTCTTGAAAAAGCGCCAGTCACTTTAGCATCTCCTCGATCCCCTGATCCATCCAAAGATTTGCCTAGTTCTGATAAAATTGAACCTCACAAAGAGGAAAAAGAGAAAACTCCTGAAAAAGCGCCCTCAGCAACTTCTCGTTCCCCTGAGCCATCCAAAGATTTACCTATTTCTGATAAAGTTGAAACTCACAAAGAAGAAAAAGGGAAAACTCCTGAAAAAGCGCCAGTCACTTTAGCGTCTCCTCGTTCTCCTGAGCCATCCAAAGATTTGACTATTTCTGACAAAATTGAACCTCACAAACAGGAAAAAGTTAAAATTCCTGAAAAAGCCCCAGTCACTTTAGCATCCCCTCGTTCTCCTGAGCCATCCAAAGATTTGACTATTTCTGATAAAATTGAACCTCACAAAGAGGAAAAAGAGAAAACTCCTGAAAAAGCGCCCTCAGCAACTTCTCGTTCCCCTGAGCCATCCAAAGATTTACCTATTTCTGATAAAGTTGAAACTCACAAAGAGGAAAAAGAGAAAACTCCTGAAAAAGCGCCAGTCACTTTAGCGTCTCCTCGTTCTCCTGAGCCATCCAAAGATTTGACTATTTCTGACAAAATTGAACCTCACAAAGAGGAAAAAGTTAAAATTCCTGAAAAAGCCCCAGTCACTTTAGCATCCCCTCGTTCTCCTGAGCCATCCAAAGATTTGACTATTTCTGACAAAATTGAACCTCACAAAGAGGAAAAAGAGAAAAGTCCTGAAAAAGCGCCCTCAGCATCTCCTCGTTCCCCTGAGCCATCCAAAGATTTGCCTATTTCTGATAAAATTGAAACTCACAAAGAGGAAAAAGAGAAAACTCCTGAAAAAGCGCCAGTCACTTTAGCGTCTCCTCGTTCCCCTGAGCCATCCAAAGATTTGCCTATTTCTGATAAAATTGAACCTCACAAAGAGGAAAAAGAGAAAATTCCTGAAAAAGCGCCCTCAGCATCTCCTCGTTCCCCTGAGCCATCCAAAGATTTGCCTATTTCTGATAAAATTGAAACTCACAAAGAGGAAAAAGAGAAAACTCCTGAAAAAGCGCCAGTCACTTTAGCGTCTCCTCGTTCCCCTGAGCCATCCAAAGATTTGCCTATTTCTGATAAAATTGAAACTCACAAAGAGGAAAAAGAGAAAATTCCTGAAAAAGCGCCAGTCACTTTAGCATCCCCTCGTTCTCCTGAGCCATCCAAAGATTTTCCTATTTCTTATAAAGTTGAACCTCACAAAGAGGAAAGAGTGAAAACTCCTGAAAAAGCGCCAGTCACTTTAGCATCCCCTCGTTCTCCTGAGCCATCCAAAGATTTGCCTATTTCTGATAAAATTGAACCTCACAAAGATGAAAAAGAGAAAAGTCCTGAAAAAGCGCCCTCAGCATCTCCTCGTTCCCCTGAGCCATCCAAAGATTTGCCTATTTCTGATAAAATTGAACCTCACAAAGAGGAAAAAGAGAAAATTCCTGAAAAAGCGCCAGTCACTTTAGCATCCCCTCGTTCTCCTGAGCCATCCAAAGATTTTCCTATTTCTGATAAAGTTGAACCTCACAAAGAGGAAAGAGTGAAAACTCCTGAAAAAGCGCCAGTCACTTTAGCGTCTCCTCGTTCCCCTGAGCCATCTAAAGATTTGCCTATTTCTGATAAAGTTGAACCTCACAAAGAGGAAAGAGTGAAAACTCCTGAAAAAGCGCCAGTCACTTTAGCGTCTCCTCGTTCCCCTGAGCCATCTAAAGATTTGCCTATTTCTGATAAACTTGAACCTCACAAAGAGGAAAAAGAGAAAAGTCCTGAAAAAGCGCCCTCAGCATCTCCTCGTTCCCCTGAGCCATCCAAAGATTTGCCTATTTCTGATAAAATTGAACCTCACAAAGAGGAAAAAGAGAAAATTTCTGAAAAAGCGCCAGTCACTTTAGCATCCCCTCGTTCTCCTGAGCCATCCAAAGATTTTCCTATTTCTGATAAAGTTGAACCTCACAAAGAGGAAAGAGTGAAAACTCCTGAAAAAGCGCCAGTCACTTTAGCGTCTCCTCGTTCCCCTGAGCCATCTAAAGATTTGCCTATTTCTGATAAAGTTGAACCTCACAAAGAGGAAAGAGTGAAAACTCCTGAAAAAGCGCCAGTCACTTTAGCGTCTCCTCGTTCCCCTGAGCCATCTAAAGATTTGCCTATTTCTGATAAACTTGAACCTCACAAAGAGGAAAAAGAGAAAAGTCCTGAAAAAGCGCCAGTCACTTTAGCATCCCCTCGTTCTCCTGAGCCATCCAAAGATTTTCCTATTTCTTATAAAGTTGAACCTCACAAAGAGGAAAGAGTGAAAACTCCTGAAAAAGCGCCAGTCACTTTAGCGTCTCCTCGTTCCCCTGAGCCATCCAAAGATTTGCCTATTTCTGATAAAATTGAAACTCACAAAGAGGAAAAAGAGAAAACTCCTGAAAAAGCGCCAGTCACTTTAGCGTCTCCTCGTTCTCCTGAGCCATCTAAAGATTTGCCTATTTCTGATAAACTTGAACCTCACAAAGAGGAAAAAGAGAAAATTCCTGAAAAAGCGCCCTCAGCATCTCCTCGTTCCCCTGAGCCATCCAAAGATTTGCCTATTTCTGATAACATTGAAACTCACAAAGAGGAAAAAGAGAAAACTCCTGAAAAAGCGCCAGTCACTTTAGCGTCTCCTCGTTCCCCTGAGCCATCCAAAGATTTGCCTATTTCTGATAAAATTGAAACTCACAAAGAGGAAAAAGAGAAATTTCCTGAAAAAGCCCCAGTCACTTTAGCGTCTCCTCGTTCCCCTGAGCCATCCAAAGATTTGCCTATTTCTGATAAAATTGAACCTCACAAAGAGGAAAAAGAGAAAATTCCTGAAAAAGCGCCAGTCACTTTAGCATCCCCTCGTTCTCCTGAGCCATCCAAAGATTTTCCTATTTCTGATAAAGTTGAACCTCACAAAGAGGAAAGAGTGAAAACTCCTGAAAAAGCGCCAGTCACTTTAGCGTCTCCTCGTTCCCCTGAGCCATCTAAAGATTTGCCTATTTCTGATAAAGTTGAACCTCACAAAGAGGAAAGAGTGAAAACTCCTGAAAAAGCGCCAGTCACTTTAGCGTCTCCTCGTTCCCCTGAGCCATCTAAAGATTTGCCTATTTCTGATAAAGTTGAACCTCACAAAGAGGAAAGAGTGAAAACTCCTGAAAAAGCGCCAGTCACTTTAGCGTCTCCTCGTTCCCCTGAGCCATCTAAAGATTTGCCTATTTCTGATAAACTTGAACCTCACAAAGAGGAAAAAGAGAAAAGTCCTGAAAAAGCGCCCTCAGCATCTCCTCGTTCCCCTGAGCCATCCAAAGATTTGCCTATTTCTGATAAAATTGAAACTCACAAAGAGGAAAAAGAGAAAATTCCTGAAAAAGCGCCAGTCACTTTAGCATCCCCTCGTTCTCCTGAGCCATCCAAAGATTTGCCTATTTCTGATAAAAATGAAACTCACAAAGAGGAAAAAGAGAAAACTCCTGAAAAAGCCCCAGTCACTTTAGCGTCTCCTCGTTCCCCTGAGCCATCCAAAGATTTGCCTATTTCTGACAAAATTGAACCTCACAAAGAGGAAAAAGAGAAAAGTCCTGAAAAAGCGCCCTCAGCATCTCCTCGTTCCCCTGAGCCATCCAAAGATTTGCCTATTTCTGATAAAATTGAACCTCACAAAGAGGAAAAAGAGAAAATTCCTGAAAAAGCGCCAGTCACTTTAGCATCCCCTCGTTCTCCTGAGCCATCCAAAGATTTTCCTATTTCTGATAAAGTTGAACCTCACAAAGAGGAAAGAGTGAAAACTCCTGAAAAAGCGCCAGTCACTTTAGCGTCTCCTCGTTCCCCTGAGCCATCTAAAGATTTGCCTATTTCTGATAAACTTGAACCTCACAAAGAGGAAAAAGAGAAAAGTCCTGAAAAAGCGCCCTCAGCATCTCCTCGTTCCCCTGAGCCATCCAAAGATTTGCCTATTTCTGATAAAATTGAACCTCACAAAGAGGAAAAAGAAAAAATTCCTGAAAAAGCGCCAGTCACTTTAGCGTCTCCTCGTTCCCCTGAGCCATCCAAAGATTTGCCTATTTCTGACAAAATTGAACCTCACAAAGAGGAAAAAGAGAAAAGTCCTGAAAAAGCGCCCTCAGCATCTCCTCGTTCCCCTGAGCCATCCAAAGATTTGCCTATTTCTGATAAAATTGAACCTCACAAAGAGGAAAAAGAGAAAACTCCTGAAAAAGCCCCAGTCACTTTAGCGTCTCCTCGTTCCCCTGAGCCATCCAAAGATTTGCCTATTTCTGACAAAATTGAACCTCACAAAGAGGAAAAAGAGAAAAGTCCTGAAAAAGCGCCCTCAGCATCTCCTCGTTCCCCTGAGCCATCCAAAGATTTGCCTATTTCTGATAAAATTGAACCTCACAAAGAGGAAAAAGAGAAAATTCCTGAAAAAGCGCCAGTCACTTTAGCATCCCCTCGTTCTCCTGAGCCATCCAAAGATTTTCCTATTTCTGATAAAGTTGAACCTCACAAAGAGGAAAGAGTGAAAACTCCTGAAAAAGCGCCAGTCACTTTAGCGTCTCCTCGTTCCCCTGAGCCATCTAAAGATTTGCCTATTTCTGATAAACTTGAACCTCACAAAGAGGAAAAAGAGAAAAGTCCTGAAAAAGCGCCCTCAGCATCTCCTCGTTCCCCTGAGCCATCCAAAGATTTGCCTATTTCTGATAAAATTGAAACTCACAAAGAGGAAAAAGAGAAAACTCCTGAAAAAGCGCCAGTCACTTTAGCGTCTCCTCGTTCCCCTGAGCCATCCAAAGATTTGCCTATTTCTGATAAAATTGAAACTCACAAAGAGGAAAAAGAGAAAATTCCTGAAAAAGCGCCAGTCACTTTAGCATCCCCTCGTTCTCCTGAGCCATCCAAAGATTTTCCTATTTCTTATAAAGTTGAACCTCACAAAGAGGAAAGAGTGAAAACTCCTGAAAAAGCGCCAGTCACTTTAGCATCCCCTCGTTCTCCTGAGCCATCCAAAGATTTGCCTATTTCTGATAAAATTGAACCTCACAAAGATGAAAAAGAGAAAAGTCCTGAAAAAGCGCCCTCAGCATCTCCTCGTTCCCCTGAGCCATCCAAAGATTTGCCTATTTCTGATAAAATTGAACCTCACAAAGAGGAAAAAGAGAAAATTCCTGAAAAAGCGCCAGTCACTTTAGCATCCCCTCGTTCTCCTGAGCCATCCAAAGATTTTCCTATTTCTGATAAAGTTGAACCTCACAAAGAGGAAAGAGTGAAAACTCCTGAAAAAGCGCCAGTCACTTTAGCGTCTCCTCGTTCCCCTGAGCCATCTAAAGATTTGCCTATTTCTGATAAAGTTGAACCTCACAAAGAGGAAAGAGTGAAAACTCCTGAAAAAGCGCCAGTCACTTTAGCGTCTCCTCGTTCCCCTGAGCCATCTAAAGATTTGCCTATTTCTGATAAACTTGAACCTCACAAAGAGGAAAAAGAGAAAAGTCCTGAAAAAGCGCCCTCAGCATCTCCTCGTTCCCCTGAGCCATCCAAAGATTTGCCTATTTCTGATAAAATTGAACCTCACAAAGAGGAAAAAGAGAAAATTTCTGAAAAAGCGCCAGTCACTTTAGCATCCCCTCGTTCTCCTGAGCCATCCAAAGATTTTCCTATTTCTGATAAAGTTGAACCTCACAAAGAGGAAAGAGTGAAAACTCCTGAAAAAGCGCCAGTCACTTTAGCGTCTCCTCGTTCCCCTGAGCCATCTAAAGATTTGCCTATTTCTGATAAAGTTGAACCTCACAAAGAGGAAAGAGTGAAAACTCCTGAAAAAGCGCCAGTCACTTTAGCGTCTCCTCGTTCCCCTGAGCCATCTAAAGATTTGCCTATTTCTGATAAACTTGAACCTCACAAAGAGGAAAAAGAGAAAAGTCCTGAAAAAGCGCCAGTCACTTTAGCATCCCCTCGTTCTCCTGAGCCATCCAAAGATTTTCCTATTTCTTATAAAGTTGAACCTCACAAAGAGGAAAGAGTGAAAACTCCTGAAAAAGCGCCAGTCACTTTAGCGTCTCCTCGTTCCCCTGAGCCATCCAAAGATTTGCCTATTTCTGATAAAATTGAAACTCACAAAGAGGAAAAAGAGAAAACTCCTGAAAAAGCGCCAGTCACTTTAGCGTCTCCTCGTTCTCCTGAGCCATCTAAAGATTTGCCTATTTCTGATAAACTTGAACCTCACAAAGAGGAAAAAGAGAAAATTCCTGAAAAAGCGCCCTCAGCATCTCCTCGTTCCCCTGAGCCATCCAAAGATTTGCCTATTTCTGATAACATTGAAACTCACAAAGAGGAAAAAGAGAAAACTCCTGAAAAAGCGCCAGTCACTTTAGCGTCTCCTCGTTCCCCTGAGCCATCCAAAGATTTGCCTATTTCTGATAAAATTGAAACTCACAAAGAGGAAAAAGAGAAATTTCCTGAAAAAGCCCCAGTCACTTTAGCGTCTCCTCGTTCCCCTGAGCCATCCAAAGATTTGCCTATTTCTGATAAAATTGAACCTCACAAAGAGGAAAAAGAGAAAATTCCTGAAAAAGCGCCAGTCACTTTAGCATCCCCTCGTTCTCCTGAGCCATCCAAAGATTTTCCTATTTCTGATAAAGTTGAACCTCACAAAGAGGAAAGAGTGAAAACTCCTGAAAAAGCGCCAGTCACTTTAGCGTCTCCTCGTTCCCCTGAGCCATCTAAAGATTTGCCTATTTCTGATAAAGTTGAACCTCACAAAGAGGAAAGAGTGAAAACTCCTGAAAAAGCGCCAGTCACTTTAGCGTCTCCTCGTTCCCCTGAGCCATCTAAAGATTTGCCTATTTCTGATAAAGTTGAACCTCACAAAGAGGAAAGAGTGAAAACTCCTGAAAAAGCGCCAGTCACTTTAGCGTCTCCTCGTTCCCCTGAGCCATCTAAAGATTTGCCTATTTCTGATAAACTTGAACCTCACAAAGAGGAAAAAGAGAAAAGTCCTGAAAAAGCGCCCTCAGCATCTCCTCGTTCCCCTGAGCCATCCAAAGATTTGCCTATTTCTGATAAAATTGAAACTCACAAAGAGGAAAAAGAGAAAATTCCTGAAAAAGCGCCAGTCACTTTAGCATCCCCTCGTTCTCCTGAGCCATCCAAAGATTTGCCTATTTCTGATAAAAATGAAACTCACAAAGAGGAAAAAGAGAAAACTCCTGAAAAAGCCCCAGTCACTTTAGCGTCTCCTCGTTCCCCTGAGCCATCCAAAGATTTGCCTATTTCTGACAAAATTGAACCTCACAAAGAGGAAAAAGAGAAAAGTCCTGAAAAAGCGCCCTCAGCATCTCCTCGTTCCCCTGAGCCATCCAAAGATTTGCCTATTTCTGATAAAATTGAACCTCACAAAGAGGAAAAAGAGAAAATTCCTGAAAAAGCGCCAGTCACTTTAGCATCCCCTCGTTCTCCTGAGCCATCCAAAGATTTTCCTATTTCTAATAAAGTTGAACCTCACAAAGAGGAAAGAGTGAAAACTCCTGAAAAAGCGCCAGTCACTTTAGCGTCTCCTCGTTCCCCTGAGCCATCTAAAGATTTGCCTATTTCTGATAAACTTGAACCTCACAAAGAGGAAAAAGAGAAAAGTCCTGAAAAAGCGCCCTCAGCATCTCCTCGTTCCCCTGAGCCATCCAAAGATTTGCCTATTTCTGATAAAATTGAACCTCACAAAGAGGAAAAAGAAAAAATTCCTGAAAAAGCGCCAGTCACTTTAGCATCCCCTCGTTCTCCTGAGCCATCCAAAGATTTTCCTATTTCTGATAAAGTTGAACCTCACAAAGAGGAAAGAGTGAAAACTCCTGAAAAAGCGCCAGTCACTTTAGCGTCTCCTCGTTCCCCTGAGCCATCTAAAGATTTGCCTATTTCTGATAAACTTGAACCTCACAAAGAGGAAAAAGAGAAAAGTCCTGAAAAAGCGCCCTCAGCATCTCCTCGTTCCCCTGAGCCATCCAAAGATTTGCCTATTTCTGATAAAATTGAACCTCACAAAGAGGAAAAAGAGAAAATTCCTGAAAAAGCGCCAGTCACTTTAGCATCCCCTCGTTCTCCTGAGCCATCCAAAGATTTTCCTATTTCTAATAAAGTTGAACCTCACAAAGAGGAAAGAGTGAAAACTCCTGAAAAAGCGCCAGTCACTTTAGCGTCTCCTCGTTCCCCTGAGCCATCTAAAGATTTGCCTATTTCTGATAAAGTTGAACCTCACAAAGAGGAAAGAGTGAAAACTCCTGAAAAAGCGCCAGTTACTTTAGCGTCTCCTCGTTCCCCTGAGCCATCTAAAGATTTGCCTATTTCTGATAAAATTGAAACTCACAAAGAGGAAAAAGAGAAAACTCCTGAAAAAGCGCCAGTCACTTCAGCATTTCCTCGTTCCCCTGAGCCATCCAAAGATTTGCCTATTTCTGATAAAATTGAAACTCACAAAGAGGAAAAAGAGAAAGCTCCTGAAAAAGCCTCAGTAACTTTAGCATCCCCTCGTTCTCCTGAGCCATCCAAAGATTTGCCTATTTCTGATAAAATTGAACCTCACAAAGAGGAAAAAGAGAAAAGTCCCGAAAAAGCGCCAGTCACTTTAATGTCTCCCCGTTCTCCTGAGCCATCAAAAAATTTGACTATTTCTGATAAAATTGAACCTCACAAAGAGGAGAAAGAGAAAAGTCCTGAAAGAGCGCCTGTCGCCTTAGGAGCTCCTCGATCTCCTGAACCATCTAACGAGTTACCTATTTCTGACAAAATTGAACCACACAAAGAGAAAACTCCTGAAAGGGCGCCTGTCGCTTTAGCATCTCCTCGATCTCCTGAACCATCTAAAGAGTTACCTATTTCTGACAAAATTGAACCACACAAAGAGAAAACTCCTGAAAGGGCGCCTGTCGCCTTAGGAGCTCCTCGATCTCCTGAACCATCTAAAGAGTTACCTATTTCTGACAAGATTGAATCACACAAAGAGAATACTCCTGAAAAGGCTCCAATCGCTTTAGCGTCTCCTCGATCTCCTGAAGCATCTAAAGAGTTACCTATTTCTGACAAGATTGAAACACACAAAGAGAATACTCCTGAAAAGGCGCCTGACGCCTTAGGAGCTCCTGGATCTCCTGAACCATCTAAAGAGTTACCTATTTCTGACAAAATTGAACCACACAAAGAGAAAATTCCTGAAAAGGCGCCTGTCGCCTTAGCATCTCCTCGATCTCCTGAACCATCTGAAGAGTTACCTATTTCTGTCAAAATTGAACCACACAAAGAGAAAACTCTTGGAAAGGCTCCAATCGCTTTAGCATCTCCTCGATCTCCTGAACCATCTAAAGAGTTACCTATTTCTGTCAAAATTGAACCACACAAAGAGAAAACTCCTGAAAAGGCGCCAGTCGCTTTAGCATCGCCTCGATCTCCTGAACCATCTAAAGAGTTACCTATTTCTGACAAGATTGAACCACACAAAGAGAAAACTCCTGAAAAGGCGCCTGTCGCTTTAGCATCGCCTCGATCTCCTGAACCATCTAAAGAGTTACCTATTTCTGAGAAAACTGAATCACACATAGAGAAAACTCCTGAAAAGGCGCCTGTCGCCTTAGGAGCTCCTCGATCTCCTCAACCATCTAAAGAGTTACCTTTTTCTGACAAAATTGAACCACACATAGAGAAAACTCCTGAAAAGGCGCCAGTCGCTTTAGCATCGCCTCGATCTCCTGAACCATCTAAAGAGTTACCTATTTCTGACAAAATTGAATCACACAAAGAGAAAACTTCTGAAAAGGCGCCTGTCGCTTTAGCATCTCCTCGATCTCCTGAACCATCTAAAGAGTTACCTATTTCTGAGAAAACTGAATCACACATAGAGAAAACTCCTGAAAAGGCGCCTGTCGCTTTAGCATCTCCTCGATCTCCTGAACCATCTAAAGAGTTACCTATTTCTGACAAGATTGAACCACGCAAAGAGAAAACTCCTGAAAAGGCGCCTGTCGCTTTAGCATCTCCTCGATCTCCTGAACCATCTAAAGAGTTACCTATTTCTGACAAAATTGAACCTCACAAAGAGAAAACTCCTGAAAAGGCTCCAGTCGCTTTAGCGTCTCCTCGATCTCCTGAACCATCTAAAGAGTTACCTATTTCTGACAAAATTGAACCACACAAAGAGAAAACTCCTGAAAAGGCGCCTGTCGCTTTAGCATCTCCTCGATCTCCTGAACCATCTAAAGAGTTACCTATTTCTGACAAAATTGAACCACACAAAGAGAAAACTCCTGAAAAGGCGCCAGTCGCTTTAGCATTTCCTCGATCTCCTGAACCATCTAAAGAGTTACCTATTTCTGACAAAATTGAACCACACAAAGAGAAAACTCCTGAAAAGGCGCCTGTCGCTTTAGCATCTCCTCGATTTCCTGAACCATCTAAAGAGTTACCTATTTCTGACAAAATTGAACCACACAAAGAGAAAACTCCTGAAAAGGCGCCTGTCGCTTTAGCATCTCCTCGATCTCCTGAACCATCTAAAGAGTTACCTATTTCTGACAAAATTGAACCTCACAAAGAGAAAACTCCTGAAAAGGCTCCAGTCGCTTTAGCGTCTCCTCGATCTCCTGAACCATCTAAAGAGTTACCTATTTCTGACAAAATTGAACCACACAAAGAGAAAACTCCTGAAAAGGCGCCAGTCGCTTTAGCATCGCCTCGATCTCATGAACCATCTAAAGAGTTACCTATTTCTGACAAAATTGAACCACACAAAGAGAAAACTCCTGAAAAGGCGCCAGTCGCTTTAGCATCGCCTCGATCTCCTGAACCATCTAAAGAGTTACCTATTTCTGACAAAATTGAACCACACAAAGAGAAAACTCCTGAAAAGGCGCCTGTCGCTTTAGCATCTCCTCGATCTCCTGAACCATCTAAAGAGTTACGTATTTCTGACAAAATTGAACCACACAAAGAGAAAACTCCTGAAAAGGCGCCAGTCGCTTTAGCATCTCCTCGATCTCCTGAACCATCTAAAAAGTTACCTATTTCTGACAAAATTGAACCACACAAAGAGAAAACTCCTGAAGCGGCGCCTGTCGCTTTAGCATCGTCTCGATCTCCTGAACCATCTAAAGAGTCACCTATTTCTCCTGAACCATCAAAAGAGTTACCTATTTCTGACAAAATTGAACCACACAAAGAGAAAACTCCTGAAAAGGCGCCAGTCGCTTTAGCATCTCCTCGATCTCCTGAACCATCTAAAGAGTTACCTATTTCTGACAAAATTGAACCACACAAAGAGAAAACTCCTGAAAAGGCTCCAATCGCTGTAGCGTCTCCTCGATCTCCTGAACCATCTAAAGAGTTACCTATTTCTGACAAAATTGAACCACACAAAGAGAAAACTCCTGAAACGGCGCCTGTCGCTTTACCATCTCCTCAATCTCCTGAACCATCTAAAGAGTTACCTATTTCTGACAAAATTGAACCACACAAAGAGAAAACTCCTGAAAAGGCGCCAGTCGCTTTAGCATCTCCTCAATCTCCTGAACCATCTAAAGAGTTACCTATTTCTGACAAAATTGAACCACACAAAGAGAAAACTCCTGAAACGGCGCCTGTCGCTTTACCATCTCCTCAATCTCCTGAACCATCTAAAGAGTTACCTATTTCTGACAAAATTGAACCACACAAAAAGAAAACTCCTGAAAAGGCGCCTGTCGCTTTAGCATCTCCTCGATCTCCTGAACCATCTAAAGAGTTACCTATTTCTGACAAACTTGAACCACACAAAGAGAAAACTCCTGAAAAGGCGCCAGTCGCTTTAGCATCTCCTCGATCTCCTAAACCATCTAAAGAGTTACCTATTTCTGACAAAATTGAACCACACAAAGAGAAAACTCCTGAAAAGGCGCCTGTCGCTTTAGCATCTCCTCGATCTCCTGAACCATCTAAAGAGTTACCTATTTCTGACAAAATTGAACCACACAAAGAGAAAACTCCTGAAAAGGCGCCTGTCGCTTTAGCATCTCCTCGATCTCCTGAACCATCTAAAGAGTTACCTATTTCTGACAAAATTGAACCACACAAAGAGAAAACTCCTGAAAAGGCGCCTGTCGCTTTAGCATCTCCTCGATCTCCTGAACCATCTAAAGAGTTACCTATTTCTGACAAAATTGAACCACACAAAGAGAAAACTCCTGAAAAGGCTCCAATCGCTGTAGCGTCTCCTCGATCTCCTGAACCATCTAAAGAGTTACCTATTTCTGACAAAATTGAACCACACAAAGAGAAAACTCCTGAAAAGGCGCCTATCGCTTTAGCATCTCCTCGATCTCCTGAACCATCTAAAGAGTTACCTATTTCTGACAAAATTGAACCACACAAAGAGAAAACTCCTGAAAAGGCGCCAGTCGCTTTAGCATCTCCTCGATCTCCTGAACCATCTAAAGAGTTACCTATTTCGGACAAAATTGAACCACACAAAGAGAAAACTCCTGAAAAGGCTCCAATCGCTGTAGCGTCTCCGCGATCTCCTGAACCATCTAAAGAGTTACCTATTTCGGACAAAATTGAACCACACAAAGAGAAAACTCCTGAAAAGGCTCCAATCGCTGTAGCGTCTCCTCGATCTCCTGAACCATCTAAAGAGTTACCTATTTCGGACAAAATTGAACCACACAAAGAGAAAACTCCTGAAAAGGCTCCAATCGCTGTAGCGTCTCCTCGATCTCCTGAACCATCTAAAGAGTTACCTATTTCTGAGAAAATTGCACCACACATAGAGAAAACTCCTGAAAAGGCGCCAGTCGCTTTAGCATCGCCTCGATCTCCTGAACCATCTAAAGAGTTACCTATTTCTGACAAAATTGAACCACACATAGAGAAAACTCCTGAAAAGGCGCCAGTCGCTTTAGCATCTCCTCGATCTCCTGAACCATCTAACGAGTTACCTATTTCGGACAAAATTGAACCACACAAAGAGAAAACTCCTGAAAAGGCTCCAATCGCTGTAGCGTCTCCTCGATCTCCTGAACCATCTAAAGAGTTACCTATTTCGGACAATATTGAACCACACAAAGAGAAAACTCCTGAAAAGGCTCCAATCGCTGTAGCGTCTCCTCGATCTCCTGAACCATCTAAAGAGTTACCTATTTCTGAGAAAATTGCACCACACATAGAGAAAACTCCTGAAAAGGCGCCAGTCGCTTTAGCATCTCCTCGATCTCCTGAACCATCTAAAGAGTTACCTATTTCGGACAAAATTGAACCACACAAAGAGAAAACTCCTGAAAAGGCTCCAATCGCTGTAGCGTCTCCTCGATCTCCTGAACCATCTAAAGAGTTACCTATTTCTGAGAAAATTGCACCACACATAGAGAAAACTCCTGAAAAGGCGCCAATCGCTTTAGCATCGCCTCGATCTCCTGAACCATTTAAAGAGTTACCTATTTCGGACAAAATTGAACCACACAAAGAGAAAACTCCTGAAAAGGCTCCAATCGCTGTAGCGTCTCCTCGATCTCCTGAACCATCTAAAGAGTTACCTATTTCTGACAAAATTGAACCACACAAAGAGAAAACTCCTGAAGCGGCGCCTGTCGCTTTAGCATCGTCTCGATCTCCTGAACCATCTAAAGAGTTACCTATTTCTGACAAAATTGAACCACACAAAGAGAAAACTCCTGAAAAGGCTCCAATCGCTGTAGCGTCTCCTCGATCTCCTGAACCATCTAAAGAGTTACGTATTTCTGACAAAATTGAACCACACAAAGAGAAAACTCCTGAAAAGGCGCCAGTCGCTTTAGCATCTCCTCGATCTCCTGAACCATCTAAAAAGTTACCTATTTCTGACAAAATTGAACCACACAAAGAGAAAACTCCTGAAGCGGCGCCTGTCGCTTTAGCATCGTCTCGATCTCCTGAACCATCTAAAGAGTCACCTATTTCTCCTGAACCATCTAAAGAGTTACCTATTTCTGACAAAATTGAACCACACAAAGAGAAAACTCCTGAAGCGGCGCCTGTCGCTTTAGCATCGTCTCGATCTCCTGAACCATCTAAAGAGTCACCTATTTCTCCTGAACCATCTAAAGAGTTACCTATTTCTGACAAAATTGAACCACACAAAGAGAAAACTCCTGAAAAGGCTCCAATCGCTGTAGCGTCTCCTCGATCTCCT
Organism: Taphrorychus bicolor; assembly: GCA_951812265.1. Lineage (NCBI taxonomy): Eukaryota > Metazoa > Arthropoda > Insecta > Coleoptera > Curculionidae > Taphrorychus > Taphrorychus bicolor. The sequence continues at coordinate 41,029,115 of OX638303.1, read as the reverse complement.
GAACCATCTAAAGAGTTACCTATTTCTGAGAAAATTGAACCACACAAAGAGAAAACTCCTGAAAAGGCTCCAATCGCTGTAGCGTCTCCTCGATCTCCTGAACCATCTAAAGAGTTACCTATTTCTGAGAAAATTGCACCACACATAGAGAAAACTACTGAAAAGGCGCCAGTCGCTTTAGCATCGCCTCGATCTCCTGAACCATCTAAAGAGTCACCTATGTCTGACAAAATTGAACCACACAAAGAGAAAACTCCTGAAAAGGCGCCTGTCGCCTTAGGAGCTACTCGATCTCCTAAACCATCTAAAGAGTTACCTATTTCTGACAAAATTGAACCACACATAGAGAAAACTCCTGAAAAGGCGCCAGTCGCTTTAGCATCTCCTCGATCTCCTGAACCATCTAAAGAGTTACCTATTTCTGACAAAATTGAACCACACAAAGAGAAAACTCCTGAAGCGGCGCCTGTCGCTTTAGCATCGTCTCGATCTCCTGAACCATCTAAAGAGTCACCTATTTCTCCTGAACCATCTAAAGAGTTACCTATTTCTGACAAAATTGAACCACACAAAGAGAAAACTCCTGAAAAGGCTCCAATCGCTGTAGCGTCTCCTCGATCTCCTGAACCATCTAAAGAGTTACCTATTTCTGAGAAAATTGAACCACACAAAGAGAAAACTCCTGAAAAGGCTCCAATCGCTGTAGCGTCTCCTCGATCTCCTGAACCATCTAAAGAGTTACCTATTTCTGAGAAAATTGCACCACACATAGAGAAAACTACTGAAAAGGCGCCAGTCGCTTTAGCATCGCCTCGATCTCCTGAACCATCTAAAGAGTCACCTATTTCTGACAAAATTGAACCACACAAAGAGAAAACTCCTGAAAAGGCGCCTGTCGCCTTAGGAGCTACTCGATCTCCTAAACCATCTAAAGAGTTACCTATTTCTGACAAAATTGAACCACACATAGAGAAAACTCCTGAAAAGGCGCCAGTCGCTTTAGCATCTCCTCGATCTCCTGAACCATCTAAAGAGTTACCTATTTCTGACAAAATTGAACCACACAAAGAGAAAACTCCTGAAGCGGCGCCTGTCGCTTTAGCATCGTCTCGATCTCCTGAACCATCTAAAGAGTCACCTATTTCTCCTGAACCATCTAAAGAGTTACCTATTTCTGAGAAAATTGCACCACACATAGAGAAAACTCTTGAAAAGGCGCCAGTCGCTTTAGCATCGCCTCTATCTCCTGAACCATCTAAAGAGTTACCTATTTCTGACAAAATTGAACCACACAAAGAGAAAACTCCTGAAAAGGCGCCAGTCGCTTTAGCATCTCCTCGATCTCCTGAACCATCTAAAGAGTTACCTTTTTCTGACAAAATTGAACCACACAAAGAGAAAACTCCTGAAAAGGCGCCAGTCGCTTTAGCATCTCCTCGATCTCCTGAACCATCTAAAGAGTTACCTATTTCTGACAAAATTGAACCACACAAAGAGAAAACTCCTGAAGCGGCGCCTGTCGCTTTAGCATTGTCTCGATCTCCTGAACCATCTAAAGAGTCACCTATTTCTCCTGAACCATCTAAAGAGTTACCTATTTCTGAGAAAATTGCACCACACATAGAGAAAACTCCTGAAAAGGCGCCAGTCGCTTTAGCATCGCCTCTATCTCCTGAACCATCTAAAGAGTTACCTATTTCTGACAAAATTGAACCACACAAAGAGAAAACTCCTGAAAAGGCGCCAGTCGCTTTAGCATCTCCTCGATCTCCTGAACCATCTAAAGAGTTACCTTTTTCTGACAAAATTGAACCACACAAAGAGAAAACTCCTGAAAAGGCGCCAGTCGCTTTAGCATCTCCTCGATCTCCTGAACCATCTAAAGAGTTACCTATTTCTGACAAAATTGAACCACACAAAGAGAAAACTCCTGAAGCGGCGCCTGTCGCTTTAGCATCGTCTCGATCTCCTGAACCATCTAAAGAGTCACCTATTTCTCCTGAACCATCTAAAGAGTTACCTATTTCTGAGAAAATTGCACCACACATAGAGAAAACTCCTGAAAAGGCGCCAGTCGCTTTAGCATCGCCTCTATCTCCTGAACCATCTAAAGAGTTACCTATTTCTGACAAAATTGAACCACACAAAGAGAAAACTCCTGAAAAGGCGCCTGTCGCTTTAGCATCTCCTCGATCTCCTGAACCATCTAAAGAGTTACCTATTTCTGACAAAATTGAACCACACAAAGAGAAAACTCCTGAAAAGGCGCCAGTCGCTTTAGCATCGCCTCGATCTCCTGAACCATCTAAAGAGTTACCTATTTCTGACAAAATTGAACCTCACAAAGAGAAAACTCCTGAAAAGGCTCCAGTCGCTTTAGCGTCTCCTCGATCTCCTGAACCATCTAAAGAGTTACCTATTTCTGACAAAATTGAACCACACAAAGAGAAAACTCCTGAAAAGGCGCCAGTCGCTTTAGCATCGCCTCGATCTCCTGAACCATCTAAAGAGTTACCTATTTCTGACAAAATTGAACCACACATAGAGAAAACTCCTGAAAAGGCTCCAGTCGCTTTAGCGTCTCCTCGATCTCCTGAACCATCTAAAGAGTTACGTATTTCTGACAAAATTGAACCACACAAAGAGAAAACTCCTGAAAAGGCGCCAGTCGCTTTAGCATCTCCTCGATCTCCTGAACCATCTAAAAAGTTACCTATTTCTGACAAAATTGAACCACACAAAGAGAAAACTCCTGAAGCGGCGCCTGTCGCTTTAGCATCGTCTCGATCTCCTGAACCATCTAAAGAGTCACCTATTTCTCCTGAACCATCTAAAGAGTTACCTATTTCTGACAAAATTGAACCACACAAAGAGAAAACTCCTGAAAAGGCGCCAGTCGCTTTAGCATCTCCTCGATCTCCTGAACCATCTAAAGAGTTACCTATTTCTGACAAAATTGAACCACACAAAGAGAAAACTCCTGAAGCGGCGCCTGTCGCTTTAGCATCGTCTCGATCTCCTGAACCATCTAAAGAGTCACCTATTTCTCCTGAACCATCTAAAGAGTTACCTATTTCTGACAAAATTGAACCACACAAAGAGAAAACTCCTGAAAAGGCTCCAATCGCTGTAGCGTCTCCTCGATCTCCTGAACCATCTAAAGAGTTACCTATTTCTGAGAAAATTGAACCACACAAAGAGAAAACTCCTGAAAAGGCTCCAATCGCTGTAGCGTCTCCTCGATCTCCTGAACCATCTAAAGAGTTACCTATTTCTGACAAAATTGAACCACACAAAGAGAAAACTCCTGAAACGGCGCCTGTCGCTTTACCATCTCCTCAATCTCCTGAACCATCTAAAGAGTTACCTATTTCTGACAAAATTGAACCACACAAAGAGAAAACTCCTGAAAAGGCGCCAGTCGCTTTAGCATCTCCTCAATCTCCTGAACCATCTAAAGAGTTACCTATTTCTGACAAAATTGAACCACACAAAGAGAAAACTCCTGAAACGGCGCCTGTCGCTTTACCATCTCCTCAATCTCCTGAACCATCTAAAGAGTTACCTATTTCTGACAAAATTGAACCACACAAAAAGAAAACTCCTGAAAAGGCGCCTGTCGCTTTAGCATCTCCTCGATCTCCTGAACCATCTAAAGAGTTACCTATTTCTGACAAACTTGAACCACACAAAGAGAAAACTCCTGAAAAGGCGCCAGTCGCTTTAGCATCTCCTCGATCTCCTGAACCATCTAAAGAGTTACCTATTTCTGACAAAATTGAACCACACAAAGAGAAAACTCCTGAAAAGGCACCTGTCGCTTTAGCATCTCCTCGATCTCCTGAACCATCTAAAGAGTTACCTATTTCTGACAAAATTGAACCACACAAAGAGAAAACTCCTGAAAAGGCGCCTGTCGCTTTAGCATCTCCTCGATCTCCTGAACCATCTAAAGAGTTACCTTTTTCTGACAAAATTGAACCACACAAAGAGAAAACTCCTGAAAAGGCTCCAATCGCTGTAGCGTCTCCTCGATCTCCTGAACCATCTAAAGAGTTACCTATTTCTGACAAAATTGAACCACACAAAGAGAAAACTCCTGAAAAGGCGCCTATCGCTTTAGCATCTCCTCGATCTCCTGAACCATCTAAAGAGTTACCTATTTCTGACAAAATTGAACCACACAAAGAGAAAACTCCTGAAAAGGCGCCTGTCGCTTTAGCATCTCCTCGATCTCCTGAACCATCTAAAGAGTTACCTATTTCTGACAAAATTAAACCACACAGAGAGAAAACTCCTGAAAAGGCGCCTGTCGCTTTAGCATCTCCTCGATCTCCTGAACCATCTAAAGAGTTACCTATTTCTGACAAAATTGAACCACACAAAGAGAAAACTCCTGAAAAGGCGCCAGTCGCTTTAGCATCTCCTCGATCTCCTGAACCATCTAAAGAGTTACCTATTTCGGACAAAATTGAACCACACAAAGAGAAAACTCCTGAAAAGGCTCCAATCGCTGTAGCGTCTCCGCGATCTCCTGAACCATCTAAAGAGTTACCTATTTCGGACAAAATTGAACCACACAAAGAGAAAACTCCTGAAAAGGCTCCAATCGCTGTAGCGTCTCCTCGATCTCCTGAACCATCTAAAGAGTTACCTATTTCGGACAAAATTGAACCACACAAAGAGAAAACTCCTGAAAAGGCTCCAATCGCTGTAGCGTCTCCTCGATCTCCTGAACCATCTAAAGAGTTACCTATTTCTGAGAAAATTGCACCACACATAGAGAAAACTCCTGAAAAGGCGCCAGTCGCTTTAGCATCGCCTCGATCTCCTGAACCATCTAAAGAGTTACCTATTTCTGACAAAATTGAACCACACATAGAGAAAACTCCTGAAAAGGCGCCAGTCGCTTTAGCATCTCCTCGATCTCCTGAACCATCTAAAGAGTTACCTATTTCGGACAAAATTGAACCACACAAAGAGAAAACTCCTGAAAAGGCTCCAATCGCTGTAGCGTCTCCTCGATCTCCTGAACCATCTAAAGAGTTACCTATTTCGGACAATATTGAACCACACAAAGAGAAAACTCCTGAAAAGGCTCCAATCGCTGTAGCGTCTCCTCGATCTCCTGAACCATCTAAAGAGTTACCTATTTCTGAGAAAATTGCACCACACATAGAGAAAACCCCTGAAAAGGCGCCAATCGCTTTAGCATCGCCTCGATCTCCTGAACCATTTAAAGAGTTACCTATTTCGGACAAAATTGAACCACACAAAGAGAAAACTCCTGAAAATTCTCCAATCGCTGTAGCGTCTCCTCGATCTCCTGAACCATCTAAAGAGTTACCTATTTCTGACAAAATTGAACCACACAAAGAGAAAACTCCTGAAGCGGCGCCTGTCGCTTTAGCATCGTCTCGATCTCCTGAACCATCTAAAGAGTTACCTATTTCTGACAAAATTGAACCACACAAAGAGAAAACTCCTGAAAAGGCTCCAATCGCTGTAGCGTCTCCTCGATCTCCTGAACCATCTAAAGAGTTACGTATTTCTGACAAAATTGAACCACACAAAGAGAAAACTCCTGAAAAGGCGCCAGTCGCTTTAGCATCTCCTCGATCTCCTGAACCATCTAAAAAGTTACCTATTTCTGACAAAATTGAACCACACAAAGAGAAAACTCCTGAAGCGGCGCCTGTCGCTTTAGCATCGTCTCGATCTCCTGAACCATCTAAAGAGTCACCTATTTCTCCTGAACCATCTAAAGAGTTACCTATTTCTGACAAAATTGAACCACACAAAGAGAAAACTCCTGAAGCGGCGCCTGTCGCTTTAGCATCGTCTCGATCTCCTGAACCATCTAAAGAGTCACGTATTTCTCCTGAACCATCTAAAGAGTTACCTATTTCTGACAAAATTGAACCACACAAAGAGAAAACTCCTGAAAAGGCTCCAATCGCTGTAGCGTCTCCTCGATCTCCTGAACCATCTAAAGAGTTACCTATTTCTGAGAAAATTGAACCACACAAAGAGAAAACTCCTGAAAAGGCTCCAATCGCTGTAGCGTCTCCTCGATCTCCTGAACCATCTAAAGAGTTACCTATTTCTGAGAAAATTGCACCACACATAGAGAAAACTACTGAAAAGGCGCCAGTCGCTTTAGCATCGCCTCGATCTCCTGAACCATCTAAAGAGTCACCTATTTCTGACAAAATTGAACCACACAAAGAGAAAACTCCTGAAAAGGCGCCTGTCGCCTTAGGAGCTACTCGATCTCCTAAACCATCTAAAGAGTTACCTATTTCTGACAAAACTGAACCACACATAGAGAAAACTCCTGAAAAGGCGCCAGTCGCTTTAGCATCTCCTCGATCTCCTGAACCATCTAAAGAGTTACCTATTTCTGACAAAATTGAACCACACAAAGAGAAAACTCCTGAAGCGGCGCCTGTCGCTTTAGCATCGTCTCGATCTCCTGAACCATCTAAAGAGTCACCTATTTCTCCTGAACCATCTAAAGAGTTACCTATTTCTGACAAAATTGAACCACACAAAGAGAAAACTCCTGAAAAGGCTCCAATCGCTGTAGCGTCTCCTCGATCTCCTGAACCATCTAAAGAGTTACCTATTTCTGAGAAAATTGAACCACACAAAGAGAAAACTCCTGAAAAGGCTCCAATCGCTGTAGCGTCTCCTCGATCTCCTGAACCATCTAAAGAGTTACCTATTTCTGAGAAAATTGCACCACACATAGAGAAAACTACTGAAAAGGCGCCAGTCGCTTTAGCATCGCCTCGATCTCCTGAACCATCTAAAGAGTCACCTATTTCTGACAAAATTGAACCACACAAAGAGAAAACTCCTGAAAAGGCGCCTGTCGCCTTAGGAGCTACTCGATCTCCTAAACCATCTAAAGAGTTACCTATTTCTGACAAAATTGAACCACACATAGAGAAAACTCCTGAAAAGGCGCCAGTCGCTTTAGCATCTCCTCGATCTCCTGAACCATCTAAAGAGTTACCTATTTCTGACAAAATTGAACCACACAAAGAGAAAACTCCTGAAGCGGCGCCTGTCGCTTTAGCATCGTCTCGATCTCCTGAACCATCTAAAGAGTCACCTATTTCTCCTGAACCATCTAAAGAGTTACCTATTTCTGAGAAAATTGCACCACACATAGAGAAAACTCCTGAAAAGGCGCCAGTCGCTTTAGCATCGCCTCTATCCCCTGAACCATCTAAAGAGTTACCTATTTCGGACAAAATTGAACCACACAAAGAGAAAAGTCCTGAAAAGGCTCCAATCGCTGTAGCGTCTCCTCGATCTCCTGAACCATCTAAAGAGTTACCTATTTCTGACAAAATTGAACCACACAAAGAGAAAACTCCTGAAGCGGCGCCTGTCGCTTTAGCATCGTCTCGATCTCCTGAACCATCTAAAGAGTTACCTATGTCTGACAAAATTGAACCACACAAAGAGAAAACTCCTGAAACGGCGCCTGTCGCTTTAGCATCGCCTCGATCTCCGGAACCATCTAAAGAGTTACCTATTTTTGACAAAATTGAACCACACAAAGCGAAAACTCCTAAAAAGGCGCCAGTCGCTTTAGCATCTCCTCGATCTCCTGAACCATCTAAAAAGTTACCTATTTCTGACAAAATTGAACCACACAAAGAGAAAACTCCTGAAGCGGCGCCTGTCGCTTTAGCATCGTCTCGATCTCCTGAACCATCTAAAGAGTCACCTATTTCTCCTGAACCATCTAAAGAGTTACCTATTTCTGACAAAATTGAACCACACAAAGAGAAAACTCCTGAAAAGGCGCCAGTCGCTTTAGCATTTCCTCGATCTCCTGAACCATCTAAAGAGTTACCTTTTTCTGACAAAATTGAACCACACAAAGAGAAAACTCCTGAAAAGGCTCCAATCGCTGTAGCGTCTCCTCGATCTCCTGAACCATCTAAAGAGTTACCTATTTCTGACAAAATTGAACCACACAAAGAGAAAACTCCTGAAGCGGCGCCTGTCGCTTTAGCATCGTCTCGATCTCCTGAACCATCTAAAGAGTCACCTATTTCTCTTGAACCATCTAAAGAGTTACCTATTTCTGATAAAATTGAACGCCACATAGAGAAAACTCCTGAAAAGGCGCCAGTCGCTTTAGCATCTCCTCGATCTCCTGAACCATCTAAAGAGTTACCTATTTCTGACAAAATTGAACCACACAAAGAGAAAACTCCTGAAAAGGCTCCAGTCGCTTTAGCATCTCCTCGATCTCCTGAACCATCTAAAGGGCTACCTATTTCGGACAAAATTGAACCACACAAAGAGAAAACTCCTGAAAAGGCTCCAATCGCTGTAGTGTCTCCTCGATCTCCTGAACCATCTAAAGAGTTACCTATTTCTGAGAAAATTGCACCACACATAGAGAAAACTCCTGAAAAGGCGCCAGTCGCTTTAGCATCGCCTCGATCTCCTGAACCATCTAAAGAGTTACCTATTTCTGACAAAATTGACCAACACAAAGAGAAAACTCCTGAAACGGCGCCTGTCGCTTTAGCATCGCCTCGATCTCCTGAACCATCTAAAGAGTCACCTATTTCTGACAAAATTGAACCACACAAAGAGAAAACTCCTGAAAAGGCGCCAGTCGCTTTAGCATCTCCCCGATCTCCTGAACCATCTAAAGAGTTACCTATTTCTGACAAAATTGAACCCCACTTAGAGAAAACTCCTGAAAAGGCGCCAGTCGATTTAGCATCTCCTCGATCTCCTGAACCATCTAAAGAGTTACCTATTTCGGACAAAATTGAACCACACAAAGAGAAAACTCCTGAAAAGGCTCCAATCGCTGTAGCGTCTCCTCGATCTCCTGAACCATCTAAAGAGTTACCTATTTCTGAGAAAATTGAACCACACATAGAGAAAACTCCTGAAAAGGCGCCAGTCGCTTTAGCATCGCCTCGATCTCCTGAACCATCTAAAGAGTTACCTATTTCTGACAAAATTGAACCCCACATAGAGAAAACTCCTGAAAAGGCGCCAGTCGCTTTAGCATCTCCTCGATCTCCTGAACCATCTAAAGAGTTACCTATTTCGGACAAAATTGAACCACACAAAGAGAAAACTCCTGAAAAGGCTCCAATCGCTGTAGCGTCTCCTCGATCTCCTGAACCATCTAAAGAGTTACCTATTTCTGAGAAAATTGAACCACACATAGAGAAAACTCCTGAAAAGGCGCCAGTCGCTTTAGCATCGCCTCGATCTCCTGAACCATCTAAAGAGTTACCTATTTCTGACAAAATTGAACCACACAAAGAGAAAACTCCTGAAACGGCGCCTGTCGCTTTAGCATCGCCTCGATCTCCTAAACCATCTAAAGGGTCACCTATTTCTGACAAAATTGAACCACACAAAGAGAAAACTCCTGAAAAGGCGCCAGTCGCTTTAGCATCTCCTCGATCTCCTGAACCATCTAAAGAGTTACCTATTTCAGACAAAATTGAACCACACAATGAGAAAACTCCTGAAAAGGCGCCTGTCGCCTTAGGAGCTACTCGATCTCCTGAACCATCTAAAGAGTTACCTATTTCTGACAAAACTGTACTACACAAAGAGGGAACTCCTGACAAAGAACCATCCAAAGGTCAACCGATTTCCGACAAAATTAAAATACACAAAGAGAAAATTCCTGAGAAGGAATCAATCGCTTTAGCATCTTCTCGTTCTCCTGAAGCATCCAAAGATATACCAATTTCTGACAAAATTGTACCACACAAAGAGAAAGTTTTTTCTGAAACGAAGTCACTTACTTTAGCATCTTCTTGTTTTCATGAACCATCCAAATATTTACCGATTTTAGATCATGTAGAACCACAAAAAGACAAACCTTCTTCTGAAAAGATCCCGATTCCTTTACCTGCTCACGAATCCTTTGAACCATTGAAAAACAGTAAACTGTCGAGTTCCGACATAAAAATTCAGAAAAAAATTCGAAAAGACCAATCTTCTTTTGCAAAAGGGTTAAAATCCACCGTTGACCTTAAAAATAAGGGAGTAGGGTTAGAGGATGAGCATGCAACTATTATTGAACAAATAGCTGAAATCAGCGAGCCTCCAAAGTCTAGGATTTCAAAAACTTCGAAAGGACATAGTGTTCAAGAATCTCAATCTTCCAAGAAGTCTAAAGCTTCAGAAACCGCAGTAGATGTTAATCTTCGACATAAAAGGCAAACTGACTCTCTTAAAAAAGTCACAACACCTCAAATCTCTTTGAAAACTGCTCAGAAGTCTCAGAAATCAAAAACGTCTGTCGCATTGAAAAAAACAGATAGTTATCATGTATCTAAAGTGTCAAAAACAGAAGAACGGGTCTTGGATTCAAATATTGTTGCGTCGAAGATTAGTTCAAGAAGTCAATTGGACCAGAAATTCGTTAGAAAGTCGTCAGAAACTTCGGATGACATGTCCAGTGGTAGACTTTCTGCAAAATCCGATGTGACTGTTGTAACCAGGTCCACTTCTGGACAATCTACTGAGAGTGGGCACAGAAAGTCCGAAACCGAGTTTGAACGTGGATCCTCAGAATCAGATGACGTTGCCATTAAAAGGTCAATGCATTTGTCTCGAGTTGCTGAAAGAAAAACGAGAAGTACTACTTCCAGCATACCGGTAGCTGTCCCCGGTACAACCTCGAAACAAGATGGTAAAAAATCTTTCAGCCCTAGAAGGTCCAGAGGAAAAGCTATGAGGGCTGCTAGTGATGCAGATGTCAGTTCTGATGATGATAACAAAACGGTGTTAGAAGCAAAGCCGAAGAAGCTTTCCAAAGCAAGACACTCTAAGTCACCTGACTCCCCAATGAGATCACCTGCAGCCAAGTTCCGAAAGCAAACGACATCCTCGAGTGTTGAGCCCAATTCCAGAAGCTCCGGAAGTGACTCTCCAGCCACAAAAAATCATACCTATCTCAAGAAAAAGGTGGAGCATTACGAGGTGGTTAGAACTCCGTCTTCACCAAAAAAGTATGATAATCGGGTATATGGATACATGATGTCGACATTTTCGCGGGATATGAAAATTGATAAAGCCCATGCAAAAGATAAAAAAGAAACAGATAATATCAATCAGCAAGTTAGAGGTGGCAGCAGGCTGAGTGGTCCTAAAAAAGAAGACGAAGATAAAAAGAAAACAGACGGATTTGTTGAAGATGATAACAAGAAATGTGAATCTGTAGACAGCAGCAAATACTGCAAAGCTGATTACACAGTTCTGGCAGAGCTGCGCAAAGCCAGTCCGTCGCCAACTAAATTGAAACGCACAATTCTGACTGAGCACATCAGGAAACATCCCTCCCATACCATAGACCCGTCCCAGAAAACTGATACTGACCGAACCGTCCAATTTGCCGACCGTGGCCGAAGCCAGTCAGTTATGTCCACCACTCATGACTTACCCAGAGAAGGAGCCACCAGCACTAGTCCCACCTCTTTACCGGGTAGTCCAATTCGAGTTCGCAGTGCTAATGGAGGATCCAAAATCACTTCAGAGGTGTTCACACGCACTGAGAACCACTCCGGTTCCATTGAGGTCATCTACCGTCAGCCTTACGAGAACATCCGCCGGGTTGCCTCACTGCTTAAAAACGAAACTGAAATGTCATTGATTGATACCACTGATTCTAGTTTATCTGAGTCAGTGGCTTTGCCCAGCAGCCCTTCTGATCACGATGTCAGCTCTGAGGCAAACGGAAAGATCAAGTCTGTTTCACCAACATCTCCTTGGCATAGAAAGTCACTGGAGAACGCGCACAGGGTGTCTGATTTACTTACTTGCTCCATACCTTTGGGCGACAGCCTTCAGCCTTGCGAAGACCCCAACTTGACTCTGGCTAGACAGATGGTGTTGGCTCAGTACGACAAGAAGCCTCCTGCAGACAGTGCTGGGCAGGAAGCGATTGCGAGACAGTCGGAAGAACGATTGTCTCCGATAATCAGTGTGGAGGTGGTATCTCCTCCGAGGAGAAAGTTCAAGTTTGAGTATGACGAGGCTGAAGATACAACAAAAGGTAACACACCCTCACTGACGCCTGATATACCGATGTCATCCTACAGCATGGCTTCTCGAATAGACCCACGCAAAGAGGTATAATTCCTTGTAATCTAGTTTAGCTACAGCTTTTAGTCTCTGAGCCATATATTTCTTTTTTGATTTTTGTCAGTTGCATGATTCGGTCTTAAGTCCTTTAAGTGGTAGACAGCGTAAGTATCAGCGTCATTGATGGGAATACATGGCATTTTATCTTTTGCAATTAACCTTTCAACAAATCTAGGTCAGCAGCACTCAGAATGTCACTTGCAGTAGACGTCCCTGCAATAAGCGTCACCTCTGACGCTGAAGAAGACGAGGATGGTCATATGTGTATGAATCTTAAAGAAGCTCTTACAGATGTCGAAGACTTAAACGAAGATGATCATCCTGCACCAATAAAAAAGAAGAGCAAACTGAAAATTAAACTTCCTGTTGATGATTCTGGCTTAACTGATGTTGAAGATTTTGAAGCATCTTCTGATGAGCGTGAAGAGAAGTTGGCAAAGCATGAAAAGCCGCTGGAGCTGGCAGACCTAGACATGGAAGCTCCATTGGTAGAAGAAAGCTTTAAAAAGTCACAAGGAAAGCGAAAAGGACAAATACAGTTTGCTACCAAGCATAAGAGCTTTTGCCGCACCCTCTCTGACGATGAAGCTGAATCAGCTGATGAAGGTGTTGCTACAGACAGCGAAGCCTACGAGACTGATCATGAAATTAAAGATACTATTCCCGATACAGATTATGATCCGGATTTATATAAAACTCAGAATTTGGTAGCAGAGAACGTTAACGATCCCAAGCAGTCGTCGTCAGTATCTTCTTCTGAAGACTCGGACTCAACCTCACCAGACCAAGCTACCCTGGGCGTTGGATATGAGGACCACGGCGCCATCACTGATGTCGAGGTTCTGGGCTCTGAGTCTAACAGTGACAGCGAGGCCAAAAGAACTAGAATTCGTAGACGGAAGCACAGAGTTGCTACAGGGCATTCAGACAAGCTGAAGCGCCCCAAGCGTCACAAGCGGTTGCTTGCCAGGAGCAACACTGTGCCTTTTGAGTCTGAAAACGAAGATAACTCTGATGAGCTGCCTTTTCCCGTTTGTAAGAAAGTTGCCGCAAAAAAACCTGTAGGTCTCAGGGTACCGGAATTCGATGATAACTTTGAGACAGATGTAGAAGACTTTGAAGGAGGGCCGGAGGTTGAGGATCTGGATAGAGTGGTTGTTGACGAGTCTGCCTTGGAAACAAAGCTTAAAGAACTCTCTGCCGGTTACGGGGAAGTCAATGAAGCCGCGCATAAAGTGCAAAAAGCTTCTGGAGATTTTGTTGTGGATGGAGGCAACCAAGACGGGTCAGCAGATAGTGAAGATACTGATGAGGAGAGGATGCCGGCTGAAGGAGACGAGCTTGCATCTCCACAAGATTTAGACCTGTCGTATAAGATAAAATTCAGTCCTTCTTTCTCCAACAACCCACTAACGATTTTAGCGTTGCCTCGTAACCCTGAAGAACCTCTCACGGACTGTGAAAACTTGGATAGTTCACAAGACGAGGCTCCGTCCAGAAAAATTCCTCCTGCATATATGCAGTCAAAAGAACTTACTGACGAAGAGGATTTCACTGAAGATGAGGCCGCGCCGCAGGCTATTGAAGATATTCCGTTACCACCCTCTACCAGAAACTTGGTACTGATTCATGAAAATGATTCAATGGCCCCGACCATAAGTATCTTGCCTTTGGACAGTCTTCAAGTTAATGACGATACCGCTTCTAGTGTGGGGAATGCCACTGAGGAAGAAATGTTGTCATCAGTGGAGGAAGATTTGGACTCATTGGAACTTTATGAAAATCCTGGGCATGGAGTTTTACCAGTGTTAGAGGGGGGACTTGTCCAGGTTCATGAAGGTTGTGGTGGTGGTGGTGGTGGTAGAAAAAGTCCAACAATTGGAGACGAGGCAACTGATACTGAAGACTTAGTAATGGAGAAGGGTCATAGAAGGAGAAGGGCGCCGAAATTTAAAGCAATATTTCAAGCTTCTCGCTTAGCACCTGCAGCTAGAGACTCCGGGTTAACTGACACTGAAGAATTAGCAATGAGCGACCAAGAGGCCAAATCGCTTCAGGTTCCAAGACGCAAAAGGGGCGGGAACTTAACAGACACTGAAGTGGTAGATGTCTCTGATGATGACGCAGAGGCTTTAAAGATTAAAGTCGATCCCCAAACTCCCGCCACTACTGATAGTGAGGATCTGATGGCCTCTGCAGAAGAAGACTTAAACATGGTGGCAACTCCCAGACACGTCCACAAGGAACTTGATCAAATGTGCGTGTCTAAGGTGAGCGACAAGTCGTCTAGAGAGGAGGGTGGGGGCGAGGAAGTTTTATACCTCAAAGGTGGTAACCAGCTCGAATTTGATCTGAGTGCTGGCTGGTTGACTTTACTGTATCTCAAGGTACTAACTTTAGATTATAGTAGCCGCTAGGTCGTAGCTGCCCTCGGGGATGCGTGTAGACGAGAGTAAGTATCGCTTGATTATGGTGCAATGTTGCAGAAAGTAGGAGCGCTGGGAACACACATTGTTGTCGTTTGTTATTTGAGTAGTTGCGAGGATTATTTAGGGTAGCGGTGAGAGGACAAAACAGAGTTAAAGTTGTGGAGCACTCTAGAAGGTTTTTAAATAGGCAAATTTCGAATCGTTACGAACCGATTTTAAGTCTAAGCTTTGTAGTCATAAAAAGTTCCTTTTCCTCTTCTGAAAGAAGATGGAGAAACAATTCTTGATGTTTTCCTTCAGTTAAAGTAGTTCTTCTAGATTTCCTGAAAAGTGACTCCTGATCTTCTTGATGACCTGATGTGAATTCTGTTTTTCTATTTCCTTTAGTCAAACTTTCTTCTTTATTCACTTCATCCTCTATAAACTCTTTACTGTTCTTCACATTTCTTCCTTTTACTGATCTTTTTTCTCTTTAGGACTAATTCAATGAGGAACTTGAATTTTTTCAAGTTTCTCATTCATCAGCAATATTTCCTTTCAGTTCCACTTCTTCTTTGAAGCTTCGTAATAGTTGTTTCTGTTCTTTGAGATTGCGTTGTCACACCCTCTATAAATACTTTATTTTTCTTTACAGTTCTTCTTTTTAATGATCTTCTATAATTCAATTTCCTCATTTTCTAGCAATGTTCACTCATTTTCTAGCATACTCCTTTCAGTCTCACTTCTTCTTCGAAGTTTCCTAATAGTTCTTTTTTGCCTTTGTGATCGACACCTTATATGAACAATATTTTCTTTCATTCCCGCTTCTTCAAAGTTTTCTAATAGTAATTCCTGTTCTTTCCCGTTCTTCATGTATTCAAGTTGCTCGTTCATCAGCAATGTTTCCTTTCAGTTCCGGTTTTTCTTCAAGGTGTCCTAACAGTTGTTTCTGTTCTTTGTGATTGACACCCTCTATAAAATCTCTTATTTTTCTTCTCTTTTCTTTATTTTAATGATCTTCGTTCATTCAAGTTTCTCCTAGGAAAAGACACCCTCTAAAAACGCTATAGGTATATATTTTTCACATTTCTTCTTTTTTAAGGATTTTATTCCTTCGTTCTGATTCCTCATTCATAAAACCAGCAATTTCTTCTGGCAGCGCTTCTGGCCGATTTCTTCATGTTGTTCTTAAATAAAGGTCTGAGGTCTCTTCTACGGTACCAGAAGCCAAAATTGTTTTTCTCAACGTTCTCAGTACAAAGGTCCAGTTTTTCTTTATTTTCTGTTTTCTTCACTAACTGTTGTTGAATTTTTCAGAGGAACAATTCGCAGTTTTCTTCCGCTTTTTCATTTGCATTTTGTTTTCTTTGGAGTCCTTTTAGGATGACGTTTTTTCATATTTTTAAGTTCTTTTTTTCCAACTTTTGTTATTCCTGAGAGTTTGTTCTTTTCTCCTTCCACACTGTTCGTCGTTATTGTTATTTTTGATGAATTGATGCCTATCATCTTTTTTTAACTCCTTTATCTTTCTCTGCTGACAGAGTTGATCCTTTGTTTGCACATTTACGTTGGTGTCTGGTTCTTCAGTGAAGAGAATTCCAAAATTTTATTTTTTATTTTTTGATGATGTGGTCATCTAGTTGTTGGATATTCCTTGCTGCTTGAGTAGCTTTCCTAAAATATTTTTCTCATTATTTTCCAAAGTGTCATAATCGATGCGCATGGCCAGGCTTTCTCTTTCACTGTTTTACTCTATACCTCCTTATGGTGTTTAGAGTAAAGCAGTGGAGGATTGTATGGGCAGAGTAGATATGCGTATTTAGTATTCGGATACGCCCTCTTGTGATTTTGCAGAAGGAGGAGGAGGTGAGTCCCCCATTTATCCTCTGCTGACATTTCTTCTTAATTGCAGCTCCGGTTTTACTTTGGCGTGCTTCACCCTCTATAAACCTTTTATTTTACTTCTTTTCAATGAACTTCCTTTATTCAAGTTCCTCATTCATCAGTAATGTTTTCTTTCAGTTCTTCGAAGTGATCTAATAGCTGATCCTGTTCTTTGTGATTGATAACTACAAATCTTCTCCTTCACAACTTCCATCGTCTATAGGATAATTCTTCGTTTTAAGGAGTAGGTGGGCCCCCCATTTCTCCTCTACTGACATTTCTTCTAAAAAACAGCTTTGGCTTTAATTTGGCTTGCTTCACCCTCCATAAACACTTTATTTTTCCTCAACTTTCTTCTTTTTAATGATCTTCATTCAGTCAAGTTTCTCGTTCGGCAGCAACGATTCCATTTCTTCTTTGAAGTTTCCTAATAGTTGATCCTATTCTTTGTAGTTATTAAGCGCACATTCCTTGACAACTTCTTTATTCTATAGGAGAATTCTTCGTCTATATGCTCTCTAAGAATTTCGAAGATGTAAAGGACAGCTTTGGCTTCAATTTGGAGTACTTCCCCCTCCATAAACACATATTTTTCTTTTTATTTCTTCTTTTTAATGATGTTCTTCATTTAGTCAAGTTCCTCATTTGTCAGCCAAGTTTTCTTTCAGTTCCGTTTCATTGTCAAACTTTCCTAATAGTTCATCCTGTTCTTTGTAATTATTAACTCCAAATCTTCTCCTTGACAACTTCCTTCATCTATAGGACAATCATTCGTCTATACGCTCTCTTAGGATTTGGAGGAGGAGGAGGAGGTGGATCTCCCATATATCCTCTACTACATTTTTTCTAAAAAATAGCTTTGACTTCAATTTGGCGTTCTTCACCCTCCATAAACACGTCATTTTTCTTCATATTTCTTCTTTTTAATGACTTTCATTCAAGTTCCTCATTCATCAGCAACGTTTTCTTTCATTTTCGTTTCTTCGTCGATGTTTCCTAATAGTTTATCCTGATCTTTGTAATTATTAGCCACAAATCTTCTCCTTGACACCTTCTTTAATAAGGGAATTTTTTTGGTCTATACGCTCTTTTATGATTTCAAGGAAGAGGAAGAGGTGGGCCCCCATTTATCCTCTACTGACATTTCTTCTAGAAAATATCTTTGGCTTCAATTTGGTCATGCTTCACCCTCCATGAACACTTTACATTTCTTCATATTTTTTCTTTCTAATGATCTTTCATTCAAGTTCCTCATTCTTCAGCTAACTTTTCTTTCAATTCCGTTTCATCGTCAAAGTTTCCTAATAGTTCATCCTGTTTTTTTGTAATTATTAAATCCTAATCTTTTCCTTGACAACTTCCTTCCTCTGTAGGAAAATTCTTCGCCTATATGCTCTCTTATGATTTCGAGGAAGAGGAGGAGGTGGTTCCCCCATTTATCCTCTACTGACATTGCTTTTGAAAGACATTTGGCTTCAAATTGTTGTGCTTCCCCTCCATAAATACATTATTTGTCTTCATATTTCTTCTTTTTAATGATCTTCTTCATTCATTCAAGTTCCTCATTCAACATGCTGCAGTTAGATTAAATTATGAATTTAGTAGAGAATATAAGGGGGACCCTCTTCCTCTTCCTTGTCTGAAAAACCGAGTTTGCGCCCTACCTGCCAAAACCCAAGAGACACTGTGTTCTCCAATGGAGGGAGGGAGGCAACTGATGGTGGGAAGAGGGGTTATGCGCATTCGGTAATTGAAGGAGGGAGAGAGGGCGCTTTCTTGCTGCTATAACTATGGAGCAAGAGGAGGAGGATCTCCAGTATACTTCCACTGATATTTCTTCTAAATAATTTTTCTTTAATTTGTGGACGTGTCGTCTAAAGACTAAATTATGTCCAAATCTGACCTTCATGCAAGCTTTTAAATATTGTTGACCTTTTTAACAAGTTGCATGATTTCTGAGGCACAACAAGTCCAAAAATTAGTTCGTAACGTTTTGCTATATAGTCAAGAGTCTTCAGGTATAATAGTAATTAAGCTTGTCTTATTCTAATATTTAACCCTTTGTAAATGATTATTTAAGCCGATATTCCATAGCTTAGTTGGAGCTTTAGCTTTCTCTATTTCAAAACTGAGGGTACTTCAAATCGTAAATAAAAAATGTATTTTTTTAGAGTGGGACGCCTCCAGAAAGCCCGCAGAACCAATCGCACCAATAAGAAAAGACGCAGCACAGCAAGGTAGGATCGAAACATCACCCCCAAATCCTATTTTTGAAAAAATAAATTGTATTTCGTACCCAATTATTATATAAAAAAAGGTATTACAAGGTTAGGGGCACCACCATCTATCATCTTTTTGTTTGTTTTTTTCGACGCGATTTCCAAATCAAAGCCAGAGAATGCTTTTGGTGCATACAAGAAAACTATTCTCTATTTTGTTGTGCTTAGTTAAAGTTATAAGTAAAAATGCAAACATCAGTCAGAGAGTTGAGAGTAGCATGAGCATGGAAGCAACGATTTCTGTAATGTGCACCAAAAATCTGTTTTTTTTTCTTTTTAATTTTCAACACAGGGTGATCTAAATCTCAAAGGTGAGTCTTCTATGATCTGGTTCCACACTGGTAACAATAACGCCGTCACCCTGTACTAGATTTTTCTAGTGTTTGCTGTTTAGAGACTTAGGCGTAGCTTATTTGTTTATCAACTAAACGCACAAAAATATTTAAAAGTAAAAAAAATATATCATCATTCATACTTCATCAACTTCAAATACGACTTTCTACGATAATACATCAAAATATTCTTACTTCAGTTTGGTTAATGCATTTTTACAGAGTCAATAGTTGAGGAAGTCGTGTCTTCGCAACCACCTCGCAATACTTCCCCCAACCAATCACCTCTTTCTATCCCCCCAATGTCCCCACTCGACCAACCGATCACGTATTCTCAAATCGATATAATCTTGGACAAGATGCTTGAAGAAGTCGAGCAGCAAGAGCAAAAGCTCTTTGCTCTGGATTTGGACGTGTTGGAGCCTCCATGCATCAACACTTTGGAGCTGGTACCCAGCTCTGACGCCCTCATTGAGGTACCCATCAAGAAGTCGATTCGAGTGCCGAAAAAGCAGCCCAAGATCTACGAGGCCACGCATACCATTAATATCGGCCATTCTGATGAAAACCCCTACGAATTGGTGTCTTTTGGTGAGAGTAAAGAGGAGCTGCAGCCTGAAGAGCACGAGTACGATCTTATACGTTTTGATGATTCACAAGACAAAGCGAACGTAGTTCTGACGGTACCAGTGGAGGGGGATGAGGCTTGTAACCTGTTGGAGTACTTTGACGACGCTGCTTTTGAAAAGCCCTTCACCAGCCATTATACCCTGCAATTTAGCAAACCTACTGCAGCTTCTACAGAATCCCTTAATGATGGCACCCCAGAGAGCCCTACTTACTTGCAAGGCGACAATATAGATCCTGAGGATGACGACTACGAGCCCATTGACACTCAAAACGTCAACGACTTTGACTACCGTCTTCATTCTAATGAACTAGCTGAGTCTAATGATATATGGTGGGAGGGCACTTACCGCGACTTAAGTACTGTCATTGAGGAAGATGAGGAAAACATAAGTATGCTGAGCAGCCTCTACTCTAACCCTTATCGCCTGGCTAACCCTAGAGTAGAACTAGAAGAAAAGTTGCCCTTAATGGATGCTCAGAAATCGTCTTCGGATGAAAGCAGCTCCTCGATGAGCACCAGTCCTGATGAAGGTACTTATGATTTAACTACAGAAAAAGTGGTGAAAGCGGAGGTGAAGCTGATGGTTAAAACCGTGGACAGAGGCAGGGAGAATATAGAGATAAGATCAGTGAGGGAGTTTTTGGATGAATCGGTAGAGGATGTTAAAGAAACTCTCAAGAAACAGAAAAGTCTCACATTGCCCTCAAAGCTTGGGGAGAAATTTGTGAACATTGGCAGCAAAGTCACCAGTTTCCTAGACTTTCACAAAGCCAAATCTGCGTCAGAAAACTCGTTACTAACAGAAGCTGCGCCAGCAAAGCCAGCTGCGCCAAGCAAACCAACCTTTACCCTACCCCGTCTTTTTGTCAAAAACCAGCCAGGAGAATCCAACCTGGCCTCCTCCAAAGAACTACCCAAAAGCAAGTCCGAACTCATTGCCACGAGCAACGAAAAATTTCCTTTGGAGTTCGATCACACCACCCCAATCGATCTATACGCGAACCCACCCTTTTATCCAGTTTACGAAGACTTCAAATCGTCGACCTCTCCGACCTTTCTCCACCCAACTCCCGCCTATTGCGATTGGTTGCCCCAGACGGAAGACTTGGAAGGTAAAGTGATCGTGCTAAACATGAAAGTGCATGCCGGTTTTTGCGTTTTTTTTTGAACCTGAACTAACTTACGGTGCATTACCCTGCAGTAAGAATATTTCTTTTTTGGTTTAAGTACAGTTTGGTAGTTAGAATGGCTTGTTCGAATTTGCATGTTCTTGCAGGAAAGCCGACTTCGACCGCACAGTATTTAGCTAGTAATGAGGATATGTCGCTAATTGACGTAGGGCCAGAACGTTACGATTTGAAACCAGTTTTCGAACAAACTAACGCTTTTATTTTGTCCGAGTCACGCGCCGAACCGTATCATCCGCATACACAAAGACATTACGTGGTCAAAGCTGAAGCTGTAACATTGCCAGACGCCTCACGTGAGGAGAAAAAGCCCAAGCGTGGGTTCTTTGGAACTTTAAAAGGCTTCGTTAGTAGATCTTCCGATTTCTCAGACTCTGATTCAGAAAGAAGTCCCAAGAAGGAAAAGAAGAAAAAGAAAGACAAGAAGAAAAAGTCTCAGTCTCTAGACTTGCCCCCTCAACGTCCTCCTAGAAAGCCCAAGTTACCAACACCAGTGCAAGACCGCAAATACGAAGACATTCCCTATATGGAGGCTGGAGATGAGCCACCTGGTTATGCACCACCACCAGCTCCCCTTTCAGACTCTCAGATTGACCTCAATGGACTACCCAGTGTTCCTTCCTCACCAGTTCTTGTGACAAAGGAGCAACGCTCCAAGACCTTGGACACCAGAAAATCCAAGTCACCTACTAAAGAAAAGAGGTCCAAGTCTTTATCGCGAGAGAAGCTCAGCAAGGAGGATAAACCAAAAACACCAAAAGTGAGGACCGTAGTGGTAGATGAACAAGTCGTGAAAACCTTCGCTCCTGCCGCTGTAGAAGAGGAGGAATTTACCATAGTTATTGACCCCACCAAGAAGGCATCTCCGAAAAAGTCTCGTGAAATCTACACTTTGAATTTAGACAAGAGCGTTGATGAGATCGAAAAAGAGTTGCTTGGCAAATCTCCCATAATGGCTGAAGAAAGTATAGTAAAGCCCATCGCCCACATCCATGACGCTCCAGTGAGACCCCCGAGGGTTAAAGACCATTACTACGAACCGGTGGAGGCACCAGTTGTGAGCAGGCCTCCAGAACACCTAATCTCAACTCCTGAATCTCTGCAGCCTAAAGAGCCCACCAAGTCAGTCACTGTAGATCTAATAACCAGTGAAAAGGCTGTAGTAGAACAGCCGGAACAGCTGCAGCAACCAGAAAGCGAGAAATCTAAACGAAAAGCCAAACGTAGGCTATTTGGCAAATTATCCAGGTCCTCAAAAGACACTGAAGACTCTGAAGACGACAGCTCCAGGAGAGAAGTGATAGAGAAGCAGGATCGAGAAGAGTCCAGGGAGCGAAGCCTTGAACCTGAGGAGCACAAAAAGGGCGGCTTATTGGGCGGAATTTTTACCAAAAAGAGCAAGAAAGAACTTGCTGCAGCCCCTGTGATACTTTCTCCGGAAGTTGTCCAAAACATGAAAGATTCTAGAGACTTCCTAAAACTTGAAATTGATAATTACCACGATGTTAAGGGAGAAGCCCAAGTTCAAAGTCCAGAAAAGGAGAAAGAAAAGCGCTCCAGAAGGCCCAAGCTTAAAGAGGCTCGCTCCAAGAGTAAGGACCGTTCTAAGAGTCGAGACAAGAGCCGTGAGAGATCCAAGAGTCGAGATAGGGAGGGCTTCCTGGGCCGATTTAAAAAGCCCAAAAAGGGATCAGAAAAGCCTGAGCTTTCAGATGAAACTTTGTCCAACATGCAGGCTACTACTCACTTTTTGAATTACGAAGTTAACAAGTACCATGATGGGCCTCCACGTACTACAACCATTCCCTCCAGTCCAGAAAAGGACGAGACGGATACCAAATCACCTGAAAAAAGAACAAAACCAACTCCTCAGGCTCGTACCAAAAAAGCACCTGCACCACCAAGAGAACCGGTGGATAAGGCTGAACTAAGAGAAACTGTGATCACTGATGATCTTCAAGGGCGAAAGATAACCACAGTCACTCAAGAGAAAGGTAATCATGGAGACAAAATCGTCTCAGTGAAGAAGGAAATGTTCGTTGTTGATCCAAGAAATATGCAAGGACTAGATGAAGATCTTAGAAAGAAGATCCAGCAAGCTCAGCTGGATGCAGCATCTCCAGACCGTGACAAGTCTGAACCGTTTGTACGAGAAACGTTCACTGTGGAGACCAAGATCATTGACCGAGTCATACCAATAGTCAGCGAAAAAGAAACAATCACAGAAACTGAAATCACTTACGATAAATCACCTGAGACAGTCGTTGTAGATTCTTATGTAGCAAATGACCAAGGCATAATCATTAACCAGCAAATGGCTCCAAAACGACCAGATGCTAGAGGTCTAGAAGAAGAGCAGTTGATAGTAGTTAAACCCGTTCTATCAGACGAGGTGCTTTTCAATATGAACCACTCAGACGACTTCCTGAAAGGAGAAGTTGCCAACTATCACGATGTCAGGCCAGTGGCCCTCAAGGAGAAATCCAAATCTCCAGAAAAAAGCAAAAAGGGATTGTTGGGATTGTTCGCCAAATCACCAGAAAAGAAGAAGCGTCAGAAAAGCCTGGAGAAGACTCCTGAAGAGGTAGTGCAGGAAAAGGAGTCTAAAGGTCTGTTTGGAATGTTTAAATCTCCAGAAAAGAAGCCACACGTGAAACACCAACTTTCTGATGAGGTGTTAAATGATATGAAAGACTCTGATAATTTCTTGATTAAAGAAGTGGAGGTGTATCACGATGTTCGACCAATAGGGTCTGTTGAGGTTCCTGTAGAGGAACCCAAAGAAACGAAAGGGCTGTTTGGTTTGTTCAAAGACAGAAAAAGGGGAAAAAGTGTAGAGAAGGAGGTTGTGAAGCCCGTCTTGTCGGAGCAGGTAATCGTTGACATGAAGCAGTCAGATGACTTCTTGAAAAAAGAAGTAGATCTATACCATGACGTGCGACCTAGTATTGTAGAACCACTTGCACCAAGTGAAGAAAAGGTCCACAAAGACTCTAAAGGGCTATTTGGATTGTTTAAATCTCCAGAAAAGCAGCAAAAGGAGACCCCAACACCAGTTTTATCTAAGCAAGTTGTTGAGGATATGAGAAAGTCAGATGAATTCTTAAAAACAGAAGTTGACAAATACCATGATGCACGACCCTCGCAGGAGGTTCTTGAAGAACCTGCGGCTCATAAAGAGTCTAAGGGTATCTTTGGCTTGTTTAAATCTCCAGAGAAGGAGAAAAAGAAGAAAGAAAAGAGTGTTGACAAAGAAGTTGTAAAGCCAGCTTTATCTGAGCGAGTCCTATTGGACATGAAGCAGTCTAATGATTTTCTTAAACAAGAAGTTGAGTTATACCACGATGTGCGTCCTGTGGTGGAGCCAGTGCCTGTTGAAGAAAAGGCGCACAAGGAGTCCAAAGGCCTCTTTGGGTTGTTTAAGTCACCAGAAAAAGACAAAAGGCAGAAGAAAGAAAAGAGCATTGAGAAGGAGATAGTTAAACCCGTCTTATCTCAACAAGTCGTTGCTGACATGAAGCAATCCAACGACTTCTTGGAGCAGGAAGTTGCAAAATACCATGATGTGCGGCCCATTGTGCAATATATTGAAGAAGCTGCACCAGAAAAGGCTCATAAGGAATCTAAGGGCCTCTTTGGGCTGTTTAAGTCTCCAGAAAAAGAGAAGAAGCAGAAGAAAGAGAAAAGCGTTGAGAGGGAAATTGTTAAACCCATCTTATCTCAACAGGTTGTTGTTGACATGGAGAAATCCAATGACTTCCTGAAGCAAGAAGTTGCAAAATACCATGATGTGCGACCCATTGTGCAACCTGTTGAAGATGTGCCACCACAAATCGAAGAAAAAGCTCATAAAGAATCCAAAGGTCTCTTTGGTCTGTTTAAGTCACCAGAAAAAGCGAAAAGGCAGAAAAAAGAAAAGAGCATTGAGAAGGAGATAGTTAAACCCGTCTTATCTCAACAAGTCGTTGCTGACATGAAGCAATCCAATGACTTCTTGAAGCAGGAAGTTGCAAAATACCATGATGTGCGGCCCATTGTGCAATATATTGAAGAAGCTGCACCAGAAAAGGCTCATAAGGAATCTAAAGGCCTCTTTGGGCTGTTTAAGTCTCCAGAAAAAGAGAAGAAGCAGAAGAAAGAGAAAAGCGTTGAGAAGGAAATTGTTAAACCCATCTTATCTCAACAGGTTGTTGTTGACATGGAGAAATCTAATGACTTCCTGAAGCAAGAAGTTGCAAAATACCATGCTGTGCGACCCATTGTGCAACCTGCTGAAGAAGTTCAACCACAAATCGAAGAAAAAGCACATAAAGAATCCAAAAGTCTCTTTGGCATCTTCAAGTCACCAGAAAGAGAAAAGAAGCAGAAGAAAGAGAAAAGTGTTGAAAAGGAAATTGCTAAACCTATCTTGTCTCAACAGGTTATTGCTGACATGGAGAAGTCTAAGGACTTTCTGAAGCAGGAAATTGCAAAGTACCACGATGTACGACCCATTGTGCAACCTAATGAAGAAGTTCAACCACAAATCGAAGAAAAAGTACATAAAGAATCCAAAGGTCTTTTTGGCATCTTCAAGTCACCAGAAAAAGAAAAGAGACAGAAGAAAGAGAAAAGCATTGAAAAGGAAATTGCTAAACCCATCTTGTCTCAACATGTTATTGCTGACATGGAGAAATCCAATGACTTCCTAAAGCAGGAAGTTGCAAAATACCATGACGTTCGACCCATTGTGGAACCTTCCGAAGAAGTCCAACCACAAATCGAAGAAAAAGCACATAAAGAATCTAAAGGTCTCTTTGCCATCTTCAAGTCACCAGAAAAAGAAAAGAAGCCGAAGAAAGAGAAAAGTGTTGAAAAGGAAATTGCTAAACCCATCTTGTCTCAACAGGTTATTGCTGATATGGAGAATTCCAATGACTTCCTGAAGCAGGAAGTTGCAAAATACCATGACGTACGACCCATTGTGCAACCTACTGAAGCCATTCAACCACAAATCGAAGAAAAAGCTCATAAGGAATCCAAAGGTCTCTTTGGCCTGTTTAAATCTCCAGATAAAGAGAAAAAACAGAAGAAAGAGAAGAGCGTTGAGAGAGAAATAGTTAAACCAATCTTGTCCCAACAAGTTGTTGCTGATATGAAGCAATCCAATGACTTTGTGAAACAAGAAGTTGAAGTTTATCATGATGTTAGACCTATCGTCAAGCCCTTGGATCAAGTAGAAGAAAAGCCTCACAAAGAGTCCAAAAGCCTATTCGGTCTCTTTAAATCTCCAGAAAAGGAAAAGAAAAAGAAAGAAAAGAGCGTCGACAGAGAAACTAAACCAGTTCTCTCAGAAGAAATAGTGGCCCACATGAAGCAGTCAGATAGTTTCCTAAAGCAAGAAATACAAGTTTACCATGACGTTCGTCTCTTAGTCCAACCACCAGAGCCTGAAGAAGTCAAAAAAGAAACTCACAAAGAACACAAAGGACTCTTCAGTATCTTTAAACCTCCGGAGAAAGACAAGAAGATGGAGAAGAGTGTTGAAAAAGAAGTGACAAAACCAGTCCTCTCGGATGTGGTGGTGAAAGAAATGAAACAATCAAGCGACTTTTTGAAAAAAGAGGTGCAATTGTACCATGATGTTCGCCCAATTCTTAGAGAGACTACTCCCAAAGTGGAAGAACAAACACATAAAGAACACAAAGGTCTCCTCAGCTTTTTGAAGTCACCAGAAAAATCAAAAAAGAAGAAGAAGGAAGGGAGCGTAGAAAAGGCAGCAGCCTCTGAACAAGTCCTCAAGGACATGAAGGAATCCCATGATTTCCTTAATAAAGAAGTTGACATTTACCACGACGTCCGACCTGTTGTTACAAAGGAATCAACTGAAAAGGAAATAAAGAAAATCAAAACAACTGATGGAAGTGTAGAAAAACGAAGGTCTTCAGAACAAGCCCGTTTGGAGCGTCAAGACACCGACGAATTTCTCAAAAAGGAAGTTATAGTGTTCCATGATGTTAAACCCATAACTACTGAGCCTGAGCCCGTAATTGAAGAAAAAGACGTTAAGGATGGCGGAGGATTTCTTGGTTTATTCAGATCTCCTAAAAAAGACAAAAAAACCGGTGAAAAGGTCATATTATCAGAATCAGTTGTAGCAGACATGAAAAACTCCGATGATTTTTTGAGAAAAGAAGTCGAAGTGTTCCATGATGTTCGCCCATTGATTGAAAAAGCTGATGAAGAGGAACATAAAAAGTCCAAAGGCCTCTTTGGTGTGTTTAAGTCGCACGACAAGAAGCGAGAAGGGATTGTTTTCCCTGATGATGAGACTGCCAATGATTCCATCATCATCAAAGAGGTGGAGGTCTACCAAGAAGCCGCTCCAGCCGGTGAAGAACCCAAGGCTCACTCCAAAGGATTTTTGGGATTGTTCAAATCTGAAGAAAGGGAAAAGGGGCGAGAAGGAAGTGTGGAGAAACCAGTACTTTCTGAACAAGTCATTAGAGAGATGAGAGAATCGGATGACTTTTTGAAACAAGAAGTTGGTAACTACCACGATGTGAGACCTGTGGTTCAATTTCCAGTGGAGGAGGTGAAAGAACAAAAGCACAAAGGTCTTTTTGGCATCTTTAAGTCTGCAAAAAAGCGCCCTTCTAGCGTTGAAAAAGAAACACTAAAACCAGTTATTTCAGAAAAAGTTCTAACAGAAATGAAAGATTCAAACGATTTTCTGAAACAAGAGGTAGAAGTCTACCATGACGTTAGACCGATAGTTGACCAAGTTGTTGAGCCAATACAAGAAAAACCTCAGAAGAAAGGTTTGTTTTCCATCTTTAAATCTCCAGACAAAGAAAAGAAGAAAAGAGGAGGAAGTGTAGAGAGGCCAGTCTTATCTGAAGAAGTTTTGGCTGATATGCACAACTCCAACGAATTCCTCAAAACCGAAGTAGAAATCTACCATGATGTGCGCCCTCTAGCAGAAACCATCACCTTAGAGCAACCTCCAAAAGAAAAGAAAGAAACTAAAGGGATACTGGGAATGTTTAAGAAACAACACAGTGAAAGCCAAGAGCACCCAACTAGGAGGCTCTTCAAGAAAACTGGTGAAAAAAGAGCGTCAAGTGTTGAGAAAGATCGCATTCCAAAACTGTCAGAAGAAGTCATTGCTGACATGCTTAACAGCGACAATTTCCTAAAAACCGAAGTAGCTGAGTACCACGATGTTAGACCAATTGCTGCGACAATTGAAGAACAAGAAACCGCTGAAGGTTTTGTGAAGATTGATTTGATCTCAAGTGCTGCTGAAGAAGTAGTATCTCCGGAGTCGCAAAAGAAAGAAAGCAAAGGGTTGTTTAACAAAATGTTCAAGAAGAAAAAGAAGACTCTAGATCAAGAGCCTGTGCGACAGCCGTCTGAAGAGGCCATCAAGGAAATGAAAGACACAACAGCATTCCTCCAAAAGGAAGTTGACAAATTCCACGACGTGCGACCTGCAATAGACGTTGAAGAAAAAGATCTAGGCACCTCAACCTTTTACTCAGTGTCAACCGAACGAATTCCTGAGACTACCAACTTCCTCAATAACGAGTTAGACAAATATGAGGATGGTGTGGTAAAACGCTTGTCGACTGAAGATAGCACCTACATTCCTCCAGAGCTCTCAGAAGCTGCACTCTTGGACATGATCACTACCAGCAACTTTTTAAGGGAGGAAGTGAGCAGGTTCCATGACGTAAGACCAACTATAAAACCTCCCACAGAAGTCAAAGAAGAAAAACATTTTAAAAGTGGCAAGCTTTTTGGAATCTTTAGTAAAAGAAAGTCGCAAGAGCGTGAGGTGTCAGTAGACAAAGAATCAGAAATACCCCAAAAAGATAAAAAGAAAAAGAAGAAGAAACCTGAGGATAGTGTGGAGAAGAAGGAAGATAACACTTTGGGAACAGTTTTGGAGCTTAAAGCTACCAGCAAAGATGATAGCAAAGACTTCCTTCAAGGGGAAGTTGACCGCTATCATGATGTGAGACCAGTAACTGATCAATCTGGTGGTCCCTTTGATGAACGTTCAAAGGAGACTAAACCAACAGAAGGGGGCTCCAAACCTGAGGTTATCGATACAGCTGAAATGAGAGAAGTCATCTGGCAGGACAATCTTAAAGGAAAAAAGATAACCACAGTCACCCAGGAAACCACAGATCACGGAGATAAATTTATAAGCGTTACCAAAGAGATGTACATTGTAGACCCCAACATCATGAAGGATGTTCAAGAGCTGGATAATGATATAAAGAGGAAAATTGAGCAGGCGAAAGCTGATGCAGATGCTCTTGACCGTGACACCTCCAAACCGTTTATACGGGAAAACTTTTCTGTTGAAACTCGCATGATCGACCGCAGCATCCCTATCGAAGCTGACAAAGAAGTAGTCACAGAAACTGAGATTATCTATGAAAACGTACCCTCAACAATCACCAGAGATATTTACACCGCTGCGCCAACAAGTAAAGAAGCGATTTTGGATACTGATGTTTTCTTGCAACAGGAAATTGCCAGTTTCCATGACGTAAGGCCTACAGCAGAACCAGAAGAAGCACCAGAAAAGTCCAGGCGCAAAAAAAGTGGCAGCCCTTTCAAGCTATTCGAAAAGAAGCACAAGTCTGAAGATGCCAGCTCGAAACCTGGCGAAGAAGATAAGGAGAACATTCCCAAAACTGAAGCTCAGAAATCTAAAGAACGTAAGGAGAAACGGGAGAAGAGGAGGAGTGGCGGGTTTTTCTCGATGTTCTCTAAATCTGAAGAACTTCCAGAGACCGAGCGCAAATCTGTACATTACAGCCCGGAAATTTTGAAGACTCTGCAAGACACTACCAATTTCTTGACCACGGAAGTCACCAATTATGAAGACGCAAAGCCTTTATTGGTTACTGACCTAGACGACCTAGAGGTAGAAGAACATACCAAATCAGGCCTCTTTAGTATCTTTAGCAAGAAACGTGAGAGCCCCAAAATCACCAAGAAGATATTCAAGAAGCACAAACGCGATAAGTCTCAGGAGAGTGTGGACGTTACTGGAAAGACCTATCAGAAGCTTGAGGACCTGGATGAGGCCGTCGATAAAGGAATTAAAGAGTTGCTGAATAATGGCGTACAAAAAGTAGATGAAGCTGACATGAAACTTAAGCAAAAGAGGGTGGCTTTTAGCGAAGACGTAGAAGACCAATCTTCGCAACTAACTAATGATATTGTTTCGGAAGCAGAAAAACGTGTATCTGCTTTGAAGGATGATACCGAAAGCCTTGGTGCTCTATCTAAAGACAGCTCCTCCAGCTTCGTCAACGACATTCTGCAAAGTTTTGACTCAAAGCTTGAACACGTTAAAGAACAAGCCGCAGCAAAAGGTGAGGTAGTATCTGAAGCCGCAGCCAAAGAACGGGAAGCTTTTGTTCAAAAAGTAAACGAAAAGTATAGAGAAACTGAAGATTTAAGCCGAGAGCTCAGACAAGAGTCACTAGACCATGACTTTTTGGAAAAAGAAAGGGCATTTATTAGCGATGAGCTGAAGAAGGAAGGGGATGCAGTGAAACTAGTAGTCGACGACAAAGTAGTTTTAGCTAAAGGTTTGGTAACAGGAGTCGAAGCTGTTGCTGCAGAAACTGGAAAAGAAGTTGATGACTCTAAGAAAAAATCCGCTGGGTTCTTCACGAAACTTGGTGACAAGTTAAGCGGAAAGGCGAAATCAGTTGAGAGGGATGTTGGAGAAGCTGCTCAAGGGGCTCAGGTAGAAGTGGAGATAAAGGTAGAAGATGTTGAGACTAGCGCACAGGAGATAAGCGAAGATCTTAAAGATAGTGGTAAAGAGGCAAAAAAAGGAGCTGGTAAATTCTTCAGTAAACTTGGAGATAAATTAAGCGGGAAGAGTAAACATGCAGCGGATGAAATTGAAGGCAAAGTACATGAGGCCCAAACCAGTCTTGAAACTGCTGAAAAACACATCACCGAAGAAATTCAATCAGGCAAGCAATTAGCGGAAGACACAGCTGAGGTGTTGGATGGACAAGTCAGTAAAGCTAAAGATGCAACAGATAGCTTGAAAAGTGGTCTAGAAGCCGCAGCCCAGGATGTAGATAAAACTGCAAGTACAGCAGCCCGAAATGTGGATGACGTAGCTGAGGATGTAAAAGAAGGAGTTAAGAAAGCAAAAAAGAAGTCGGGTAGCTTCCTTGGTAAGCTTGGTGACAAAATTTCTGGAAAAGCTAAAGAAACTGAGACAGCCATTGCGGATGCCGAAAAAGCTGTAACCGAATCTGGTCAGCAAATAGCTTCAGAGATAGGAGACGCAGCATCTAAAGCAAAAATTGCAACTGAGGAGGGTGTAAGTTCTCTGCAGGATGATGTAAAGGCTTTTAAGGAAGATGCTAAGAAGCCTAAAGATGCAGCAGATAGGGTGAAAATTGGTCTAGAGGCAGCAGCCCAAGATATAGATAAAACTGCAAGTACAGCAGTTCGAAATGTGGATGACTTAGCTGAGGATTTAAAAGAAGACGCTAAGAAAGCAAAAAAGAAATCTGGTAGCTTCCTTGGTAAGCTTGGTGACAAAATTTCTGGAAAAGCTAAAGAAACTGAGACAGCCATTGCGGATGCCGAAAAAGCTGTAACCGAATCTGGCCAGCAAACAGCTTCAGAGTTAAAAGACGCAGCATCTAAAGCGAAAACTGCAACTGAAGAAGGTATAAGTTCTCTGCACACTGATGTAAAAGCATTGAAAGAAGATGCTAAGAAGAACGTGGGCGAAGCCCAGGAAGAATTAGCTGATAGTGCAAAGGAGACCAAAAAGAAAGCTGGTGGCTTCTTTACTAAGATTGGAGACAAGCTCTCTAGTAAAGCAAAGGACGCAAAAGAAGCTGGAAAACAGTCTCTTGAAGATGCAAGCTCTGAAGTCAGCTCTCTTACTGGTACTGCTGCTAAGGAGGTAGAAAAGGCCGCTGAGAAATTGGAGGGAGATGTTGAGCATAAAATAGCTAGTGCTGAAGCTGAGGTCTCCGATAGAGCAAAGTCAGTCAAAGACAACGCTGAAAAAACCGCAGGAGATGTCAAGGTCAAATCCCAGAGCGTAGTAGACGATGCCTCAAAGGCTGCTGGCCAAGCTGATGAAGCTCTCAAAGGTGTAGTTGATACTACTGAAGATTTTACTAAAACCACATCTGACACATTAAAGTCCGAGTCAGAAAAAGCGTTGGAGAAAGCTCGCGATGCTGCTTCTGAGGCAAAAAAAGCTGCCGTAGACGCTAAAGATAAACTTGGTAACCTGGGCGACAAAATTTCTGAGAAAGCTAAAGAAACTGAGACAGCCATTGTAGACACTGAAAAACGGGCTGAAAAAACTGTAGCCGAAACTGGCCAGCAAATAGCTTCCGAGTTAGGACGTGCAGCATCTAAAGCAAATACTGCAACGGAAGAAGGTGTAAGTGCTTTGCACGCTGAAGCAAAGGCCTTGAAGGAAGATGCTAGGAAGACTGTAGGCGAAGCCCAGGAAGAATTCGCTGATGGTGCGAAGGACGCTAAAAAGAAAGCTGGTGGCTTCTTTACTAAGATTGGAGACAAGCTATCTGGTAAAACGAAGGATGCAAAAGAAGCTGGAAAAAAGTCTCTTGAAGATGCAGGCGTTGAGGTCAGTGCTTTCGCTGGAAGTGTAGAAGCTAAAGCTGCGGAAGTCCATGATAAAGCTGACGAGTTCTTAGGTGCAATCAAGGATGGCACTAAAACTGCCGCAGATCAAATAGCCAAAGATTTTGTTGACACTGAAAAGGCAGTGATAGAGGAAAGTGAGAGACTTAGCCATGAGGCAGCGAAAGCAGCCAAAAGCGTCAAAGATAACATTGAAAGTACTAAAGGCGAAGCAGCAGGAAAGCTGCAAGATTTGGTTGATGAGGCTGCAGAAGCTAAGAAAAAGACCGGTGGTTTCTTCAACAAATTAGGTGACAAGATTAGTGGTAAAGCCAAAGACGCTGACAAATTGACCAAAGGAGTCGAGCATGACGTAAAACGAACGGGCAGAGACGTTGAGCAAAAACTGGCTGAAGGGGTTAAGGCTAGTGACCATAAGCTGCAAGAAACTGTATCTGCGAGTGCTGCTGCTGTTGCTGAATCAAAAGACTTTATTAACAAACAAGAAGACGCACTTAAGGAGGAATTAGTAGAAGCTGGAAAGAAGATAGATGAAACCACAGGAGACATCAAAAAAGGAGCTAGCGAAGCTAAAAAGAAGAGTAGTAGTTTTCTTAGCAAATTGGGAGACAAAATCACTGGAAAGGCCAAAGAAGTAGAAAAAGGCGTAGAGACACTCCAAGAAGATGTTGCACAAAAAATAACTGCTGCTGAAGCTAAAGTCTCTGATAAAGCAAAATCAGTCAAAGAGAATGCTGAACACATCACAGAAGAGCTTAGAGACAAATCTCAAGGCGTAGCAGACGATGCCTCAAAGACTGCTGACCAAGTTATATTTTCTGCTGATGAAGCTATTAAAGGCGCAATTGATACTACAAAAGATGTTACCAAAACAGCAAGTGATACTCTGAACTCAGAATCAGAGGGAGCATTGGAAAAGGCTGATGAAGCTGCATCTGAGGCAAAACAAGCTGTCACAGACGCCAAAGATAAATCTGGTAGCTCACTTGGTAAGCTGGGTGACAAAATCGGGGGAAAAGCTAAAGAAACTGAAGCTGCTATTGCAGACGCCGAAAAACGAGTTGAAAAATCTGGCCAACAAATAGCTTCAGACTTAGAGAATGCAGCATCTAAAGCAAAAACTGCAACAGAAGAAGGTGTAAGTTCATTGCACGCTGATGTAAAGGCACTTGAGGAAGATGCTAAGAAGAACCTGAGCGAAGCCCAGGATGATTTAGCCGATGGCGCAAAGGAGGCTAAAAAGAAAGCTGGTGGCTTCTTCACTAAGATTGGAGACAAGCTATCTGGTAAAGCAAAAGACGTTAAAGAAACTGGAAAACAATCTCTTGAAGATGCTGGAGCTGAGATCAGGTCTTTCACTGAGGCTGTTGATGATAAAGCTGATGAGCTCTTACATGCAGCCAAAGATGGTACTGAAACTATTGCAGATCAAACTGCCAAAGACTTTGCTGCTGCCGAAAAGGCACTTATTGAAGAAACTGAGAGTCTTAGCCATGAAGCCGAAAAAGCAGCCAAAAGTGTCAAACATGGCATTGAAGATACCAAAGACGAAGCAGCAGAAAAGCTGCAGGATTTGGCTGATGAGGCTGCAGAAGCCAAGAAAAAGACCGGAGGCTTTTTTAACAAATTAGGAGAGAAGATTAGTGGTAAAGGCAAAGAGGGTGAGAAATTGGCCAAAGCAGCCGAGCATGACGTGAAACAAATAGTGAAGGCTGGAGAAGAGGAGGTTGGACGAACATCTGAGAGTTTAACAGGAAAAAGCAGAGAAGCATGGGATGGGGTTGAGCAAAAGCTGACTGAAGCAGTTGAGACCACTGACCGTAAGTTAGAAGAAACTGTAGCTGCTGTTAGTGAATCCAAAGACGCTATTAGCAAACAAGGCGACACTGTCAAGGAAGAATTGTTAAAAGCCGCAAGGCAGATAGACGAGACTGCGGGAGATGTCAAAAAAGGTGCCAGCGAAGCTAAAAAGAAGAGTGGTAGTTTTCTCAGCAAATTGGGTGGCAAAATCACTGGAAAGGCCGAAGAGGTAAAGAAGGCCACTGAATCACTCCAAGGAAATGTTGCAGAAAAAATAACTACAGCTGAAGCTGAAGTATCTGATAGGGCAAAATCACCAAAAGAAGACGCTGAACAAATCGCAGGAGACCTCAGAAGTAAATCTCAGAGCGTTGCAGATGATGCTAAAACTACGGTTGATGCACTAAAATCAGATGCCCGGAAAGCGTTAGAAGATGTATCAAATAAAGCCGATGATGCTGCTTCTGAAACAAAAGAAATTGCCACAGACGTCAAAAGGAAGAGCGGTAGCTTTCTCAGCAAGTTAGGAGGAAAATTGTCGGTTAAAGCAAAGGAAGTTGAAAAACCTGTAGATTCAGCGACGGAAGACCTTAAACAAGGGCTAGTTACAGCAGGTGATTTTGCAACTGACGTAGCAGTAGATGCTGAAGGCAAGATTAAAGATGGAATAGATGCAGCTAAAGCTAAAGTTTGTGAAGACCTTAAAGACGCAAGACAAGATCTAGATGAAGCAGTTAAGTCTGCTGATGCGAAATTAGAAAAAGGTGCGGCAGATACCAAAGACACAGTCGGCAGAAAAACAACTGAAGCCTTATTGACAGCTGACGCCGCCATTGAATCTGCCAAAGAGCAAGTCAAAAAGGGTGAAGAAAAGCTATCAAAGTTCGGCGACAAAGTGGTGCAGTCTTCAGACAAAGCCGTCGAAGAAGCAAAAGAGGCCAAAAAAAAGTCTGAAAGCTTCGCCAGCAAGCTGGGAGATAAGATTACTGGAAAGGCTAAAGAATCCGAAAAAGCGGTCAGAGATGCTGATCAGGCATTAGCTGCTGAAGCTGAATCATTAAAGACTGAAGCAGGACGTGTCGCTGAGAGCGTCCGAAGTGTTAGATTTGCTGAAGATGCGACTGACCTTGAAGATTCTGTTCAAAAACAAGCTAGAGACTTGGATAGTGCCATAGGCAAAAAAGGAGAGTCCCTGCTTCACAGCACTGAGGAAGATGTAAATAAGTTTGTAGCAGATGTAGAGGAAGAGCTGAAAGAAGCTGAGGGTGCTCTAGAAGATGAGGCTAAGAAGGCCAAGAAAAAGAGCTCTAGCTTTCTTGGCAAGATAGTCGGTAAACCCAAAGACGAGAAAGATGTGGAGCCGAAAAAGGAAAAATCTAGTTTTCTTGGAAAGCTAGGCGATAAGATAACTGGCAAGTCTAAGGAAGTCTCGAAATCAGTTGAAGCTGATACTGAGGCGGCCAAAGAAGGTTTGAAGGAAGCCTTCCACCAACATGATGATCCTCATACCAAAAAGAAAATTGCAGAGATATCCGTAAAATCAGCAGAATGTCTACCAGGAGATGATCCGTCTCTCTTACTGGACCCTCACGACAAATACTCCGGAGACGGTAGGCTTCACATAGGCGAGATCAAGCAGCGAACTGCAGAATTCCTGGAAGCTGAGGCGTCTCACATACCACTGTGCCAAATGTCTCGTACTGTGAGCGATTATGGTGGCCAGATTAGAGATCCTGAACCGTCCAGAGGCAGTATCACTGAAGCCAACTTGGATTTGTCGAATTTACCTGCGGACATTGACTCTACTGTGTCATCCGCCTACGTAACATCTCCACTTTTGCCCAGACGGGCAGTGTCTCAGAAATACCCCAAAGGCGAGCGCCCGGATGTGGTGGAGATTAGAAACGTTTCCGAATACGATATTGGAGATGCTGCTCAGTATATCGTCACTGAGCCTTCTGAAGTGGTCAAAGGAAAAAGGCCATTATTTCATATAGAATCTGAAGATGATGATTCATTGGCAACTGGCAAAAAACCATCCATGGACCGTAGTGATAGTACCCGGTCTAATGTTCTAGAAACTTTGACGGAGCTAGAAGTAGACAATCTTTTAAGTGGTTTGACTAAAGATTTAGATGACGCGATTGAAGGTAAACCCGTAGCTGAGGTTAAAAAGGCTGGTGTTCAGCTTCAAGAGCAAGTCAAAGAGTCTGATGCGGACGTAGAGTTAATCGAACAAAAGCTGCGTGACTTGGACAAAGCGTTAGGTTCACTAGAGGAACTGGAACGAGAGACCGACCAATCGAAAAAAGAGAAAAAACTCAAGAGAGTCGAGAGAAAGTTTGAGAGAATGGCTTCCGAGCTGCTAGAGGAGGAAGCCGTCTCTGGCAAAGCCAAGCAACTCTCCACTCCGGACGTAGAGGAGAAACGCGAATCGGAATTTCAAAGGTTAGTGTCCCAAATCAGCACCGAGGAAGTGTCAGACTTCCAGAGAGAATATAGTCACTTATGGGACGAGCACACGTTTTCAAAGAGTGACGACTTTGAGTCAAAGACACCAGACAGTCAGGCAGACGCACAAGAACTTCCCAAAGGTAGATTTTAGATGTTGCTTTTATAAACTGATTTCTTGTCTCACTAATTCATCATTCACGCATAAACCTATTCTAAGTAGTACTGTCACGATCTCTAACCCTGCCGCATGCATTTAATCATCCGAATGGGAATAACGCAACCAAATGAACTGATTAGGTACTCCTTCCTCGTAGGTGAAATTATTTACATGGGCCCTGTCACTCTAAATAAAGATAAATTAATTAATCGGAGCGGTGTCGAAGTCGATGTTATTCCTATAATGAAGAGTCCCTGCAGCTCGCCAGTGCCCAAAAAGAAGAAACCAACGAACAAGCGTGCAAAATCCGAAATGGGCTTCTACAAGACAAAGCGTTTGCTTGTAGAAGATGATAGAGGCAGCTTGCCGGACATAATGACCTCTTCAGCAGGGTCTTTGTATGATACGATCATCCGAATGACTCCTGAGCGCTTTCTGGGGCGAAGCACTGAGTCGTTGGCCAGTAGTAGCCACACAGGCCGACTGTCCACCAGTCTTGGTAGTACTGATTTGTACCCCCAGAAGAACATTATGACAGCTGTGACTCAGTGGCTGGAAAAGTCCAGTCCCTTTAGTTCCACAGACAATATAGATATTCAGAGCCTGAGTACTAGCTTGCATGACAGTACCTCAGTGCTAGATGATGACGAGGTAATGGAAGGGTCAATAGCCTCCTTCTCTGACGACAGATCTTTGTCTAAAAGTTTTATCCCAGATATCGTAATTTCTGAAGAACAAGACAATAATAACCTAGGTAAATGAACGCACTTTTAGGACATAGACCCGGACGCTGACGGGGCCCTAAGTTTTTTGGTTTTTTTTGTTACTTGCATGGTTTGATTATTACCTATTGACTCTTAACCCAATCAGCACAAGCAATCTTTGGCTTTTTATGTTTTGGTTTTGATTCTTGATCATAAAATAGATGTTGTGTCAGACTCATAAGTATAATTTTTCTCACCCTAGGTAAGTCTTAACAACAACAACAACAACAACGACCCGCTTAACATAAGTATCGTTAGTGGCCTCCTGAGCTCCTCCTAACATTTAACTACATCTTTTTAGAAACTAGCTGCGGACTAACACCTGCCGAGCCTTCTTCATCACTAACAACTACTACTGACTCATCCGCACCCCAACCTAAACCTCGCGCTTCTAAATCGGACATGCCGTTAGACTTTTCTAAAACCCCACCAATTAAACCCGAAAAAATTCTGTCCCCCGTGAGGGACGACTTGCTAGACAACGATGAGGATGAGTTTGCCTCGTACTCAGATCGGAAAAAGTTCTGGGAAAACGTCACCAAGGAAACCGCGCACAAGCGAATGAGTCTTCATGAGGTCACCGTAGCTGAGAAGCAGGTGGTCGCTCAGAAGAGGACCTCAGTGCATGAGATTGTGCAACCTCCGGTTCCGAAACCCAGAGGGGCTGTGCCAGCTCAATCTCTGGAAGAGAAGTCCCCAGTTAAAATCCTGTCCGAGTATCAGGCCTCGTTCATGCCACCAGCAGAAAGGAAACCTTTGGTCAACCCTCAGCAAAGCACTGACAGTCAGGCTGATAAGGACGACAGCATAGACTCAGATCGGGCTCAGAAGGGCAGCAGCCAACAAATCGAACACACTGGCTACATATCTGATAGCGAGGATGTAGAGAACGTAATATCTGACTCAGAAATCGAAGACCGAGTCCCTCAGATCAGAGAAAGACAAATGAGCGTCTTTGCCCCGCCCGTGACTCAGCGCAAAACGATTTACGAACGTTCTGCGTCTCTCCCCACTGAAGACCTATACGAAGTGTCAAGGAACTTGAAGCAACTCAAAGAAAAATATGAGCAAAAAATCAAAGAAGACATGATTGAAGAACAATTCGTCGCGGACAATGAAGAAGAAAGCTCTCCTGAGAGAAAAACGTTGGCAGCTTTACAGGAAGAACGCATTTTTGCAGTCAAATCCTTCGTAGACCAAGCCATGTCTAAGGCAATGTCTGAAGATGAGGATAGTTCTCCAGAAGCAGAACACTCGTTCACTCCAATAAAAGCTGAAAAAAGGAAATCTGCAGTTAAGAGGCAGAGTAGCGATGAAATAAAAACAACCTCAGAAATACACGTAGACAAAAGCGAAACTGAGCGCTCTGAGAAAACCACTCACGAAGAAATCCCAGAGATCACGGTCACCCTTTCTGGCAAACAGCGCAGAATTAGCGAAGAAAGTGACTCTTCTATTGAGAAAGTGGAATTCACAGCAACAGCACCAGAAATTCCAGAAGTTGCTGAAATCAAACAATTGGAAGAACTTATACAAGACACCCTCTGGGAGGCCACAGTAGAAACACCAGCAAATCTAGAGGAGAAAGTGGGGGTTCTCCCAGACCAACCAGCCAAACAACTATCCGAACCATTTATCGCTACAGAAACTGAAGAAATATCGAGTATCAAAGAAAACATCTCCGAGAAACTCACAAAAGAACTACAGGAAAAGCTGAGCGAAAAACTGAAAACACAAGATATAGTAATAGAGAAAGCTGTATCTGAGGAAGTAGATGACAAAACCTTAGACGAACTAAAAGAACTCATGCTCGAAGAGGCTTTGGAAGAGCTGCACCAGCAAAAAGCAGCCCCAACGGAAAAAGACGACGACCTCAGCAGCGGCCTTAGAGAAGAATCAGACTTGGGCTCAGAAATTCACATGGATCACTCGGATTCTGCAGCCTCAGAAAGAATAAAATCGGAAAGCCATAGTGAAATAGAAAAGATCATCTTGGATACCTTCCAGCATATGAAAGTAGACCCCGAGGAGGCCAAAAAGATGGCTTCTCAGCTGATCCAGGAAATAGAAAGCGAGCTACAGAACCGAGGGGAGCTGAGCAAGTCTGAAGCCTCTGAGCAGATGTTCGATCCGGAAATGTCCAGCTACATCAAACGTCTGGCTGAAACTAATGGTTTAGATGACAGGGAAGTAGAACTGGTAGAGTCAGTGCTTGCCCGGAGGCAAAGGGAGCTGGCTAAGCTTGCCAGAGGAGATACTCAGGCTTCAAGCATGGAAATCACCGACGAAGACTTGAGATTCAGCGGTGCTGAACTGGCAGACTACACCAACACCTTGGAACAACAAATGGATCAGCTGGAGGCTGAGAAAATCCACGATTTAGCTCTGGGCTATGATATACGTGACCAAGAGTTCCAAGACCGCTCCGAGTCATCAGAGAAAATTGACGAACACCGTAAAACTGAAAAACACTATTCGCAAGACTCTGGAACCTACGACGACTTTTCCAGAGCAAATGCTACAAGAAAGGACACGACCGTTTCCATATCTGAGTCAATTAAAGGAGAGCGAATTTCTTCTGAGCATAAAAATGTAATACTAGAAGAAGACGAGACTATATCCGAATCTAGTATAGAAGAGCATGCTAAAATCAAAACTCACATTGATGCTGCGGTCTCAGAAGTAGCCTTGACCAAAAGTGATAACATTGAATCTGTAGAGATTACCAAAGGCGCTATTACTGCGGACTCAGCTTATAAATCAGACATGGAAAAAGCGGCAGTTGAAATCAGAGGAGAAAGTATAGAAAAAGAATATTCTAAAATAAAAGCAGAAGCTGAAGAACACTCAGAAATCAGCGGCAAGTCCTCATCTAACCGATCCTCTAAAGAAATCACTGAAGACATGCTAAAGGAAATTGAGTCTTCGACAGATACTCAACATGACGAAAAAACCCACAAGGAGCAGAAGCAGCTGAGAGAGGACCTGAGTCAGCTTGAAACTCTAGATGATGGAACTCAAGTCACAACCAAGGTGTCAGTAGAAAAGCAGCATTTCAGCTCCCAGTCCCATGTCGTCACTAGGGATAGAAGCAACGAGAAGATCGTCACTACGAAAACTATCGAAGACCCTGATCTTGCAAAGGTGCTCACAGATGACACTGAAAGCATTGTGACGAAAACAGAAACTGTCCATCGCACCTCCAGCTCAGACTCAAAATCTAGCGCGGAATCCGGGAAATCTCCAGATAAAAAAGTAGAAGGTGTGGTATTCAGGAGATCGAAACCAGAGATGGATAGTAGCAGCAGCAGCTCTAACCTCAAGCCTGACAGACGATCAGGAGTAGAAGTCGAAGCTTACTCAAGCTCAGGAGAAAGTCACTATCAAAGCTTTGAAATGGACAGTGGCAGAAGTAGACCGTGTTCTTCAGATGTGGAAGGCATAGTTGCAGCAGTTTCATCTGAATACGAAACTGCCCTAACGTCTACACAAGAGTACTCTGCAAAGTCACACATGACCTCAACAGAGTATC
Organism: Taphrorychus bicolor; assembly: GCA_951812265.1. Taxonomy (NCBI): domain Eukaryota; kingdom Metazoa; phylum Arthropoda; class Insecta; order Coleoptera; family Curculionidae; genus Taphrorychus; species Taphrorychus bicolor. The sequence goes on along the minus strand of OX638303.1, from coordinate 40,987,867 downwards.
ACACAGCCATCAGCAGCCTAAGCTCAAAAGACAGTATGAAAAGCCTGGATAGTGAGAGCTCTGGCCACTTGGGAAGCATAGAAGTCTCAGAACGTTCTGAGACGTTAGTTCCATCAACTAGTGATCTGGAAGGAGATATTTTAGATTCTATCGATCAGCAACTCTTGGAGGATATAGATCAGAGCTCAGATTGGATTAGGCATGGTAGGCAGGTTTCGGATCTCACTGATTCAGACATGGCCAACGAATCTATTGATATATCTGAGGAGGATCAGAATGATTTAGAAAGCAAAGTCGATGGAGGTTTCAAAATGAAGCGATCTGCTGAGATGACGTTCCAACCGGAGCCTAAAGCGTTAACCCATGGTGCCTCCCATGAGCAAATCGACATGGTGGAGCGGTATGGGCAGAGCCTTGACGATGGCAGCGTTCTTAGTATGAGCGTTTCAAGTACCACTTCCAGTACCGGAGCTCAGAGGACTGTTATAGAAATGCACGAGGGTAGTTTCACCGGTGCTTCAGAACATCTGAGCCTCGAGGATAATGAACTGACCATGCGAGGAAGCCAAGAAAGCCTACCCCTTACGCCCACTCTGCAAAAGAGCTACGATATCTCAACTTCTACACCTCATATTCCTTCAGAATTCTCTATAGAGAACGTTACTTTGACTACTTCTTCAGTGAAGGAGGATGGAATGCACAGCGCCAGCACCCAGATCACCTCAGAGACTTCTGAAAGCACTATTGGTAAAAGTTTTGATGAACCCAAGAAAAAAGGGCATAGGCGTACTGAAAGCACTATGATCGGTATATCATTACCTCCACGCAATGGTGACGAAAATGAGCGTGATGATTCCAAAGAACGCGCTTCTTCAGCATCTTCAGAAATAGCCGAGGCCATGATTTCCTCGGATTTGACCGAGCTGGCCGAACCATTTGATCGTCCAGAGTCACCGCAGCCTCAGCTAGTTGACCTGGAGGAAGAGTTCTCTAAGAAGACCAAAGAGGTAGCGTTGGAGCTGCAGCGTAAGCGCTCTTCCTCTAGCATCGCAGATATGTCTAAAGAAATGCTAGAGAAAAGGGATTCACATAGTAAATCCAGTGCCACTTCTAGTGAAAAATCTAGTTTCGAAGAGGCAGAAGCTGAGGCTGCTTTTAATATGGTAGCGCATATCTCTCCTGCTCACAAGCTTAAACAAATAGTGCCAATTTTGGAGGACGAAGACGCAGAAAAACGCGAATTGGAGCTTAAAGAAAAACAAAGAGAGGAACTAGAGAAAAAAAGAGCGGAAATACGCGATGTTAGTCCAGGTTTTATTCCAAACATCACAGTAACTGATACAACACCAGAATCAGAGCGTGGAAGCGATGATGGTATTGTGGCTGAAGCACTTGGTTTGGATGATGGGTTTGAGAAGATCGCTGAAGAACCAGAAGACCGAATTGAAGACCATATTCTGACCAATTCAATGATGCAGTCAGCTCTTATAGATTCAGCGGTCACCGAATCTACTACTACAGGGACCGATACGACTGTAGTTGATAGGCCAAAATCTGCAGAAGATGCTGAGTCGCAAAGCAGTGACTCTTTTGAGATGTTAGAGAAGCCTGACATTATCGATGATTTCGTGGTAATTGAAGAAGTTGGCAAAGAAGCCCAGGAGTTCGATACCGAGGGCAAGAGCGTGAAGATTGATAAAGCATCAAAGAAAGTAAAAAAACATGATGAGGAAATTGAAAAGTATTTAGCACATTCGGCTCCAACGCCTCTAACGGGAAACACTGGAGCCTCTTTGGACGACTTGGGCTTTGAGTTCGAGGACAGTCCTCCGCGTCCTGAAGGATCTGGCGTCGCCTCAACTAGGGAATACGGTAGCGAATACGATAGAGAGTTGGAGGCCAACAAACAATGGATAGAAAAGCAGTTCCAAGGAGACCAAGCTGCCATGATAGCTGCGGGCTACGGCTATGAAATGGAGTTTGAACGTGGGCCTTTGGAAGATATCAAAGAAGAGGATGTTAATGACTTTGCCGCCTCAAGCTATGGCTCTCAGAAGGAATCCGGGGGAAGTCTTGGTAGCGTCAAGGATTCCTACTCTAGCACTCCAGATTATGACGTCTTGGCTGGAAAGAAATATTTCACAAGGTCTGGAGAACAAGACGACATTTCTATGAGTAGTCTGCAGGAGTTTGAAAAACTGGAGCAGGCAATGTCTTTGGAAATGAGAAAGTTCCATCAAGGTCAAGGATCAGACTCTTCGAGCAGTGGCAGCTCTAAAAACCGATTCCACCACGGCAGAAATAACACTGGAGATGACATTTCTGTCAACTCCCTTAAAGAGTTTGAAGGACTTGAGCATGCCTGCATTCAAGCTCACAAAATCGAGATTAAAGCTAAGGAAGAGGAAGCATCACTAGGCCAAATCGACGAAGGCCAAGAGAGCATTGCTTCGGAGACTGAAAGCTGCGAGACTGCGGGTACTGAAAAGAGAGTTGTTACTGATACAGACGAGGAGGAAGACTATGAGAAACGCATGTTTGAGATCGATGCCATCATCAAGCAAGCTCAGACGAATGTTGAGAGGTTCATAGACTTAAAGGAGGTTGAAAAGACTGAGTCTCTGGGCAGGGGCGATTCTATAGAAGAAGTTTCTAAGGTGCCGGATTTGGAGTTAGATATTCCGGTGGTGAAGAGCACTATTAAGGTTCAGTGGAAGGAAGGTGATGATGTTATGGTTACGTCTACAGATTCGTTGGATTTAAAGAAGGAGGAGGAGGAGAGAAGGGACAGTGCAGATAGTCTTGATGCTCCTCCTCTTGTTGGTGATGTTATGACTGCCAGTACTGATTCTATTGAGTTCCAGGCTCAAAAACCCGCAAGTGACAATATCATGACTGATTCTATAGAGATTCGTGATGAGAAGAGAGATATGGTGTCTAGTGATTCTTTAGAATTAGGACAGGCGACACTAAATATTATTCAAACTGACTCAATGGAGGAGGACGGGTCACGCATGGGGCACGATCACAGTAGTGCCAGTACTGGCAAAGACTTCAGCTCTTCAGCTAGAGAAGAGATAGACCATGACGCGGCTAGAGAGGATCCTACCAGCTCTACTGCGACTCATGCAACTATGCAATACGATACAGACTCAGTGTTCTCTGGAAGCTTCACCAGCGGAGGCTCTAATACCATGGTGTCCTCCACTGACACCATTGATCCTAAGGAAATGGTAGATGTGGGGGCTGCTGCTCGGAAAGTCTGGTTCGACGAAGACTTCTCAGGAAGGCGCGTCACTGAGTACGTGGAAGAAGGATCCAGACCCTACGTATCTGAAACTCTCGAGCCCTTAGATGACCAAACGTACTCCCACGTGATTCATAGAAAAGTCGAGCTTTCCCCAGAGGTGCGTAAAGTGACCTTTACGGGCCCTGATGCGGACAAGCAGTTGCGCAAGTTCATGCAAGACTTTGACGATGGGGAGCAGGTGCAGGAGAGCCAGGAGGTGGACGAGTTTGGCAACGTGCACACTAAGAGGGTGGTTCAGAAACGGTTCGTGATCAAAGGCGACCAAGAGGGTCCGAGTATCGAAGACTATTTCAGACAGTTGAACCAACCGGAGGTTGTGCAAGGGCGCGGGGTCATCAGCAGGGCCACCGCCGAGGCTGTGATCACCCATGAGGTCTCAGACGGCAAAGAGAGGAGCCTGACCACGATCACCAAAAGATTTGAGCTGCCCGGCTCAGAAGCTGCTTTACTAACTTCACGCGCAGGTTTGTTGCTACTAAACCTTTCAATATGTTCTAAAGAATCCCCTTCTATGAGCCCAAGTTATTTAGTTTCAGTTTTTTCTTGGTTTAATGAGTTGTTGTCACATCACACCTTCACTTTTTTGACTTATTTTCGTTATTATTGGTAAGTTGGTTTTTGGTTTTTTTTTTTTTTGGTTTTTGGGTTTGCATGAAGTTTCGCTGATAGCATGCCAATTTTTTACTAAAATGAAGAGGTTTGGTCCACCAATTATTATTAAGTTTTGAATGATTTGTCCATGCTTAATGTCCGAGAGGGTTGATGGTGTTTTTAATGAGTTTTCCTGGTTTATAGGTGAGGAAGCTGCTCACAAAGCAGCACCAGCGCAGCAGGGACCTTCGTCATCACCTAAAGGTGAGCCTTTTCAAGTACTTTATAATAAAGGAGTTTTATGAAATTGTAAATTCTTAGCTGCTCACACTCTCTATGATCTAATATACAGACGGCTTTGTTTATAGCAAGCAGCTTTCTCGACCACTTAAATCGCTTCTTACAATGAAAAAAAATTCTATAGAAATATTAGGACTATTGGGCTTTAGGCCACAGCTATATAACGTGTTGTTATTTGATGCCTTAGCTTCAGTAACCCGTAGAAGGCCGTTTCGTTACGAAATCAGCATGGAAGACCAAACGGAAGTAAATCTAAGGGAACATGATTGGCGCTTTAACTTGCCACGATATGGTAGATAGATAGTCGTCGTGACAGATTTACACCTCACATTTTGACACGTTTTTCGTTTTTCCTCGATGTTTGAGCGATTTTGCTTTCATCTCGGATTTGTGTCAGATTTTTGTAGCTGAGATTAAGGCAGAACCGCCCCAGATGTTCTCTTATATGTCGTATATTTGTTATATCCTGCTATTTTGGGTGTTTCTCTGCGTTATCGGTCACAATTTGTCGTTGCTCAACACGGTGATTAATAATCTGAAAAACTATACTTATAAAACCAAAGCAAAGGTAAACAGTAAACAAGTAAATTAGCTCATTTGGCGCCCAACTTGGGACTATAAAGCTTTTTCCTAAGTTTGGCGCTCAAAGAGAATGTAAAACGAAAACTGTTTTACCATATAGCAGCAGCCAAAGAAATAATTCAAGCGGTTTTCAAGCAAAAGAAGACTTGATTTAATTTATTTGGCGCCCAACACGGGGTCAAAACATGGAGTCAATTTCTCCTTTACTGGCATTCAGACACTGTAAATATATTCTAAAAAATATACTGTTTAATATGAGGGCAAAAAAGCGCCATTAAAATCTCTGACTTGATCCTATTTATTTGGCGCCCAACATGGTATGGTAGTAATATATTTAATGAGGATTAGACATCAGTAAACAAAAAGTTCCAGTGGCCTAATTATTATTATTATTACAAATACGTGCACAGCTTTTGAAGAGGCCGCATTAAAAGGCAATAACACCGAGATTAATTTTTGCCCCCGAGTTGAGCGCCAAATAATTAAGATCGAGAACTAAATATTTTAATGCCACCTTTTTTGCGGAATAGGTTGTCGTTATTCTTACCAATTGTTATTGCTAAAATGATTGATTGATCCGAGTCCATCCTTCATTTTGGCCCCACGTTGAGCACCAAGGCGTTAATTATAATTTTTTGAAGGTGAAGTTTTGAAATGACTAAGGAGGATTGCAGAGAAACGCCAGAATAGGCTACTCAAACCACCACTTAACTAATGCTTAATATTCATGTTTCAACTATTAAAATTACACTTTTTTTATTATTACTTATATGTTCGTAAATTTTGTATGTTTCCCTAGTTACGTTACACAATAAACACTATTTTCTTTAAACTTTTTAAAACGATTACTCCTGACGCTGTTTTTGAAAAAGAAATTATTAAAAGTTCCTTTCACACGTTTAAAATCTTTTATTATCGTTGCAAGGCATGACGTGTATGTGTCAACATTCCTGTAGAAAATTGTATGTCATGTTTTAACATTAACTGTTTTAACAAATACTGCTCAGTACGTACCTAATAAACTTTTCGTTTTGCAGCTGAATCTGGGGAAGTTCCGGAAAAGGCTGAAAAAGACAAACCCAAGTAAGTAATATGTCACAATCGTCCGAAATATAATTAACTTTTATAGCATCCAAAACATTGTCAAGCCAAAAAAGCACTAGTTCAGAGCCACTAGCTTGTTTGCTTATTAGTTATTCCTCAATTTACGGCAGAACCTTTTTTTTTTCAATAAAGACATTGTTATTAATCCTCTAGGCACAAGTATATCAAATTTTGTCGAATCATATTAAGAAATTGATTTGCAAATCAGGCCCGGCCAAAACATCATAGTACACTAAAATATCGGTTAAAATTTGTGCACGAGAAACAAAAATAAGCGATTCAGACGTCTTCAGTAAATCAAGTTCGGACGTCGCTTCGGTCAAGAAATCGTTGGTACAGCTTTGTCGAGGGGAAGAAAGACTAATCCATAGCCATTGGTTTTTATGCAAAAATCCTGCGCCTGTATAGCAATAAGTGCCAGACCGAAGCGTTGTCCGAACCGGGTTTGCTGAAGACGATTAAAATGGTTTCAATAAATACCATTTCTTTCACTTTGTGGGTACAACTGTAACGTGAGCTTATACTATATTGTGACAACCGTACTATGCTATTCAAAATTTCTCCTAATTGTGACGAAAATGACATTTGCAGAGTCATTAGCAATAAACTAGTTCAGATGTCGCTTCGGTCGGGAAGTCGCTATCTTTACAGTTTTATTTACTTTGTGGGCACAATTTTAACTGGAGATTCTCTACAACAAATGTACTTTGCAATTCCAAATGTCTCGAGTTGCAACGAAAATGACACAATCGCAAAATCGTCTTCAGTAAACCGAGTTCAGACATCGCTTCGGTCGAGAAGTCGCTATGTAGTGAAAAGGAGACTAATCCAGACCAGCACCGATCCTGCGCCTACGTAGCAACAATTGCTCGACCGAAGCGGTGTCCGAACTGGGTTTGCTGAAGACAGTTAACTTGGTTTCATTAAATTCAACGGCTTTTTTCACTTTGTGGACATTAATTTGAAGTTATCCTATATTTTAACAAGCGTAATGTGCAGCTCTAAATTTTCCCTCATTGGAACCATAATGATATTTGTCGAGTGGTTTTCAGTACACCGAATTCGGACGTCTTTTCGGTCGAGAGGTCGCTGTCTAGTGCGCGATGTCACGTAAAAAGGAGGCTAATCCAGAGCAGCACCGAGCCTAACTCGGTTTGCTGAGTACGCTTAAATAGTTTTCAATAGGCAGCACTCTTAATCATGTTGACTTAACATCACAGAAATGTTAAGTAAACAAAGAACTGATGATTTAGATCTCTTGGGTAAACCGATTTCAGACGTCGCTTCGGTCTAGAAATTGCTATCTAGTCCTCATTGTCAAGTGAAAAGTTAACTAATAGAGACCCGCACCAATCCGGCGCCATTGTAACAATAATGTCCGACCGAAGCGTCGTCCAAACTCTGTTTGCTGAAGACGGTTAAATTGTTTTCAATAAAGACAGCTTTCTTGGCCCTGTTTACTTAACGTCACAGTACATTAAAATATCAGTTAGAATCTAAATTTGTGCACAGGATGGAACAAAAAAAGCGATTCAGTCCTATTCAGTAAACCGAGTTCAGACTCGCTTCGGTCAAGAAGTAGCTGTCTAGTGCTTATTGTCAAGTCAGAGGGAGACGAATTCAGACCCGCACCACCGATTTGGCGCTACGTAGCAACCATTGTTCGACCGAAGCTTTGTCCGAACTCGGTTTGCTGAATATCTTAAAATCGCTGTACTTAACATCACAGTACACTAAAACATCGGTTAGAAACTTAATTTGTGCACAAGGAGTAAAAAAAAAGCGCTTCAGTAAATCAAGTTCGGACGTCTCTTCGGTCGAGAGTTGGTACGCCTTAGTGCTCATTGTTGGTGAAAAGGAGACAATACAGAGCCACTGGGTTGTACGTTAACTAGCCATTCCTTCGACAGGACTAAGCAAAATTGACTGGCACTAATCTGGAACTCGCATATCCATAATTGCCAGACCGAAGTGTTGTCCGTACTGGGTTTGCTGAAGACGATTAAATTGGTTTCAATAAATTCAGCATTATTTATTCTGTTTACTTAACATCACAATACATTACAACAATAGGTAGAAAAAAAATTTGGGCACGAGGAACAAAAAAAAAGATTCAGATCGTTTCAGTAAACAAAGTTCAGATTCGCTTCGGTCGAAAAATTGCTACTAGTGCTCGTTGTCAATTGCTGTAGATCTTAAATTGTTTTGAATAAAGACAACTTTCTTAACCCTGTTTATTTAACATCACAGTACACTAAAATAAGCGATTCACATATCTTCAGTAAATTGAGTTCGGACGTCTCTTCGGTCGAGAGTTATAAAAGGAGACTAGTTCAGAGCCACTGGGTTGTACGTTAACTAGCCATTCCTTCGACAGAACTGAGCAAAATTGACTAGCACTAATCCGGAACTCGCATATCCATAATTGCCCGACCGACGTATTGTCCGAACTGGTTTTGCTGAAGACGATTAAATTGGTTTCAATAAATCCAGCGTTATTTATTACTTAACATCACAGTACATTATAACATCAGTTAGAGTCAAAATTTGAGCACGAGAAACAGAAAAAAAAGATTCAGACCGTTTCGGTGAACAAGTTCAGGCTCGCTTCGGTCGAGAAATTGCTATTTAGTGCTCGTTGTCAATTGCTGAAGATCTTACATTGTTTTGAATAAAGACAGCTTTCTTAACCTTGTTTACTTAACATCACAGTACACTAAAATAAGCGATTCACATATCTTTAGTAAATCCAGTTCGGACGTCTCTTCGGTCGAGAGTTGGAAAAGGAGACTAATTCAGAGACACTGGGTTGTACGTTAACTAGCCATTCCGTCGACAGAACTAACCAAAATTGACTAGCACTAATCTGGAACTCGCATATTGCCTGACTGAAGTGTTGTTCGAACTGGGTTTGCTAAAGACGATTAAATTGGTTTCAATAAATACAGTTTTATTTACTTTGTGGGCACAATTTTAACTGGAGATTCTCTACAACAAATGTACTTTGCAATTCCAAATGTCTCGAGTTGTAACGAAAATGACACATGCAAAATCGTCTTCAGTAAACCGAGTTCAGACATCGCTTCGGTCGAGAAGTCGCTATGTAGTGAAAAGGAGACTAATTCAGACCAGCACCGATCCGGCGCCTGCGTAACAACAATTGCTTGACCGAAGGGTCGTCCGAACTCAGTTTGCTGAAGACGCTTAAATTGTTTTCAATAAAGACAGCTTTACTAACCTTGTGGGCACAACGTTGCATACTGTGCAAAAGTCCAAGTTCATCAAGTCGTATCAAGAAATGGATGTGCAAATCGAAAATACATTACAGTACACTAAAATGGCGGTTAGATTCTAAATATGTGTACGAAGAACAAAAAAAACGATTCAGTACACTAGTTCGGAAGTCGCTTTGGTAGAGAAATCGTTGGTATGCCTTAATGGTCATTGTGGATTGTAAAGGAGACTAATCCAGAGCCATTGGTTTGTATGCGCCAATCCGGCGTCTGTGTAGCAATAACTGACCGACCGAAGCGTTGTCCGAACTGGATTTACTGAAGACAGTTAAACATATTTAGCCCATTTAGTGGGCGCAACTTTAACTTTCGATTTTCCTATATTGTAATCTTCAATTCCGAATTTTGCTATGCAGCAATAATTACACGACCGAAGCGTTGTCCGAACTGGATTTGCTGAAGACCCTAAATTGTTTCCAATAAAATAGCTTTCTTAATCCTCTTTACTTAACATCAAAGTATAAAGTATCTGTTAGAATATAGATATGTGCACAAGGAACAAAAAAAGTGATTTAGGCGTCTTCAAAAGACCGAGTTCGGACGTCGCTTCGGTCGAGAAATCGTAAATACAGCGACTCCGGACCGGCGCTGATCGATTGTATACGGCTCGGTGGTGGATGACTCTTTATAACAATAAGACATATGCAACCGAACTCAACAAAATCACTTGAAATTTAACTTGTTGTTTCAGAAAAGTGAGTGACCAACACCAACTCTCGAGCGAAATGAAGGAGCTTCTGAAGGAGATGGAGAGAGAGAGCAAACAGTGAACGACTGACTAAAGAGTTGCTGGCCAAACTATTAGTGACGTATCAAAATTTAGCAAAAAAAAAATACTCCCGACTTTGACGATTTATTACTCGACTTAAGCTTTTTTAGTAATTTACATTTTTAACGATAATTGAAAGTGGAGAAATGCCTTTTTGCTTTGAAGCCAAATGATAAAATATAGTCGCTTCAAGGTGGACGTTAAATTCGCTTGCACACATGAGAAAGTAAAAAAATTAAGGTGTTGTTACCTATATGGTACCTTAAAAACAAAAGAAAAAAAAGTCCATCACGCAACTTGTTGCTGTCCGAAGACAGGTATTTTTAGAGACAAATGCCCAATTTTAGGCATTTAACCTAAAATAGTCGTTCCAATTTTACCTTAAACTTAAAATAGCTAGGAGTTAGCTAGAAGTAACGTCTCTATTTTCATGTGCAATTTTTCAATTGGTTTTATTATTGCTGTATAGGAGAAAATTTAGTCGCGCCGGGCGCCGTTAGTGCATCGTACGAGTATTGAACTGCTTTTAAGTAATAAATTTAGGATTAGTAAGTAATAAATCGCGCAACGGCGCCGGGCCCCGACCCAATAACAAAAAGTAGCTGAAGAGTACTTATTTTGTTAATAAAGAGAAACAAAGAACAAATCGGTGTTTGTAAGTAAGAATAATTAGTACTATACTTTGCTTTCTATGTGTTTTTCGTTTTTTGTTAAAGCTGTTATGTATTTTTTATATTATATAAAAATCGACTTTATCGTAAGTTAGGGTTACCTGATTATTTGTATAAAATGAGTAATTAGTTACACTTATTACTATAGTGTTATATTGAGTTAATTTCCAGCTTTATGCTTCGGCCTCGTCGTTTTATGCGCCTGCGTCCTCGAAAACGGTTTAGTGGTTTTTACCGTTTCTTCGGTGGTAAACGTGAAAAGAAGCTTTAATTTAAATTGCGTGAAACCGCGGGGCTGATCGGAGTTTTATTATTTATTTATATATAAATTGTGACATATGAGCTATTTAATCTATGTATCAAAAAAAAATATTTCAACGTCTAAACATAAAGCTTTCAGTATATTAAATGTTGCGTTTTATTTCTGTCCTTTCGTCAGCGACGTTTCGACTTCTTTTCAATGTCATCAAATTCTCTAAAAAAATTTGCGCTCCATGCAGCTTCGCATCCAGACTAAAAATTATGTGTTTACTTAGAAAGGTACCGAGACCAATGGTGTCTTTTATGTGTGTTCCAAGAACAAAAGGTGTTTTCTTCATTTTTCACTGATTTTTTTAAGGTTATTGAAATCACAAATATTCAGGCACAAAGTTTGGCTGTATTGCAAAAAAAGTGCCTAAAAATCAACCTCCGAAGGGGTCTATCTCCGAAAATATTGCACGTATTGGACGTGGGAAGTGAAAGAGGACATCAAGAGGAGGAAAAACAGTTGGACTCACTCCAATCGGTCAAGGCGTTTTCAAGTTACAGGCGGTCAAATTTCAGAATGGAGAGAAAAAAATGGTAATACCCCACTCTTTGGACATTTTTTAAAAAAATTCGGAAATTTTTTTCGCTGTTTTTGATCTCAATGGCACGTTTGCAATCCCCTAAGAACGTAACAAACTGAATTTGAAAGAAATTAATCACCAAAGAAATTTTTTTAAAAATGATCCAAAAACGCGGTTCTAAAGTACATAAAAATCGACTTCCGAAGGGGCCTATCTCCGAAAATATTGCACCTACGGAACTTCCAATGGTGGGAAGTGAAAGAGGAGATCAAGAGGAGGAAAAAACAGTTGGACTCACTCCAATCGGTCAAGGCGTTTTCAAGTTACAGGCGGTCAAATTTGAGAATGGAGAGAAAAAAATGGTAATACCCCACTCTTTGGACATTTTTTAAAAAAATTTAGGAAAATTTTTTCGCTGTTTTTGATCTCAATAGCACGTTTGCAATCCCGTAAGAACGTAACAATCTCAATTTGAATGAAATTAATTTCCAAAGATTTTTTTTTTTAAAAATTTAAAAACGCCGTTCTAAAAGTGCCTAAAAATGGACCTCCGAAGGGGTCTATCTCCGATAGTATTGCATCTACGGAACTTCCGATGGTGGGAAGTGAAAGAGGACATCAAGAGGAGGAAAAAACAGTTGGACTCACTCCAATCGGTCGCGGCCTTTTCAAGTTACAGGCGGTCAAATTTGAGAATGGAGAAAAAAAATGGTAATACCGCACTCTTTGGACATTTTTTAAAAAAATTCGGAAATTTTTTTTGCTGTTTTTCATCTCAATGGCACGTTTGCAATCCCCTAAGAACGTAACAAACTGAATTTGAAAGAAATTAATCACCAAAGAAATTTTTTTAAAAATGATCCAAAAACGCGGTTCTAAAAGTGCCTAAGAATCGACTCCCGAAGGGGTCTATCTCCGAAAATATTGCACCTACGGAACTTCCGATGATGGGAAGTGAAAGAGGACATCAAGAGGAGGAAAAAACAGTTGGACTCACTCCAATCGGTCGAGGCCTTTTTGAAGTTACAGGCGGTCAAATTTGAGAATGGAGAAAAAAATGGTAATACACCACTCTTTGGACATTTTTTTAAAAAATTCAGTAAAGTTTTTTTGCTGTTTTTGATCTCAATGGCACGTTTGCAGTCCCCTAAGAACGTAACAATCTCAATTCGAATGAAATTAATTTCCAAAGATTTTTTTTAAATGATCCAAAAACGCGGTTCTAAAAGTACATAAAAATCGACTTGCGAAGGGGCCTATCTCCGAAAATATTGCACCTGCGGAACGTCCGATGGTGGGAAGTGAAAGAGGACATCGAGAGAAAGAAAAAACAGTTGGATTCACTCCAATCGGTCGAGGCGTTCTCAAGTTACAGGCGGTCAAATTCGAGATTGGAGAAAAAAATGGTAATACCCCTCACTTTGGACATTTTCAAAAAAAAATCAGGAAAATTTTTTCGCTGTTTTTAATCTCAATGGCACGTTTGCAATCCCCTAAGAACGTAACAAACTCAATTCGAATGAAATTAATTTCCAAAGATTTTTTTTTTTAAAATGATCCAAAAACGCGGTTCTAAAAGTGCCTAAGAATCGACTTCCGAAGGGGTCTATCTCCGAAAATATTGCACCTACGGAACTTCCGATGGTGGGAAGTGAAAGAGGACATCAAGAGGAGGAAAAACAGTTGGTCTCACTCCAATCGGTCAAGGCGTTTTCAAGTTACAGGCGGTCAAATTTCAGAATGGAGAGAAAAAAATACCCCATTCTTTGGACATTTTTTAAAAAAATTCGGAAATTTTTTTCGCTGTTTTTGATCTCAATGGCACGTTTGCAATCCCCTAAGAACATAACAAACTGAATTTGAAAGAAATTAATCACCAAAGAAATTTTTTTAAAAATGATCCAAAAACACGGTTCTAAAAGTGCCTAAAAATGGACCTCCGAAGGGGTCTATCTCCGATAGTATTGCACCTACGGAACTTCCAATGGTGGGTAGTGAAAGAGGACATCAAGAGGAGGAAAAAACAGTTGGATTCACTCCAATCGGTCGAGGCGTTTTCAAGTTACAGGCGGTCAAATTTGAGATTGGAGAAGAAAATGGTAATACCTCTCCCCTTTGAACATTTTCAAAAAAAGTTCGGGAAAATCTTTTTGCTGTTTTTGATGGAAATGGCACGTTTGCAATCCCCTAAGAACGTAACAAAGTCAAATTGAATAAAATTAACCTCTAAAGAGATTTTTTTAAAAATGGTCCAAAAACGAGCTTCTAAAAGTGCCTAAAAATCGACGAAGAAGTACCTATTGCTTACTCCTAGACGTGTCCTGAACCAGCTTTGAATTCGTCCTGTTCCTGCAGATGGCTCGCAGGGCTGCCTGACTGTCAGAGTAGATGAAGATGTTCTGTTCTGCTCTTTGTTTGAGTTATGGTCGTGTGGCCACTTTCAGTATTGCAAACACCTCCGCCTGGAAAATCGTCGTGTGGCTTTCCAAGGAAAACTCTCGTTTTCTTCAGGGCCTGCTTTGTAAATTCCGGCTCCTGATGACTGTGAATTAGACATTCTTGATTTGTCTGTATACCATAACTGTTTATGGAAGAGCGGTGAGATGTTGTACAGAGCAGGGGCAGGCGACATCCACCAGCGTATTAGATCCAGTACTGCATGGCAGATGGCTCTCAGTTCGAGAAGCAGCCCATATTGCTCTGTACCTCGCAGGTTTTCCGAACCAGAACAAAGCGTAAAGAGTAGGTGGTTCCTGAAGAGCTGGAAGGGTATGGATTTAGGGGCGTTGCTTTGGATTGGTTTGTGAGCTACAGGAGACAGAGGGTTTACTTCGGCGGAAGTCAATCCGGTGAGCGCGAGACCAGCAGAGACGTGCCCCAGGGGTCTGTGTTGGGACCAGTTTTATGTTTGCTCTCTACGATCTCCCTCTGGTCTCCCGTCCGTGTTGCGTCCTGTTTTTTCATTGTGTCTAGTTGGTTTCTTCTTCCTGAGCTCAGCAATTTTGCGCTCTTTAAACCCTAAATAGAGCTAGAGAAAAAGACTCCTTAGATTTAAAAATGGCCGAAACCAAAATTTGTTGGCTCACCAATGGTTCCTAAATTGTCCACCTTTTCAGAAAGCCCTTTTATTTCTGTATCTTTCCGCAATGTGTCGTAATGACATCATGTTCGTTTTAAAGTTTTCTTCGACCAATGTCGAAGCAATCAACAACTTATCTTCACCGTAATCATAAACTTAGTCCTGGCCGGGATCGCCTTTATAAGAATCCTGATTTGGTCTAGATGTCAATGCATAGAATGTGCTTCTTGAGCATTTCGTCGTTGGAAAACATCTTTGAAAAATGGGGTAAGTACAAATTTTGCAATTTTTTTTCGCAAACTGTAAATGACAACAGAAAAGTCTCACTGTTGTTAGGGTAAAGACGAAAATATGAAAGACTTTGAAGGCTTTTACGGCCGGTCAAAATACAATCTAAAGCGTTTTCCGGGCTTTGAAGTCGTGGTCCAATGGAATTTCTTCCTGACGTTTCGTCTACATGTGCGGCAGACATTAACAAACGCGATGAGGCAATCGGCAAAGTGATCTCCCGTGCTTCCCGACGTTGATTCGATTGTGGTGAGCTCCGTGGTATTTATTCTTCCGCCGCACACTGGTCCTTTTTTTAAAAATCTCGGCAAAAAGTTCCAAAATAATGTTCAAAATTTGTTTGTAATTTACAATGGTTTTGAAAGTAGACACCTCAAAGTATTAGTTAACAGGTAAAAAACGTGCTAAAATTCATAAAAAGATATAAAATGGTACCACGAGTACCCATATCAAAGTTGCCATTTATGACATATTGTTTGTGATTGTGAACAGAATCTACAATTGAAATTTCAGTTTTCTAGCTTTAGATGTCCCTAAAAATGTAATACTAAATCATAATCAAAGGCACTATTTATAATAAGAGAATAAAAAACCTACAAAAAAGTATTGTTAAAAAACTAAAGTTAAATGTTGCAGCATTATTTGGGACACCGTATACTATTTAAAACAGAAATCAACGCTCTATTTATCATAAAACTACTGGAACTTACGCAATAAATTAACATATATCAATTTACATGAAAAAATCCTAAAATTCTAGGTTACAACACTTTTTTGGGACACTCTATACTATCCAAAACGTAAATATATGCCCTATTTATCATACGACTACTAGAACCTACGAATAAAATCGATTACTATTGATTTATATGGGAAAAGTCGATATTTCTATATTAAGCATATGAGACTCTCCCCAACTGGCCCAAAAACTTAAATTTTTAGATAAAAATCGTGAATTTCAGCCTTCAACAGCTTATATCGCGTTTTAATGAGGATTTATCCCAAGAGCTATAAGAGGAGCAAAAACAGTACAATAATTTTAGTGTTTTTTAACAATTTGTAGATAAAATGGCGAAGGAAATGCTCTGCAGTAAATATTACTAATATCTGACAACACCAGACTCCTTGAATAATTAAAATTGCTTTCATTACTAAGTTTTAATAACTCTTTCATCGCCTATATCTAACATTTTATTCTGGCTTGCCTACCTACTAAATGATCCACCTTTTCTATGTAAAATACACACTGATTCTGGACCTTTTCTGCATTATTAGCATATATTAGCTTCCTGCATCATTTTTTGACCCACCCTATACTATCTAAAACAGAAATCAACGCCCTATTCATTATAAAACGAGTCGAAGTAACAAATAAAATCGATTACTATAGATTTAAATGACACATATAGAAAATTCTATGTTAAACATAGGGGGCTCTCAAACCGGCCCAAAAAACTAAATTTTGAAATAAAAATCGTGCATTGCTGCCCTTAACAGCTAATATCTCGTTTCGATGAAGATTTATCAAAAAATGTATAAGAACAGCTAAGGAAGTAGAAGAATAGAGCTACACGTAGAGCCCATTTTCGAAGCTCTGACTAGAACAGTAACTGAGCACGGGTGGCCCAAAAATAAGGTACAAATTTTGCACTTTTTTTTAATTTTCTCAAAAACCGTGAAAGCTAACTTCTTTCTGATACATGCATCTGATAGCCCTTGATGACCTCTTCATACATCATATTAACCGGCATATCGAAAAACCTTACCGTTTCCAAGATAAACAGAAAAATGTAAAAATTTCAAAATTTTCAACCAGCCAAAATCGATTGTCATAGATTTTATCAAAAATAGTCTCATATGAAAGAGGGGACAAAAATATGTAAAAAATTTGCAATTTTGGAATTTTCGGTAATTTCCTTCCCCTTCAAAATGGCGCCAAAAACGTTATTTTTCCACTTTTCATCGACATTTTAATACTTACATCTATATAATTCGAAAACTAAACATGGTATAAGGATGCTATTGACACCCTTGAATAGAGCATTCTCGACCACAAAATACCTGCTTAATTTGTC
Source organism: Taphrorychus bicolor (assembly GCA_951812265.1). Classification (NCBI taxonomy): domain Eukaryota; kingdom Metazoa; phylum Arthropoda; class Insecta; order Coleoptera; family Curculionidae; genus Taphrorychus; species Taphrorychus bicolor. The sequence continues at coordinate 40,970,975 of OX638303.1, read as the reverse complement.
TTCAAGATTTTTAATTTAGTTGACGTAATGTTCTATGAAATAAAAACATTAGGTAATTTTTGCAAAATTTTAATAGTTTTTCACTTCCTATGAGACCGTTATTAAACTTAGCAAAATACTAGTTAACGTTTTGAACAGTATTTGAGACGACTCACACTTAATTGAGACACTGTTGTGCTATTGTCATAAATGGCTTTGCTATAAAATGGCAAAAGTCACTCTACCCCTATCAGTGAAAAATTTAATCAGTTAAATCTTGGAACCTAGAAACGATAAAATCGAACAGTTAGTACCAGTCGAATGAGCTTCGTTAAAGCTATTTTGTCAGTCATATACGAAAAACTAATTGTTTGGGCGTGGCACATTAATAAAGCAATAATTGTAATAAAAGAAAATACGCTGATGATGGCCTATAGTAAGTGTAAAGTCGAAACGTCGGATATATTCGGTTTCAGCGCCCTTTAGCAATAGTGAGTAAGTTGTAACAAAAAAATGTAATTTTGTTAAAAAAGTTTCCAAAATAGAACCTTTGGTACCCGCGGCAAGGTTCAGGATTAGAGACCTCTAGCCCAACCCATAATGTAGCCATATACCAAATTTCAGCTTTCTAGCTCAAACCGTTCCAGAGATATCGGCTTAAAACCAAAATTTTTCAGGCCGCCATCTTGGATTTTAAAAAATACCATTTTTAGCGAAATTTACATAAGGGAAACCTACCATTCGATTTCCAAGTCGATATCACCATCGGTTCATAAAACAGCTATAACCTAGTTATGGTCAGCTACATAGCTATGTCGGCTATATTACCATTCATGGTACCTCAATGGGCACCCAGCGTCCAAAGTTGAACCATGTATCATTCACAGTTCTCTAAATATTAACGTTATTCAGCTACTGTAGCTATGATAGCTGAGTCAGCTAATATTACAATTTATGATACCCCCATAGGTACCTACCATCCAAATTTGAACCATGTACCATCAATGGTATCCTAAATACAACCTTTTCTACATTCCTCCAATTTAAAATACATGCTTATGTGCTATGTTGCTGCCGTCGCCGCCTTTTTGAGGTGCTATTTTGCGCTAGTATTACATAAGGAAAATGTACCATTCGATTTTGAAGTCGATATCACCATCGGTTCATAATGCTATAACCTAGCTACCGTCAGCTATACTACCATTCATGGTACCACAATGAGCACCCAGCATCCAAAGTTGAACCATGTATCATTAACAGTTCTCTAAATATTAACGTTACTCAGCTACTGTAGCTATGATAGCTGAGTCAGCTAATATTACAATTTATGATACCCCCATAGGTACCTACCATCCAAATTTGAACCATGTACCATCAATGGTATCATAAATACAACCTTTTCTACATTCCTCCAATTTAAAATACATGGTTATGTGCTATGTTGCTGCCGTCGCCGCCTTTTTGAGATGCTATTTTGCGCTAATATTACATAAGGGAAACCTACCATTCGATTTTCAACTCGATACGACCATCGGTTTATAATACTTTATGAAACAGCTATATCTCAGCTATGGTCGCTACAATATCTACATCAGCTATTCATATTTTACGGCACCTCAGTAGATTACCCACCATTCAAATTTGAACCAACGGGTAAACGGACGTAATTTAAAAGCCTGGTGATGGCGGATATTGAACGAACAAAACGTTGTAAGGCACCATGTAGCCGTAGTAAGGCACATACCAAATTTCAGCTTTCTAACTTTAATCGTTTCAAAGATATCACCGATATCTTTAATCGCTTACGTCACGGCCGGTAGTTATATTTAGTCTACATTTTACATTCGAGTTGCAACTCTAAATCCGATAAAGTGGGTCTTTGATTTAGGAGAATATTTTTGACATAAATCCGGACACGAAATTTTCAAATCGACCAGTCTTTGTGAAAACGACCTCGAGGACCCGGCATTTTGTCAATAATCTTCCTAGAAATGTTCAAATTTTCCCCGGCCAGACCGTTTTCCACGCTTTTCGGCCGATTTTCCTTAGTCTGAGGCTTTAAATTTAATGTTTACATTTCGGAAATCTCAGCTGTCAGTTGCAGATGGGCGCGGCCGCCGAATGCTTCCGACATCCCCGTGGTGGACGTCGCTTCGGAACCATTCGGGATTTTCGGCCAAAATTTCAAAAAATCTGCATCTTTCGCTTCGAAATCCAATTAAGCCCATTTCGCGACGTCCCAGCTAAAAGTGATTCCTAAGTCCCAGAAAGAAAACATTCCAAGGTATCCCCTGGGATAGAAATCCAGTCGATAGGATGCACGGTCTCGGCACAAATAGGCCTCAAAGTGGCAATTTGAAATTTAAAGTTTAAAAATTCGTCAAAATTCCAAATTCAAAGCTAGGCCCTTGATTTTTGGCATAGTTAAGGGCCCATGTGTGCACTACCTCCCTGAATTATTTCAGGTTAGATTTTTTGCTGAAAAAATGTCGAATGTACAGAGTGAAATGTGAGAAAAGTACACCAAAATTGGCAAAAAATGCGGCACAAAAAAACGTTTGTAGCTCACCCGGTATAAGAGCTAGACCAAAACTAATAACTGATCTTTTTTTCTCTCCACGTCTTCTAGTTGCCCATATACCACCGAAGCTGGACCGCTCCATAATTTTCGTAAAAATCACAAAAAACTACCTTCAAATTTTTGACACTTTTCCTTAATTGTTTTTGGACGTTTTTTTGACCACTCTGTATTATAGTAACGCCTTTGGCGAGATATGATTAAAAGTAGCCAAGGATATGCCCTTTCCCCTGGTACCATCGTTATTGGGCCAGTCGTCTAACTAAAGGGGTCCAGAAGGCCCAGAAGTGGACCATTACAAAATTATTTTAAAAAAACCGTCCCAATTTTGCAATTTTTTGTAAATTTTCCTATTTAACTTATCGGAATTAGACTTCAAAATTTATCATCTACATATATGAGAAAATCTACCCATGGAGAGCCCTATATCCCATATAGCCCCGGAGTTACGGTAAAGACGTCGTGAATTTGGGTACCTAAAAAACCGCATTTTTGAATTTGGTACGCCACTGGTCAGTCCCCCCCGCACGTACCGAAAAACCGACCACATTTTTGGAAAGCCCATTCATTTCTGTACCTACGCCCATCGAACGAAAATCCCGTCAAGTGAGCAGTTTCAGAGTTATAAGCGTCGAAATGGAAAATATACCAAAAATCTACAACCAAATTGGCTTCTGGGAGACCGCTTTATATCCTTACTGGCGTTCGGATAAAAAAACTATTGAACTTAGACGTGTTGAATTTTTAACATAGTTCTATTTGACTAAGTACTTTTAGAATATAAGTAAATTAATCATGAATTGTTTTGTACCGAACGACCCTATTAATGTTACTGAATGTTTAAGCATTCGCAAATTTTATTTTTTTGTTTTTAACACCCTGTATATATATCTCCTAATATTGAGGTAGAATAAAATTAATGTGTCAGTTTTTGTCAAAGATGTAACGTGAAGGACAAATATCTTGGAAATCGCTTTTTTAAAAATAAATCACGAATAACAATTAATTAAATTTGTTTGTACCTAAACGGTATATTGACGTTTTAGTGAACGAAATTTTTAGCTTTTTCGCAAGAAACTCTAGTTTAAAATATGCAAAAAAGCAATATTTACTAATTGGAAATTGAAAACTTATCTGCTTTCAATATTTCCAAAAATATTACAGCGTTTAAGAAGGAAACAAACAGAAACAACTACTCCGGGGGCTAATACCCCTACCGGCATTGAATTACACTGTTTGTTTCAAAGCTCATTTTATAAAGCAAAAAAAAATATTAAAATGAATTAATAAAGTAATAAAAAATCAATGCTAAAAAGCCAAAAAAAAAATATTAAGCTTTTTGCAAAGAATATAGAACCAGAGTTTAATTAAGATATGCGAAATTGCACATGTATAATTACAATTTGGAAGTTTGAAAACTTGTCTGCTTTCGGCATTTCCAAAACCTTGGAGTTATACATAAAGAAGGAAACAAATAGAAACCACTACTTCGAGGGCTAATACCCCTACCGACATTGAATTATACTATTTGTTTCAAAGCTTAAATATTGTTGCGAACTCGGGGTTCAATAATTCCAGTGCAACGATCCAACAAGAAAACACTATTTATTTAATCCACAGATACACACAGGCACAATTCGCCTACTAAATAACTCACTACTTAACACTTTATAGCCTTCTATTATCGTTCGGAACTTTAGCTTACTTCTAGCTCGCTTAAAATAAGACTATATCTAACCGCCGCTCTATGCGCCTTTTATATACAATCCTAAAATTACAGAAAAACCTAGAAATTTCTTTATAAGAATTCTTGAATAATCTCACATAAAAAAAAGATTGTAAACAACTGCCTTCTAGATTAAACCGAGCAATAAATCACTCGTGTCAGCCATGACGCAGCGCGGATAGGTCGCGAAGCTCCACCAACCACACGCGTTGCCCCGCCTCCCATGCGGCGTTGCTGCGAATCGTAACATTACCCTCCTCCTAAGGCTGTTCGTACCGAACAGATAGAGTTCCATGGTATCGTGCTAATCGATCTAAATGAACGACTTTCATCTTTGACCTGGGGGTCCGCTGGATCCTATACACCACATCATTAATCTTCTTTATAATTGTATAAGGTCCTTCCCAATTTTGGCTAAGTTTGGGCGACTTCCCCACCTTTCGCCTCGGATCGTATAGCCACACCAAATCACCATCCTGGAAACCGCGGGAGTTAGCTAGTAAGTCATATCTTGCTTTGGCTCGATCACTGGATATCCGCAGTTTATTCCTGACTTGTTCATGAACATTGTTCAGCCTCTCCTTAAGCTCCTCCACAAAATTCTCAGAGCTGAGCGACTCTTTTTCTGGTGTTCCATACATCAAATCCGCATGAAGCCTCATTTCCCTTCCGAACATCACTTTCGCCGGAGTATGACCAGTGGCTTCATGCGTAGAGCCTCGATATGCAATCAACATGAGAGGTAGATGTTGATCCCAATCACGCTGATGATCTGCCACCATTTTAGACAGGTAATGTTCCATGGTCCGATTAAATCTCTCTACCATCCCATCCGACTGTGGATGCAAAGGAGTTGTCCTAGTCTTGCGAATTCCGAGAAGTTCCATGACCTTCTGGAAAACAGCCGATTCAAAATTTCGGCTCTGATCAGAATGAAGTTTGAGAGGGACTCCAAATCTGCAGAACATTTCATTTACTAGCACCGTTGCCACAGTCGTTGCTTCTTGATTAGGCAGGGCGTATGCTTCAGGCCATTTAGTGAAATAATCCATGGCGACCAAGATGTATTTATTGCCCGACTCAGTCTGAGGAAACTGTCCCGCGACTCGAATGGAGCACCTACAGTGTACTGCACCATTCGGCTGCGCGATCTTGTTCGAGGTCCTTTTGTGGCACAACAAACTTCACACTTGCGTCACCAAGATTCGACGTCTTCATGATAATTCACCCAGTAGAACCGCTGTTTAATTTTGGCCAAGGTTTTATTGACCCCAAAATGACCTCCACTGGTTCCGTCGTGCATTTCCTGTAGTACGTCCGATTTTCTGCTACCAGGAACAACCAACTGACTGACTACGGTCTTGCCATCCGGACTCTCCCACGCTCTCTTCAGTAATCCATTTTCTATTTTAAGAGAGTGCCACTGGGCCCATAGCGCCTTCAGGTTTGGACTTTTACCAGCAATTTCTTGCCATTCTGGTCTCTTGTCGTCAGTCTTTGCAGAGAGGATGGGTCCAATATCTGGATCATTCATTTGTTCTTCTCGAAGGGTCTGTGTGGTCCAGCCATCGTTTATTTTCACCGACGTTCTCCGTACAGAAGGAAGTCCCTCACGCTGCTCAGTTCTTTGACAATGCCGACAATCTCCTTTACATGGCCGTCTAGACAATGCATCGGCATTTCCATGAGACCTTCCTGGTCGATGTTCAATTTGGAAATCGTACTGCTACAGGCGCTCTATCCATCTGGCTACTTGACCTTCAGAGTTTTTCATCTGTAATAACCATTTCAAGGCTCCATGGTCAGTTCTAATCAGGAACCTTTTTCCATATAAGTAGCGATGGTAATGTTCGACTGCGATGGCCAACAGCTCCTTTCTAATGACGCAATAGTTTCTTTCTGGCTTACTTAAAGTCTTACTGTAGTACTCAATGACCTTCTCTTGCCCGTATTGTCTTTGAGAGAGTACTGCACCTAGACCACAGTTACTTGCATCCGTGTCCAGAATAAACAGTCCGTCCTTTATAAGGTAAGCCAAGATTGGACTAAAACAGAGGGCAGCTTTAAACCTTGCAAACGCCTGACTGCAATCGTGGTTCCACAAGAACGGTGTTTTCTTTTCTGTTAATTTGTGCAGCGGGTTTCGCGATGTCGGCGAATCCCTCTACAAATCTCCTGTAGTAAGTACATAGTCCCAAAAAGCTCCTTACTTCGTGTTTGTCTCGGGGAACTGGCCAATCTTTAATGGCAGATTATTTACTTTGGCTAGTTTTAATGCCTTGTGCTGAGATAGTATGCCCCAAGTACTCGACTTGCTTTTGGAATAGGCTGCATTTCTTGTAGTTTAACTTCAGGTGAGCATTCCGTAACTTGCTGAAGATTTCTTTTAAATTCTTCAAATGCTCGTCAAAATTACGTCCCATGACAATTATGTCATCCAAGTATACCAGGCAAGTTTTCCAAGTCAGCCCCCTCAAAACAAGTTCCATTAGTCGCTCGAAAGTTGATGGAGCATTGCACAATCCAAAAGGCATAACAGTGAACTGGTATAGCCCAGAACCAGTAGAAAATGCAGTCTTCTCTTTGTCTTCGGGAGCAATCTTTACTTGCCAATACCCAATTTTTAAATCTAGAGTGGAAAACCACTTTGATCCCGATAAAGTTGCTAAGGTGTCGTCTATATGTGGCAATGGGTAGCTGTCCTTCTTGGTCACGTCATTAAGTTTCCTGTAGACAACACAGAACCGCTTTGAACCATCTTTCTTCTTAACAAGAACCACAGGCGACGACCATGGACTAGATGATTCTTTGATGACGCCCTCCTTTAACATTTCATTCATCAAACTGTTAACTACTTGTTGTTTAGCCAGAGGGACCCTTCGTGGGTGTTGTCGTATTGGCTGGGCATCTCCTGTGTTGATCTTATGGACAACTAAATCAGTTTGACTGTCGTTGCTCTTGAAGTTGAACATATCAGATTCATCCATAGCAAATTTTATGGCAGATTGAAGTTGTTCCCTTGACAGATGACTCCAATGTCGTTTGAAAGCATCAATAACCTCTGGGGAAGCTTGGTTAGAAGATTTAACTTTGGATGTCTCTGCTTCGACATAATTGCATACCCATTGCACAGGCTCATAATTGGCAAGAACTGTTCCTTCTTTGAGCTTGATGGTCTTTTCTCCAATATTTGCAACTCGTACTGGCATAGTCTTCTTCGTGTCGGTCAAAGTTCGTGCTACCATGATTTCAGTCGTCAAATCCAGGTTAGGTTCTATAAGTCCTATTCTATTCTATAACTGCCCAGGATCATTTTCAGAAGTCACTGTGATAATTTGTGCTGAATTTGGAGGAATTTTCACATCTTCCACCACCAGTAGACGGATACTAGTTTCCACATTTCCATTGGTTAATGCAAACTCCTCATCTCCAAATGTGAGAATATTCCGTTTGTGATCATAGGAGAATCCATGTTTTCTGATGAGATCCATTGCCAAAATAAACTCGTCTTTGATCCTGGCAACCAACACTTTATGCCGAACTTCGAGTCTTTCTCCAATAATGATGGTGACATCGGCTTCTCCGTCTATAGGGCAAGACTCTCTAGTGACTGATTTTAACATAATAGGGATTGGGCAATGGTTGTATTGTATATCCGACAAGTTTATCTGGCCTTACAATGGTCACATCTGCTCCTGTATTGATGGTAATCTGGATTTTCTGTCCATTAATGCGTCCGGCCACTGTAAGACTTTTGCCACCCAAATTATTGACTTTAAAGATCCTGGGGGTCTTAACGGGCCCGGCCAATTGCCCCCTTGCATTGACCGGAATTAGTTTTCCTGGGACCTAGGGCGTTCTTGGTCGCCGCTCGGTCTTCTAAACGACGGCGACGGACTTCTTGCCCTATTACGGCAGTTACTCTTGATGTGACCCAGTCTGCCGCAGTTAAAACATTTTATGCCCCGATTGTCTGTTGATCGAGGATTTCTTCCCAACAGGGCTTGTATATTGACTGCCATATCCTTAATCGTTTTATGTAAACTTGCCATGGATTCAGTCCTTGACGTATCCTCCTCGTCATCGCAAGTTGCCACTCTTACACGTGGAGAAGAACTAGATGACACTCGTGACGCCTCGAATTCCAGGGCTCGAACTAGTGCCTCGCTGATATCCTTGGGCCTTACTAGACGTAAGTGGTATCTCATGTCACTATCGCGAACTCCCTCCATGAACCTTTCGGCGGCAAATTGCGTTTGAAAACATTCAGGGGCTGATGGGTATGCCAGGTGAATTAGTCTGTCTATGTCCGCCTCAAATTCTTGTAAGGTTTCACCTGAATTCTGCTGTCTCATCCTCAGCTGGGCCTGGAACACGGTTTCCTTGTGCTCATTTCCAAATCGTAGTTGCAGAGAGTGTACTAAAGCTGCATAAGTACTTTGATCAGCTGCCGACATAGATTGGAGTAATTCAGCCGCTTTTCCACGAAGTGCTACCACTAATGATGTAGCTTTCTGGGGCTCGGACCAGCCATTAGCTTTTGCAGCTGCTTCAAATTGGGTTTTATAAATTTCCCACGCCGTAGTACCGTCATAATCGGGAAGCTTAATTTTAGCGTTGGCTGTGCTAAAACTCTCTGTAGACACGTTGTCGTCCTCAAGTTGTTCCCGGAAATTCTTCGAGAACCCTCTGGGTGACAGCTTCGAGTCCTTCGTTGACGCCGTTAACGGATTGCATTAGTCTTTCTTCCAATTGTTGCTCCCTAGCTGCGAGATGGTTCACTAATTCTTCTTTAAACCGTTTCTGTTCTTCTTTTTGTTCTAAATAACGTTTTTCCTGCTCTTCTTTCTGTTCTAGATAACGTCGCTCCTGTATTTGATCACGTTTTTCCAGCTCTTCCTTCTGTTGTTGATAACGTCGCTCTTGTACTTGATCACGTCTTTCTTGTTCCTCTTTTTGTTCCTTATAACGTTTTTCCTGCTCTTCTTTCTGTTCGTTATAACGTTTCTCCTGTTCTAGATAACGTCGCTCCTGTACTTGATCACGTTTTTCCTGTTCTTCCCTCTGTTGTTGCATAAGGGACAGCAGGGCGGCAAGTTGATCCTCCATCGCTTGATGCTGGCTTCTGGTCACTGGCATAAACACGTAATGTCCGGCAATGAAGCACTCACTTACAGTTCAGTAATATTAGTCCTCAAATTCCCACTGGAATCGCACTTCTGACACCAATTGTTGCGAACTCGGGGTTCAATAATTCCAGTGCAACGATCCAACAAGAAAACACTATTTATTTAATCCACAGATACACACAGGCACAATTCGCCTACTAAATAACTCACTACTTAACACTTTATAGCCTTCTATTATCGTTCGGAACTTTAGCTTACTTATAGCTCGCTTAAAATAAGACTATATCTAACCGCCGCTCTATGCGCCTTTTATATACAATCCTAAAATTACAGAAAAACCTAGAAACTTCTTTATAAGAATTCTTGAATAATCTCACATAAAAAAAAGGTTGTAAACAACTGCCTTCTAGATTAAACCGAGCAATAAATCACTCGTGTCAGCCATGACGCAGCGCGGATAGGTCGCGAAGCTCCACCAACCACACGCGTTGCCCCGCCTCCCATGCGGCGTTGCTGCGAATCGTAACAATATTATAGAAAACATACATAAAAGCAAAGATGAAATACAAGAAAGTGCTCTAGAATAAAAGAAAAAAATAATAACCTAAAAGTTAAATTAAAGTTATTAAATGTGGGTCAAAGTTACTAAATGTATATGTTAATAAAAGTACTTACTACTCTCTTTTTGACGGAGTAATTGCGTAATTACTTTCTAGAGGCGACAAACCTCAACCTCCGTCGTCAGCATCCTCTAGGAGATGACCGAAAGTAGTAGGGGTATAAGCCCTCGAAGTAGTTGTTTCTATTTGTTTCCTTCTTTATGTATAACTACAAGGTTTTGGAAATGCCGAAAGCAGACAAGTTTTCAAATTTCCAAATTGTAATTATACATGTGCAATTTCGCATATCTTAATTAAACTCTGGTTCTATATTCTTTGCAAAAAGCTTAATATTTTGTTTTGGCTTTTTAGCGTTGATTTTTTATTACTTTATTAATTCATTTTAATATTTTTTTTTGCTTTATAAAATGAGCTTTGAAACAAACAGTGTAATTCAATGCCGCTAGGGGTATTAGCCCCCGGAGTAGTTGTTTCTGTTTGTTTCCTTCTTAAACGCTGCAATATTTTTGGAAATATTGAAAGCAGATAAGTTTTCAATTTCCAATTAGTAAATATTGCTTTTTTGCATATTTTAAACTAGAGTTTCTTGCGAAAAAGCTAAAAATTTCGTTCACTAACATATTTCGCAGAAAATAACTTTCTTTTAACTTTCATTGACGTTTTACTTGACTCTTTCTTAGCGCTGCTCTAACTGAGTTTAAAGACTTGATGTCATATATAAATACATCCTACACGCATTTTATTTTATTATTGAGGAACATTTTTGCGAATTTTTCACACACCCATTTTATGCCACCTTTAAGCGCAAATGGACCAATGAGTCCAACTTTTCGCAGAATTTCCGCCAGCTCGCTTTATTGCGCCCTTTAAACCCTAAATAGAGCTAGAATTATTTAAAAGACTCCTTAAATTTAGAAATAGCAGAAACCGAAATTTTTAAGTTTGGCTCACCAGTGGTTCCTAAATCGACCACCTTTTCACAAAGCCCTTTTACAAAGCCCCCTATTTCTGAATCTTTACGCACTGTATCGTAATGGCATCATGTTCATAGTTTAAAAGTTATAAAGAGCAAAAGGGGGGGAATAGAAAGACAAAGCGCTAAATTAGTCACCTCATTTTGTCTTTATACAATAACCACAAGTCAACTATTATTTTTTAGCTAATGATTAGTCGTTAATTAGATTGGGAAAATAATATATTTATGTCGGAATTTTGTATATAGTTGCGACTTGCTGGAATATTAAATTCCTTCTATTGCATACGTCTGTACAACAACACAAAAAATCTTATTATATCAATATAAAAAAAATACATCATTTTTATTAACAACTTGAGATTCCTGAACACATTATTAAATTCTTGCAGCATCTCGCAATCTCCGAGAAATCTCAGTAATTCGAGATAATGAGCAACTGCTGCCCTATATTCGGATGATGAGCTCGAACTTTTCTCAATAAAAAAAATATCCCAATTAATATATCGCCGCTCGCGCAAATAGCGTCCACTATCAATCATAACCCACGAAATACCACTTAACTTCATAACGTCCTATCTCAGATTAATCTTGCGAAATACTTCGAAAAGAATAGAAGAACTTTAGGACCTAAAGGGATAGGAGCTAAAGGGGTTGTTAGCTTAATTGCAAAAAGATTCTACATTATTCAGTTTTCATGTGTAGTTTATAGAGGAAACTGTAATAGTAGCCAAGCAGAGCAAAACAACAGACCACTGTTCCTGTGACAATATTATGGTAATTACGCTTTGTTAGCCTGATCTGCGAGTTATTATCCTCCAAAGTGTATCCTCTGCTGCTTTCCAGCTACTGCGACACCGTTATTACGAGGCATTATTTAGCAGCCAACCAGTTGCTACTAAAGCAGCCTAAACGTATATCGTGCTAAAATTTAGACCTTGTACGAATTTGTATTCATTATATTAATACACAAGTCTACCTTTTGTTGCCGCCCCGTGCCCTCCCCCAGCGCCAAAACGACCCGGTTTTATGCATGGCGTAAGCCCGAAGCTGAGTTCCCATTGACAAAAACGGTTAGAGTTGCGGCCGGCTGCAGAGGTTAATTAACGCTAGCTGCTGTAAAGTTGCAACGTAATGTAAAACAACGTGATGTAAACTGCGTGCGACAATAATTCAAGGGGAGCGCGATAATGGAGCATATAACCGCTCGAAAATTAACGTTGTCGTTGTAAAAGCGACCTCTGTTGCATGCTTTCAGATGTTGCGGATTTAATTACTTTGCATATTTCACCTATCAACCTGCAGTGTACGTGGAACGTATTAATCGGGGGAGATTAAGGCGATAATTGCGTGGAAAACCACAATTTTTTGAGTTACTTATAGGAGAGATTGTTATTTGATTAAATATTAATTAGCAACAACGAGCAAAATCGGTACAACCAATATTGGTGATACAAGTTCATTTTAAACCACTGCAGATCCTTAATGACGTCTTGTTAACTGTGATTGTAACGGTGTAACGTGTAAGTAGAGTGTAACGGTAATTGTGAATACAGCTCTTACAAATGAATTGCCAAACTCTGACAAGTTTTTTGAGCCAACCTGCTGCTTCCTAGCTTGAACCTGTGAGACGCTATAATGGAAAAACAAAATTTTTAATTTTCAACATTTATTATTTATACAATTTCAGTTTGACATCTCGACAATGGCTCCTGAAAATTTCATTAGAATCGGAAAGGGTTAAAGGGTAGTTTTTGCCTTTAGCAAAGAGGTAAAAATCGGAATTTTTAAGTCCTATATAGTGTGCATTTATTAGAGGATTTACATAAAAACACGTTTATTCGTTTTGGAATTGCGTCCTCCACGATACGTAATTTTTCGTTTTTCGAAATTCCCTCGGGAACCCCCTTTTTGGGACGTCCATATGCTAAATATAAATACCCCTCCGAAATTTCCCGCCAATACGAGGCGCAGCAGCCATTGGGCGAGCGTTTTACTATAAATATGCCCACCCCCCTATAAAGATAGGCGACAAGCAGCAACGCCCAGTGCTGCCAGACCTACCGTTTTGCGGTAGATCTACCGTTTTGAGAGTTCGTCTACCGTTCTACCGCAGAGACCTTAAAATCTATCGTAATTCGAACATTCGGAAATATTAGTGAAGAAAACAAAAAACAAATATTTGATAAGCTATTACCACATCATAACAGCGCTATGTATAAAATGTCAAAATCTTAACAATAATACTCTGAGTCTGAATAACATAGGTACAAATATATGTATACCCAGGTAGTACGATGATGTGGCAATGACGGCATATGTAACGTCGGAATGACCTAAAACATGACTTCATGTGACGTCAAAATGACGGGCCTAAGTCACAGCCCACTGTCGTCACCTTACTGACGTAAAACTGTCGTCAGCTTCGTGACGTGATAGTAACCTTTAGTTTACTGACGTCAAACTGACATCAGCTTGGCTACACAAAATCAAGTAACTGACGTCAGTGCTACGTCAAGTATTTTTTTTTACTATAAAAAAATCACAGTTGCATTCTAGAATTTTAACTTTGTTATTTTGATTGATACGGCAAAAATTTATGAACCAGTAAATTGACAAGATGGACGTCTGTCAACACATCCCAGGCGGAATAGTGACGTTATTTTGACGTAATTATCCGAACGCCAGTGAGGATATAAAGCGGTCTCCCTGAAGCCAATTTGGTTGTAGATTTTTGGTATTTTTTCCATTTCGACGCTTATAACTCTGAAACTGCTCACTTGACGGGATTTTCGTTCGAGGGGCGTAGGTACAGAAATGAATGGGCTTTCCAAAAATGTGGTCGGTTTTTCGGTACGTGCGGGGAGGACTGACCAGTGGCGTACCAAATTCAAAAATGCGGTTTTTTAGGTACCCAAATTTACGACTTCTTTACCGTAACTCCGGGGATATATGGGATATAGGGCTCTCCATGGGTAGATTTCCTCATATATGTAGATGATAAATTTTGAAGTCTAATTCCGATAAGTTAAATAGGAAAATTTACAAAAAATCTCAAAATTGGGACGGTTTTTTAAAAATAATTTTGTAATGGTCCACTTCTGGGCCTTCTGGACCCCTTTAGTTAGACGACTGGCCCAATAACGATGGTACCAGGGGAAAGGGCATATCCTTAGCTACTTTTAATCCTATCTCGCCAAAGGTGTCACTTTAATACAGAGTGGTCAAAAAAATGTCCAAAGACAATTAAGGAAAAGTGTCCAAACTTTGAAGGTAGTTTTTTGCGATTTTTACGAAAACTATGGAACGATCCGGCTTCGTTGGTATATGGGCAACTAGAAGAAGTGGAGAGAAAAAAAAATCAGTTATTGGTTTTGGTCTAGCTCTTATACCGGGTGAGCTACAAATTTTTTTTTGTGCCGCATTTTTTTGCCAATTTTGGTGTACTTTTCTCACATTTCACTCTGTACATTCGACATTTTTTCAGCAAAAAATCTGAAATAATTCAGGGAGGTAGTGCACACATGGGCCCTTAACCATGCCAAAAATGAAGGGTCTAGCTTTGAATTTGGAATTTTGACGAATTTTTAAACTTTACATTTCAAATTGCCACTTTTAGGTATATTTGTCCGGAGACCGTGCATCTAATCGAATGGTTTTCTATCCCAGGGGATACGTTGGAAGGTTATCTTTTTGGGACTTAGGAACCACTTTTAGCTGGGACGTCGCGAAATGCTCTTAAATGAATTTTGAAACGAACGATGCAAAATTTTTAAAATTCCCGAATGGTTCCGATTCACCAGCCACTAACTAGTAATCGGAAGCATTCGGCGGCCGCGCCCATCTACAACTGACAGCTGAGATTTCCGAAATGTAAACATTAACTTTAAAGCCTCAGACTAAGGAAAATCGGCTGAAAAGCGGGGAAAACTGTCTGGCCGGGGAAAATTTGAACATTTCTAGGAAAATTATTGGCAAAATGCCCAGTCCTCGAGGTCGTTTTCACAAAGACTGGTCGATTTGAAAATTTCATGTCGGGATTCATTTTTGGCTGATGACGTCGAAGCCAGACCACGCGGTTTTCGCCCAGACAGTGGCGGTTACAAATTCGGGCAAAATGTATTTTTTCGATTTTTCGGCAGACATGGGCGTAGTTATATTTTTTTTTGCCATTTCTTCCGTTTTCCCATAAGAAATACGTTGTGCAATGCTTTCTAAATGGGGCAATATTGATTTCGTCATAAATAAAAAATGGAGGCGAAAAAAATGGCCGCCGTAGACAGGATAATTTAAAAATGGGGATATCTCTGAAACGAATAAAGTTAGAGAGCTGAAATTTGGTACCATGGTTCATTAGGGAATAAAAGTTGACATGGGTGGAAACCTTATTCATGGTACCAAACCCATGGGTACCATTAACGAAATTTTGCATATAACTTTTCAGGCTTTTGCACGTGTATTTCCCATAAGAAATACATTGTGCAATGCTTTTTAAATGGGAGGAATATAGAAAAGGTTATATTTAGGGTACCATTGACGGTACATGGTTCAAATTTGGATGGTAGGTACCTACGGGGGTATTATAAATTGTAATATAGTTGCCGTAGCTATCATAGCTACAGTAGCTGAGTACCGTTGATATTTAGAGAACTGTTAATGATACATGGTTCAACTTTGAATGCTGGGTGCCCATGGAGGTACCATGAATGGTAATATAGCTCACATAGCTATATGTAGCTGACTGTAGCTAGGTTATAGCTGTTTTATGAACCGATAGTGATATCGACTTGAAAATTGAACGGTAGGTTTACCTTATGTAAAATTCGCCAAAAATGACATTTCTAAAAATCCAAGATGGCCGCCTGAAAACGTTTGGTTTAAAGCCGATATCTCTGAAACGGTTTGAGGTAGGAAGCTGAAATTTGGTATGTGGCTACCTTATGGGACGGGCTAGAGGTCTCTAATGTCCAGAAACTTGCCGGGGGTACACAAGATTCTATTTTGAAAACTTTTTTATTAAAATGACACTTTTTTGCTCCAACTTACTCACTGTTGCTAAAGGACTCTGAAACCAAATATATCCGACGTTTCGACTTTACGCCTACTACACGCCATCATCAGGGTATTCCTTTTTATTACAAATATTGCTTTATAAATGTGCCACGCCCAAACAATCAGTTTTTCGTATATGACTGACAAAATAGCTTTAACGAAGCCCATTCGACTGGCACTAACTGTTCGATTTTATCGTTTCTGGGTTCCGAGATTTAACTGATTAAATTTCTCATTGATAGGGGTAGAGTGACATTTGCCATTTTATAGCAAAGCCATTTACGGCAATAGAACAACGGTGACTCAACTAAGTGTGAGTCGGCTCAAATACTGCTCAAAACGTTAATTACTATTTTGCTAAGTTTAATAACAGTCTCATGGGAAGTGAAAAACTATTAAAATTTTGTAAAAATTACCTAATATTTTTATTTGATGGAACATTACGTCAACTAAGTTAAAAACCTTGAACGACAAATTAAGCAGACATTTTGTGGTCGAGAATGCTCTATTTATGGGTGTCAATAGCATCGTTATACCATGTTTAGTTTTCGAATTATATAGATATAAGTATTAAAATGTCGATAAAAAGTGGAAAAATTACGTTTTTTTGAAGGGGAAGGAAATTACTGAAAGTTCCAGAATTGCAATTTTTTAACATATTTTTGTCTCCTCTTTCATATGAGACTATTTTTGACAAAATCTATGACAATCGATTTTGGCTGAAAATTTTCACGCCTACCCTTTGAAAAATTTGAAATTTTTACGTTTTTCTGTTTATCTTGGAAACGGTAAGGTTTTTCGATATGCCGGTTAATATGATGTATGAAGAGGTCATCAAGGGCTATCAGATGCATGTATCAGAAAGAAGCTAGCTTTTACGGTTTTCGAGAAAATTAAAAAAAAGTGCAAAATGTGTACCTTATTTTTGGGCCACCCGTGCTCAGTTACTGTTGTAGGCAGAGCTTCGAAAATGGGCTCTACGTGTAGCTCTATTCTTCTACTTCCTTAGCTGTTCTTATAAATTTTTTGATAAATCTTCATCGAAACGAGATATTAGCTGTTAAAGGCAGCAATGCACGATTTTTATCTCAAAATTTAGTTTAACATAGAATTTTTTATATGTGTCATTTAAATCTGTAGTAATCGATTTTATTTGTTACTTCGAGTCGTTTTATAATGAATATAACGTTGATTTCTGTTTTAGATAGTATAGGGTGGCTCAAAAAATGATGCAGGACGCTAATATATGCTAATAATGCAGAAAAGGTCCATAAGCAGCAAGTCTTTTATATAGAGAGGGTTAGATATAGGCGATGAAAGAGTTATTAAAACTTAGTAATGAAAGCAATTTTTATTATTCAAGGAGTCTGGTGTTGTCAGATATTAGTAATATTTACTGCAGAACATTTCCTTCGCCATTTTATCCACAAATTATTAAAAAAACACTAAAATTATTGTATTTTTTTGGCTCCTCATATAGCTTTTCGGATAAATCTTAATTAAAACGCGATATAAGATGTTGAAGGCTGAAATGCACGATTTTGATCCCCAAATTTAGGTTTTCGGGTCGATTTGAGAGCTCCATATGCTTAACACAGAAATAACTAATTTTCCTGCATAAATCAATAGTAATCGATTTTATTCGTTGGTTCCAGTAGTTTTGTGACAAATAGGGCGTATGTTTACGTTTTAGATAGTATAAAGTGTCCCAAAAAAATTTTGTAACCTGGAATTTTAGGATTTTTGCATGTAGATCGATATCAATTAATTTATTGCGTTAATTCGAGTAGTTTTATGATAAATAGAGCGTTGATTTCTGTTTTCAATAGTATACGGTGTCCCAAATAATGCTAAGTGCTAATGCTAAGTTTTATTACCTTTTTATAAACACTGCCTTGATTTCTGATTTAGATACTATAGGGTGAGCCAAAAATTGGCAAATATTACGTTTTTACGAACAATCAAAGCTAGAAAACTGAAATTTGAATTGTAGATTCGTTTCATAATCACAAACATTATATCATAAGTGGAAACCTTGATATGGGTACTCGTGGTACCATTTTATATTTTTTTATGAATTTTAGCACGTTTTTTACCCTTCATCAAAAGATGTTAAGTTTGCGAATATGAAATCAAGTATTTCAGACGTTTCGACATTTCAGTTACTTTTAGGTATCATCAGGTTCTTTGTTGATAATTTGACGTCAGTTTGCGCTATATCAGAGGACCGTTCGGATATTTCCTAAACTATGGGCGCTCCGCGCGCGTGGTCTTAACCCACAAAACTTCTACAGAACTTTGCCCACAGCGTTCGGATATTTCCTAAACTATGGGCGCCCCGCGCGCATGGTCAAAAAAGCATGGGCAAAAACGAAAAAAAAAAAAAAAAAAATGACGCGCGTGTGTGACAAAAGCACACCATAAACAAACCAACTCAAGAGTTTTGCTGACCAACTTGTTACTTGGTAAGCATTGGCTCGTCATAATGACGGGCGTAAGTCACAGACCGATAACGTCATTTTGCCACGTGTCATAACGTTACTTTGTTACGTCAAAATTGTCACTTTGCGACGTGAGAATGACGTTAATTTACATTATTTTCTACAAACTGTTTCTCTTCTGAGGTGTATATTTTTGACTACGTCAAAGAGTTGAAAAGCTTCTAAAATCCAAATTTTCTACTACCTTTTTGATTTTTACTTGGTAACAAGAAATTATAAGCTCTAAAAGTAACACAAAATTTAACAAAATTAACTTTAGTAACAGGAAATTTTAGTCTAAAAATAAAAGGAAATTTTTTAATTTTTCACAAAATGTTACATTATGACTAAAATTGTGTGTTATAATTTTAGTCTCAAAGTAAAACAATTTTTTTTTTAATTTCTTTGAATGTAGTAACAGGAAATTGTAGTCTAAACGTATCAGAAAAATTTAAAAAAATTACTTACCGATAAGAAATTTTGATCTGAAAGCAATATGAAATTTTTTAATTTTAACTTTAGTAATGCGGAAATTTAGTCTAAAGCGTAACACAAATTTTTTTATGTTTGACTGGGTAATAAAAAATTTTTGTCTAACAGTAACACAAAATTCCGACATTAGTAACAGGAAATTTTAGTTTACACGTAACACAAAATTTTTAAAATTTTGATTGCAGTAACACGAAATTTTAGTCTAAACGAAATTTAAAAATTTCTACTTAGCAATGAGAAATTTTTATCTGAAAGTAACACAAAATCTTAAAATTTTGACGTGCATTGTTAGTCTAAACGTAACACGATTTTTTTTTTAAATTTTGATCTCCTAACATTTTGGCCTAAAAGTAACAGAAAATTAAAAACTTTTGACCTCAGAAACAGGAAATTTTAGTCTAAACGTAACACAAATTTATTGAATTTTGACTGTAGGAACACGAAATCATTTCTAGTAACAAGAGATTTTTATCCGAAAGTAGCATCAAATTTTTATTTTTGACTGTAGTAAAAGGAGAATTTATTTTAAAGCGTAACACAAAATTTAAAACTGTTTGCTTAGCAAAGAGAAATTTTGTTAAAGTAGCTAAAACACAAAATTTTTAGTTAAAATCATAGAGGATTTATCAGGGTAGAGGTCTTTATTTACATTTTTCAATTTTGGCGTGATAAAGAAACCCTCCATACAGTGTTGCCCGGATTACTTTGCTAGTAAATTGGCACATCCTTTTTTTTAATGATATCTTGCGAATCTTTAAACCACGAGAGTATTATAATATCTATTGCTGTCCAAATAATTTTTTAATGGTGATTAATAGAACACTTATGACGATAAAAGAAACAAAATACGTTTAAGATGGCCAACTGGTCACAATCGGCAACATTGCAGAATCCTGTGACACGTGGTTTATGTCAATTATTTCATGGATTTTTTTTCTGGTTTCCTGGATGTTTTAAGAGTTTTCAGCCGACTTTTTCGCTTTTAGCATCGTTTCTGTGTTTTAATTTGTTTGTTAGCCATGGTGAGACAATGTTTTGTGTGTAAAACTTAGGATTATAAAAATAAATCTGGAAAATTATCTTTTCACCAGTAAGCTCATTTGTGTTTTGTGGTTATGTTGTTACTCGCCCTTGGCCTTTAGCCATTGGCGTAAATTGTATTGTTATTCTATTATTAATCTTTAATCTAAAAAAGCTCAATAAATGGGTATAGTATGTATGTATCAAAAATCATTTAAATATAAAAATATTTGAATGTTTTGGTCTGCATAAAAATGCAGACGCATGCTGTGTAAAAATCGTATACTTGTTTCCTTGAAAAATAACACGCCTATGTGTGCTTATGTCATCTGGAGATGTGTTCTTGGAGATTCACATTGCGCCAAATTGTTTTTAGGAATATTGGGCATTTTCTGCTTCCCCTCTACCCGAACAACCCGCAAGCCTCCAAGTATGCGGTTTGTATATCACGCCAAGTAAACAAATGCCAATTTATGATTAACTCGCGGCGTCTATTTATTTACTCCATTGTCAATGGTTAAAATGTTAGTCTAAACGTATAACTAATTTTTTAAATTTTGACTTGGCAACGAAAAATTTTGTTCTAACAGTTACACGAAATAAAAAAAATTGACGATAGTAATAGGAAGTTTTAATTTAAAAGTAACGCGAATATAAAAAAACAGTTAGTAACAAGAAATTTTGTTCCGAAAGTAACAACAAATCTTTAAGTTTTGACTGTGCTAACAAGAAATTTTAGCTAAATGTAACACGAAAATTTGGTCTGGAAGTAACACAAAATCTTAAAATTTTAACTTGAGTGAAGTGTTAGTCTAGACGTAACACAAAATGGTTTAATTTTGACTTGGTAACAAGAAATTGTAACATGAAAAAAAGTAACACAAAATTTACGAAATTTTACTTTAGTAACAGGAAATTTTAGTCTAAGCGTAACACAGATTTATTGAATTTTGACTGTAGGAACACGAAAGTGTAGTAACACAAAAAAAATATTTACTTAGTAACAAGAAATTTTTATCCGAATTAGCATTAAATTTTTAAGTTTTGACTTTAGTAAGACGAGTATTTATTTTAAATCGTAACACGAAATTTAAATTTTGACTTAATAAAATGAAATCTTGGTCTAAGAGTGAGTAACACAATTTTTTTAATTCCGACTGTATCAACACGAAATTGTAGTCTAAACGTAACACAAACTTAAAAAAACAGTTATTAATAAGGAACTATATTCCGAAAGTAACATCAATCTTTAATTTTCGACTTTGAAAAGAGGAAATTTTAGTATAAATGTAATACGAAATTTTGGTCTGAAGGTAACACAAAATTTTTAAATTTTGACATGATATTTTAGTCTAGATATAACACAAAATTGTTAAATTTTGACTTGGTAACAAGAAACTGATCTAAAAGTAACACAAAATTTGACTTTAGTAACAAGAAACTTTGTTTCCAAAGTAACATCAAATCTTTAAGTTTCGACTTTGGTAACAGGAAATTTTAGCTAATGTAACACGAAACTTTGGTCTGGAAGTAACACAAAATCAAAAAATTTTAACTTTAAATGTTAGTCTAGACGTAACACAAAATTGTTTAATTTTGACTTTGTAAGAAGAAATTGTGGTCTAGAAGTAACACAAAATTTGACTTTACTAACAGGAAATATTAATCTAAACATTTCACGACAATTTAGTCTGCAAGTGAGACAAATTCTCAAAAGTTTGACTTGAAATGTTAGTATAATCGTAACACGAAATTATTTAATTTTGACTTAGTAACAAGAACTTGTGGTCTAAAAGTAACACAAAATTTAAAAATTTTGGGATTTCTAACAGATAATTTTAGCCTAAATCTAACACAAAGTTTTTAAATTTCGACTGTAGTAACATAAAATTACTATCTGAACGTAACACAAAACTAAAATAATTTTATTTAGAAACCAGAAATACTTCCATTACATTGATTTGAAAGTAACATCAAATAAGTTTTGACTGTAGCAAAAATTTGTCTAAAGCATAATACAAAATTTAAAACTTTTAAAAATGTTAGTGTAACCGTAACACGAATTTTTTAATTTTGGCTTGGTAACCAGATATTTTGTTCTAAAAGTAACACAAAATTTAAAAATTTTGATTTTGGTAACAGAAACTTTTAGTCCAAACTTTTTTGATCCAAAACTAACTGAAATTTTGAAGTGTTGAATTTAGTAATACGGAAATTTAATCTAAAGCGTAACACAAAGTTTTTAAAGTGACAGGTAAGTTGAAGTAACAAGAAAAACTTACCTAAAAATAATAGGATATTTAAAAAATTTTGCTTTATGAAGCGGCTACACCCCAATTTAAAATATACAATAAAAATAATTTTATCAGTAGTTTGCATATTTTAAATTAATTTTTTTTTGCCAAAGAAGTTCAAAATTTTATTTAATGAAATTGTCATCTAATATTTTTTTGCATACCTATAAGTCAATTAAATATGTTAAGTGTATATGTAGTAGGTACATTAAATATACAAAAATATTATTCGACCAAATATAACGTTATTATAATGTGACTATGAGTCGTCATTCTCACGTCGAAAAATCGACGTCACCTATTTGTCATTTTTTCATTAGGTGACGTCAAATAACGAATGATCATCAAAACTTGACGTTATAATGACGTCACGTTTCCGCCTGGGATCGTCAGAATCAATCAAAGCGACCCCATACAGGGCGCCACAAAAAGGGGCAAATCGGCAAATCTCCATCACTTTGCGTTCCTCTCTAATATAAAATTATGAGAGAACTCTCCTTGTTTTATAAATGTTTTAATTGTTACTAGTAGGTCATTAATATTTTATAAATATGAACTAGATGACTTAATAATGACATCTTATTCACATCAGTTCTATCACGTGAGTTCATGACGTCTTTAGTTCGTGTGACGTCATATGGGCGTCATTATGTACGCTCCAGTCTCAACTGACCAACGCGACCATAAGCTAACGTCATTTTGCCGTCACAATGATATTACTCATTCACTTATTTCTTGTCATCTAGGTAGTTACCTTTCAAACCTTCATTTTTTTATACCCATCTTCTTTTAGCACATGTTGAGATCATATATTACTGTTTGCTATAACTTTATATGTCTGTTTCTTTTAGATTTTCAAGTTGTGTTACATAAAACTCGAAAGTCAATAAACGTTCCCCAACAAAATAATGGATATATGTTCTAAAAAATATATAAAATTCACGTTTCCTATCAAAATTAAATTTTATACGCAATATCGTATCGTATTAGTCGAGCCGTATTCGTCGAGTCAGTCAAATTACCGAAATATATGTATCTACCGTTTTCAGACCCAAATCTACCGTTTTTCAATAGGCGAGATCTACCGCTCCAGAAATTTTTGATCTGGCAGCACAGTCAAGTACCAAGTGTGCCCGTACATTTTTTATTTTCTCTTGGAATACTGCTATTTTTGCCCAGTGCAGTCGGTGTTGGTTTTTTCTGCAGTAGCAGCTTTATTTGCACCTATTTTGGCACTTACTGACCCCAGTGGAACTAGGTTCGGCCGAAGCAGCTGCAGGGCGATCTTCCTGGAAGTTTGCCCCTTTTGTTGACTCCTCTGACCCCGGCAAACCGTCACAGCTGCGCGATGGGGTGGTAAAAAATACCACGGAGCTCACCACAGTCGAATCAGTCAACGTCGGGAAACCCGGGAGATCACCTCGCTCATTGCCTCATCACCATTCATAATGTCTGCCGCAGCTGTAGACGAAACGTCAGACACAACCTTTTTTGAAATCCTAATTCATAAGCTTATGCCCCTCAAAATATGTGAATTAGCAATTTGTTAAGAAAGACTCTAAATGTTTTGGAAAAGAAGTCAAGAAATGAAAACTTCAAGGATAAATAATTGAACCCTTGGTTCATAGACATCTTAGGCTTTTATTCAAAAGCTTCTACATTTTAAATTACCTAATTAAGCAATATTTGTTACATATAAAATATTCTAAATATTTTGCAAAAAAATGCAAGAAATAAAGACCAAGGAAAAACGTTTAAACTCTGGACTATTTTTATTACGTAAGAAAAATCATAAATGTTTTGGAAAAAAAAACAAGAAGTGAAGCCTTCAAGGAAAAACTCTTGAACCTTTAATTCATAGACATTTGAAGTCTTCAATCGAAAGCTTATAACCCTTCCATCATAAGCCTTATGATGTGAGCTGGCAGTCGTTTGTTACTTGGAAACGACTACAAAGCTACAAGACTACCAGAAAGACTTTTTGAATTATGTCAGCATGTCAAAAAGGAAAGAAAAACGTCTTTTGAAGCCTTGAAATTAGGACTACAAAGAAAACTCCCTGTGTTTTTCTCACCCTTACAATTATTTGAAGTCTTTATTCAAAAGTTTACAACTTAGCTTTAAAAAATTCTCAAATTGTGCCAAAAGCTTTGATCCAATCCTTCAAATTATGTCAGTAAGCATTTTTTTTCTATTTATAGAAGATTTTTCAGTTTTTGAAAAAATAAGTAATTGCTAATCAAAGAAAAAATAATCAAGAAAAAACGTCTTCTGAAGCTTTCATTTAAACATTTCAGACATTTGAAGAATTCATCAACCTTTCAGATTATGACTATAAACAATTTTTTCTATCTATAGAAAATTCTGCAGCTTTTCAAGAAAGTCACTCAAAGAGGTATATCAAAGAAAAAAAGTATAAAAAAATGTCTCTTGAAGCTTTGATTCAAAAACTACAGACGCTTAAAGCTTTTATGCAATCCTACAGATTATATCAATGAGCCATTTTTTTTTATATCTAAAGAAGATTCTGCAATTTTGGAAGAAAGTAAGTGACTGCAAATCAAAGAAAAACATATCTTTTGAAGCTATGACTTAAAAACTGCAGACACTTGAAGCCTTGAATCAATCCTTCAAATTATGTCAGTAAGCAAATTTTTTCTGTCTATAGAAGATTCTGCAGATTTTGAACAGAGTAAATAACTGCAAATTAAAAAAAAAATGTCTTTTGAAGCTTTGATTAAAAAAATCCATATATTTAAAGCCTTGATTCAATTCTTTAAATTATGTCAGCAATCAATTTTTTTTCTATTTATTGAAGATTCTGCAGATTTTGAAGATAGTAAGTGAAAGCAAATCAAAAAGAAGAAACGTCTTTTGAAGGTTGGATTCAAAAATTGCCGACATTTGAAGCCTTGATTCAATCCTTCAAATTATGTCTGTAAATAATTTTTTCTATCTATAGAAAATTCTGCAAATTTTGAAGAAAGTAAGTGACTGCAAATCCAAGAAGAAACGTCTTTTGAAGCTTTGATTCAAAAACTGCAAATATTTAAAGCCTTGATTCAATTCTTCAAATTATGTCAGTAATAAATTTTTTTCTATCTATAGAAGATTCTGCAGCTTTTGAAGAAAGTAGGTGACTGCAAATCAAAGGAAAAAGTATCTTTGGAAGCTTTGATTCAAAAACTGAAGACGTTTGAAGCCTTGATTCAATCCTTTAAATTATGTCAGTAAGCAATTTTTTTCTATCTATAGAAGATTCTGCAGATTTTGAAGAGAGTAAGTAACTCCAAATCATAGAAGTAACGTCTTTTGAAGCTTTGATTCAAAAACTTCAGACACTTAAAGCTTTGATGCCATCCTACAGTTTACGTCAATGAGCTTTTTTTTCTATCTAAAGAAGATTCTGCAGTTTTTGAAGAAAGTAAGTGACTGCAAATCAAATAAAAATATATCTTTTGAAGCTTTGATTCCAAAAATTGCAGACACTTGAAGCCTTGAATCAATCCTTCAAATTATGTCAGTAAGCAAATTTTTTCTGTCTATAGAAGATTCTGCAGATTTTGAAGAGATCAAGTAACTGCGAATTAAAAAAAAAAAATCTTTTGAAGCTTTGATTCAAAAAATCCAAATATTTAAAGCCTTGATTCAATTCTTCAAATTATGTCAGTAATCAATTTTTTTATATTTATAGAAGATTCTGCAGATTTTGAAGACAGTAAGTGACTGCAAATCAAAAAGAAGAAACGCTATTGAAGCTTGGATTCAAAAACTGCAGACATTTGAAGCCATGATTCAATCCTTCAAATTATGTCTGTAAATATTTTTTTCTATCTATAGAAAATTGTGCAGATTTTGAAGAAAGTAAGTGACTGCAAATCCAAGAAGAAACGTCTTTTGAAGCTTGGATTCAAAAACTGAAGACATTTGAAGCCTTGATTCAATCCTTCAAATTATGTCTGTAATTAATTTTTTCTATCTATAGAAAATTCTGCAGATTTTGAAGAAAGTAAGTGACTGCAAATCCAAGAAGAAACGTCATTTGAAGCTTGGATTCAAAAACTGAAGACGTTTGAAGCCTTGATTCAATCCTTTAAATTATGTCAGTAAGCAATTTTTTTCTATCTATAGAAGATTCTGCAGATTTTGAAGAGAGCAAGTAACTCCAAATCATAGAAGTAACGTCTTTTGAAGCTTTGATTCAAAAACTTCAGACACTTAAAGCTTTGATGCCATCCTACAGTTTACGTCAATGAGCTTTTTTTTTCTATCTAAAGAAGATTCTGCAGTTTTTGAAGAAAGTATCCTTGAAGCCTTGAATCAATCCTTCAAATTATGTCAGTAAGCAAATTTTTTCTGTCTATAGAAGATTCTGCAGATTTTGAAGAGAGTAAATAACTGCAAATTAAAAAAAAATGTCTTTTGAAGCTTTGATTCAAAAAATCCATATATTTAAAGCCTTGATTCAATTCTTTAAATTATGTCAGTAATCATTTTTTTTTCTATTTATAGAAGATTCTGCAGATTTTGAAGACTGTAAGTGACTGCAAGTCAAAGAAGAAACGTCTTTTGTAGCTTGGATTCAAAAACTGCAGACATTTGAAGCCTTGATTCAATCCTTCAAATTATGTCTTTAAATATTTTTTTCTATCTATAGAAAATTGTGCAGATTTTGAAGAAAGTAAGTGACTGCAAATCCAAGAAGAAACGTCTTTTGAAGCTTGGATTCAAAAACTGAAGACATTTGAAGCCTTGATTCAATCCTTCAAATTATGTCTGTAAATAATTTTTTCTATCTATAGAAAATTCTGCAGATTTTGAAGAAAGTAAGTGACTGCCAATTCAAGAAGAAACGTCATTTGAAGCTTGGATTCAAAAACTGAAGACGTTTGAAGCCTTGATTCAATCCTTTAAATTATGTCAGTAAGCAATTTTTTTCTATCTATAGAAGATTCTGCAGATTTTGAAGAGAGTAAGTAACTCCAAATCATAGAAGTAACGTCTTTTGAAGCTTTGATTCAAAAACTGCAGACACTTAAAGCTTTGATGCCATCCTACAGTTTACGTCAATGAGCTTTTTTTTTCTATCTAAAGAAGATTCTGCAGTTTTTGAAGAAAGTAAGTGACTGCAAATCAAATAAAAATATATCTTTTGAAGCTTTGATTCAAAAACTGCAGACACTTGAAGCCTTGAATCAATCCTTCAAATTATGTCAGTAAGCAAATTTTTTCTGTCTATAGAAGAATCTGCAGATTTTGAAGAGAGTAAATAAATGCAAATTAAAAAAAAAATTCTTTTGAAGCTTTGATTAAAAAAATCCAAATATTTAAAGCCTTGATTCAATTCTTCAACTTATGTCAGTAATCAATTTTTTTCTATCTATAGAAAATTCTGCAGCTTTTGAAGAAAGTAGGTGACTGCAAATCAAAGGAAAAAGTATCTTTGGAAGCTTTGATTCAAAAACTGCAGACACTTAAAGTCTTAATTCATTCCCTCAAATTACGTCAGTAAGCAATTTTTTTCTATCTATAGAAAATTCTGCAGCTTTTGAAGAAAGCAAGTGAATGCAAATTAAAGAAGAAACTTCTTTTGAAGCTTTGATTCAAAAACTGCACGCACTTAACGCCATGGCACGGATTACGTCAATGAGCCATTTCTTTCTATCTAAAGAAGATACTGCAGCTTTTTAAGAATGTAAGTGGCTGCAAATCAAAGAAAAAAACGCCTTTTGAAGCTTTTATTCAGAAACTACAGACATTTGAATCCTTGATTCAATCCTTCAAATTATGTCAGTGAGTAATTTTTTTTTAACTTTAGAATATTCTACAGATTTTGAAGCACGTAAGTAACTGCAAATCAACGAAAAAACGTCTTTTGAAGCTTTGATTCAAAAACTGCAAATATTTAAAGCCTTGATTCAATTCTTCAAATTATGTCAGTAATCAATTTTTTTCTATCTATAGAAGATTCTGCAGCTTTTGAAGAAAGTAGGTGACTGCAAATCAAAGGAAAAAGTATCTTTGGAAGCTTTGATTCAAAAACTGCAGACACTTAAAGCCTTAATTCATTCCTTCAAATTACGTCAGTAAGCAATTTTTTTCTTTCTATAGAAAATTCTGCAGCTTTTGAAGAAAGCAAGTGAATGCAAATTAAAGAAGAAACGTCTTTTGAAGCTTTGATTCAAAAACTGCACGCACTTAACGCCATGGCACGGATTACGTCAATGAGCCATTTCTTTCTATCTAAAGAAGATACTGCAGCTTTTTAAGAATGTAAGTGGCTGCAAATCAAAGAAAAAAACGCCTTTTGAAGCTTTTATTCAGAAACTACAGACATTTTAATCCTTGATTCAATCCTTCAAATTATGTCAAGGAAGAAACGTCTTTTGAAGCTGCAGGCAGTTGAAGCCTTCATTCAATTCTTCGGATTATGCCAATGAGCAAATTTTTTTATTATTTATTTTTTTAGAATATTCTACTTCTTTCAAGAAAGTAACTGCAAATCAAAGGAAAAAAAAGTTTTTTAAAGCTTTGGTTCAAAAACTAAACACTTGAAGCCTTCTTGCAACCCTTCAGATTACGTTAATGACCTTTTTTTTTCTATGGATAGAAGATTCTGCAGCCTTTGAGAAACGTGACTGCAAATCAGAGATTAAAAATGAAGAG
Organism: Taphrorychus bicolor; assembly: GCA_951812265.1. Lineage (NCBI taxonomy): Eukaryota > Metazoa > Arthropoda > Insecta > Coleoptera > Curculionidae > Taphrorychus > Taphrorychus bicolor. The sequence continues at coordinate 40,941,966 of OX638303.1, read as the reverse complement.
AAATCGTCTTTTGAAGCTTTGATTCTAAAATTAATGGACAGTTTTTTTTCTATCTGTAGAAAATGTTACATATTTTGAGGAAAGTAAGTAACTGCAAATCAAAGAAAAAACGTCTTTTGAAGCTTTGATTCAAAAACCACAGAGAGTTAAAGCCTTGATTGAATACTTCAAATTATGTTATTGGGCGGTTTCATTATATCTATTGGAATTTCCACTGATTTTGAAGAAAGTAAGTAATTACAAAACGAAGAAAAAACGTCTTTTGAAACTTGGATTAAAACCAAAAAAAACAGACAGACAGTTGAACTCTTGATTCAATCCTTCAGATTATGTCAAAAACAAAGCAATCAAATTGTTTTTCTATCGTGAAGAAAGTAAGTAACTTCAAATCGAGGAAAAAGATAAAAAAGAAACATCTTTTGAAGCCTTGATTCAAAGCTCACAAACCTTGGATATTTCATTAGAAAAAAATTATTTTGTGGATGTCAGTGAGAATTTGTTTTCACATCTTTTTTACTTTAATTCCTTCGAGTCTTGGAAAATCAAAATTTCCCACTTGTTCATTTTCCAAACTTGAAATTTTTTTAATCTTAGAATACAAAACTTCAAGACAAAAAGCCTTTAAAAGTTTTGATTCACAAACTACAGAACTATAGAAACCTTGAGTTAAAGGTTGGAAACTGTTTATATGTGCAACTGCGGGTCGGCTATTAAGAAGAGCCGACACTTGGTATGTTGACTGACACAAAACCGGGTACGTGACTTCAGTCAGCACGACAAGCAAATGGTAACAAGCAAGTGGTTACCGACGCATTTTTTTAATTTGACAAAACTATTACAAAAGATGGTAATTTTGATGATTCTGCAACCTGCAGCACTTTCTGCACATTAACTTTAAGAGCGAAATTGTATATAGCTCAACGCAACTGTTTCAAAAGGAAGAGATGTACTTATAACGTGACTTATTTTATCACGGTCTTGGCTTTAAGGCCATCATCAGCATTAATCTGGTTTCATATCTAAGGCGGTTATCGAAAGTACGTTGCAACTGCAAGTTTGCTGTTAAAGGAAGGTATATAAACTGACTCAAGCGAAAACACACACGTGACTTCAGTCAGCACTACAAGCAAGTAGTAACAAGCATGTGGCTATTGACCGATTGGAATTTGACGAAACTATTACAAAATATGATAATTTAGATGGTTTGAATTCAAATTTTTTAGCCCTGTTTTGGCTTTCACGCCATGAGCAGCACTATTATGATTTCACATTCAAGGTGATTAAGGAGGATACATCTCAAAATGTGTAAATCCTGCACTACCATCCCTGCGGTTTTTGCGGCGGTGGGCCCCCATTTTCTCCCCAAAAAACCCTCAGCCCTGCCGCCAAACGGCGGCAAAAACCCCGCCAATCTTCCCCAAAACTATCGGGCCGACCATCGGTCCCCATCACCTGAATCCACGAACTTTCAGAAATGATTAACACAACTATTATACACACGTAAATAAAACAGCGACGACGCAGGCGCCCCGTCGGGCGGCAGGACTCCACACGGCCGAGTCCGGAGCGTCGGTCCTGCAGTTTGGCGCGGACGTTTTCCGGGAAACTCCGGCGATTGCGGCCATTTTTCCGGACTCTGGATCACGCGAAAACTTTGCGCAATTTGCCAACACCAAGTTTTCTCGAACCGTTTTGGGAGAGGTAATTTCGGCGGGAGAGTTTTCCGGTCGCGTTTTGCATTATTGTGCCGGCGTGAGTTTCCCGCCGTCATTTTGGTGTAATTGGTAGTTGTTGTGCTGGGAATTGTTGCACTGTTAGATGAGGATTTTGTGTGTGGTCGAGGTGTTAAGGAGGCTCTTCCGATAGAGTGGAGAAAATAGAGGTGAGCTATTGTCTGATGGTTATTACCCCGTTTTCACACGAACTGTATAGAGACAGGTAGTTTTATTAAACTTGGTTTTTGCCTGGGGGATAATGTTGCAACTATTACAGCAGGAAACAAACAAATTATTACCGTAGCAACGTGAATATTGTAAAAATATCAGCTTTACTTACTGTAGTTTTAATTCTTCAATACTGCCTGTAGAAATAAATTACTGCCCAAGCAAAAAATACAATTTATTTGGCGCTCAACATAGGGTCAAAACAAGATCTAGTAAAAAACATATAAAATCTTTATATTAAAAATCACTACCATACAAATTTCTTAATTTTGCGGCTTAAAACTTTTTTTTGTCGCTATTATTGGATGAACTTACTTCACATTATTCCTTAATTTGGCTCTCAGCGTGGACTGAAATAAAACTTAGTCTAGGTCAAGGTTATTAGCAGGGATTGAGGGCTCCTAGTTTTAATAAAATCGTCTAACTTTTGAATGAAAAAATGCCATAATTGGGCGCCAAATATGTACTTAAAACAAAAGCCATTTGACGAGTTGAAAAACTACCTGAAAATTTTCTTTTTTGAATTGGCTCTCAACTTGGGTAAAATAAATTTTCTTATATATAAGCAACTTGGCAAAAATTTGGCGCCAAACTTGGGACCAAATTAAAGTAAAGAATAGTTCGCATTTGAAAAAATTCTAAAAAAGAATCATGAAAGTTCATTTTTTTAAAAAATATTCATTTATAGTTTCCCCCATATTTACGCCTTAATTTTCTTATCTTTTATATTTAGAAACAAGAAAGTTACGTTTTTTATGCAAGTAAGAAATACGTCAAATCTGACAACATCCTCATCTGACTTAAATTAAACAGAAAAAGAGTACCCACTTGGTGGGCTCTTTTAATAAATGAAAAAGTTTTCAGTTTAAACTGCACGAAAAATACTGAAAAATCATCATCTTCTGAATTGCACTAAGTTAACTGAAAATGATTGCATACTCAATGGGGGTGTCTTTGTAAATAAAAAAGTTGCAAACTTCTCAATTTGGACGAGAAATACTGAAAAATTACTCAAAAAAGAGTACAAACAAGAAGCTACGACTTTCTTACACTGAGTGAAAGATACGCCAAATTTGACTATATCATCTTTTAAACTGGTGCAAATTATCTGAAAGTGAGCACCCACTGGATCGGTCTATCTTTTTAAACAAAAAAGTGTTTCGAGTTTTTCAAACAAAACAGGAGATCCTGACGAATTACCCAAAAAGGAATTATTATGCATCTATATTTAAAAACAATAAAATTACTTTCTTTAACTGGGTAAGAGATAGAAAGAGGAGATGTTGTCAAATTTGACAACACTCCTTTCTGGTAGGTTCATCCCTATAAATTAAAATTTTTCAAGTTTTTTGAACTGAACGAGAGGTACTGAGAAATAACTCAAATGAAAATGGTACAGATTAAAAGTTTCTGCGTAAATTCCTGTTAGGATTAGGGTCAAAAGTAGTTAAAAAAATTACATGTAGCGTCCAGAAATTCAAATATAGATTTTTTGGAGAAATTCTTAGAATTAGGATTTGGACTAAAGAATTTAGACTTAGAAGTTTGAAACTAATTTGGACTTAGAATTTGGACTAAAATGGTTTAAAAATGACTCACCTCATCTAAAATTGCAAAAAAGTGGTTAAAAATGTAGACAAAGTGTCTAAAAGGACAAATTTGGTGTCTTTGGAGAAAAAAAGTAAAGTTGATTAAAAGTGAACTACTTCATTTCAAATGTTTTTTGGTTAAAATTAAGGCCAAAATCGGTAAAAAAATTCTCATAGTGTGTTAAAATATAAATTTGGAAGGTTTGGAAAGATTCATATTAACATTATGGCTAAAATCGGTCAAGAATTACTCAAATTGCTTAAAAATGAAAACGACGAATTTCTAAAAAAAATTATGTTAGAACTAGGATTAAAATGGGTTTAAGCATAACACAAGGCGTCTCAAAATGCAAAATTTGACTCATTGAAGAAATTAGGGTGAGAATTAAGACTAATGTCGATTAAAAATGAGCCAATTTATCTAAAAATGTAAATTTTGATGTTTTATGAGAAAGTCAAGTTAGAACTAAGGCTAAAATTAGTTAAATATTATTTAATGCGTCAAAAATGAATAATGAAGGTTTCTGAACAAATTTAGGTGAGGATTAGAGTCAAAAATTGTTAAAAAATCCGATATAGCATCAAAAAAATGCAATTGAAGTTTTTGGAGAAATTCAGGTTAGACTTATACTAAATGGGTTTTCAAAATAAAAAAAATTGATGTTTCACCTCATTTAAAAATCCACAATTTGGCTAAAATCGAATTAAAAATTCCTCAAATCGTTTAAAAATGCAAATTGAGAGTTCTTAGAAAATTGCAGATTAGGATTAGGACCAAAATGGGCTTGAAAACATGAAATAAGGCGTCTAAAAATGCAAAACTTGAGTCATTGGAGAAATTCAGGTTAGAATTAGGAGTAATGTTGATTAAAAATGAGCCAATCTATCAAAAATGTAAATTTTTATGTTTTATGAAAGAGTCAGGTTAGGACTAAGGCCAAAATTAGTTAAAAATTATTTAAGGCGTCAAAAATTAAAAATAAAGGTTTTTGAGCAAATTCAGGGTATCATTAAGGTCAAAAATGGTTAAAAAATCCCACATACCTTCAAAAAAATGCAATTGAAGTCTCTAGAGAAATTCAAGTTAGATTTATACTAAAGTAGTTTTCAAAATAAAAAATTTGATATTTCGCCTCATTTAAAAAATGCAAAATTTTGTGAGAAAGTTGTTTTACGATTAATGCCAAAATCGATGAAAATGGCTCAAAGTGTGGAAAATTACAAATGTGAAAAGTTTGGAGAGAAAATCGGTTAAAAAATATTCAAAGCATTTAAAAAGGCGAATAAAAAGGTTTCTAGAAAAAATCAGGTTCGGATTAGGGCTAAAAGAGATTAGAAATGCGGACGAAGGGTCTAAAAGTTCAAATTTTGATTCTTTGGGGATATTCAGGTTAAAATTAGGACTAAAATTGATTAAAAATGACCAACTTCATCTAAAAGGTTTCTTGGATAAAATTATGGCTAAAATCGGTAAAAAATTCTCAGTGTGTCTTGAAATATAAATTTAGAAGACTTGAAAACAGTCATGTTAACATTATGGCCAAAAATCGGTTAAAAATTACTCAAATTATTTTAAAATGGAAATTAAGAGTTACTAGACATTTGCAGGTTAGGCTAGGACCAAAATAGGTTTATCACATGACACAATGCGTAAAAAAAGCAAAACTTGAGTCATTGGAGAAATTTAGGTTAGAATTAGGAGAAATGTCGATTAAAAATGAGCCAATTTATCTAAAAATGTAAATTTTGATGTTTTATGAGAAAATCAGGTTACTTAATATTAGTTAAAAATTACTCAAGGCGTCAAAAATGAAGACTAAAGGTTTTTGGGCAAATTCTGGTTAGGATTAGGGCCAAAAGTGGTTAAAAATCCCATAGAGCATGCAAAAGTGAAGTCGAAGTCTTTGGAGAAATTCAGGTAAAATTTATACTCAAGTTGTTTTCAAAATAAAACTTTGATGTTTTTTTCAAAAAGTCTAGCCAGGACTAAACCAAAAATACGTGAAAACGACTAAAAACGTGCAAAAATACTAATTTGCAGAGTTTTGAAAAATTCATATTAACATTATGGCTAAAAATCGGTTCAAAATTATTCAATTTGTTTTAAAATGAAAGTTAAGAGATCCTAGAAAATCGCAGGTTAGGATTAGGACCAAAATGGGTTTACACATGACACAACGTGTCTAAAAGAGCAAAACTTGAGTCATTGGAGAAATATAAAAAATGAGCCAATTTATCTAAAAATGTAAATTTTGATGTTTTTTGAGAAAATCAGGTTAGTTAAAATTAGTTGAAAATTACTCAAGGCGTCAAAAATGAAGACTAAAAGTTTTTTGGGCAAATTCAGGTTAGTATTAGGGACAAAAGTGGTTAAAAAACCCCACAGAGCATGCAAAAGTGAAGTCAAAGTCTTTGGAGAAATTCAGGTTAAATTTATACTCAAGTTGTTTTCAAAATAAAAACTTTTGTGTTTTTTGAGAAAGTCTAGCTTGGGCTAAAGCAAAAATACGTGAAAACGACTGAAAACGTGCAAAAATATTAATTTACAGAGTTCTGAAAAATTCGTATTAACATTATGGCTAAAAATCAGTTCCAAATTAATCAAAATTGTTTTAAACTGCAAATTAAGAGTTCCTAGAAAATCGCAGGTTAGGATTAGGACCAAAATGGGTTTACAAATGACACAAGGTGTCTAAAAAAGCAAAGCTTGAGTTATTGGAGAAGTTTAGGTTAGAATTAGGAGTGATGTCGATTAAAAATATTCCAATTTATCTGAAAATGTAAATTTTGATGTTTTATGAGAAAATCGGGTTAGTTAAAATTAGTTGAAAATTACTCAAGGCGTCAAAAATGAAGACTAAAGGTTTTGGGCAAATTCAGGTTAGGATTAGGGCCAAAAGTGGTAAAAAAATCCCACAGAGCATGCAAAAGTGAAGTCAAAAGTCTTTGGAGAAGTTCCGGTTAAATTTATACTCAAGTTGTTTTCAAAATAATAATTTTGATGTTTTTTGAAAAAGTCTAGCCAGGACTAAACCAAAAATACGTGAAAACGACTAAATCGTGCAAAAATACTAATTTGCAGAGTTTTGAAAAATTCATATTAACATTATGGCTAAAAATCGGTTCAAAATTACTCAAATTGTTTTAAAATGCAAATTAAGAGATCCTAGAAAATCGCGGGTTAGGATTAGGACCAAAATGGGTTTACACATGACACAACGTGTCTAAAAGAGCAAAACTTGAGTCATTGGAGAAATATAAAAAATGAGCCAATTTATCTAAAAATGTAAATTTTGATGTTTTTTGAGAAAATCAGGTTACTTAATATTAGTTAAAAATTACTCAAGGCGTCAAAAATGAAGACTAAGGGTTTTTGAAAAAATTCAGGTTAGGATTAGGGCCAAAAGTGGTTAAAAAATCCCACAGAGCATGCAAAAGTGAAGTCAAAGTCTTTGGAGAAATTCAGGTAAAATTTATACTCAAGTTGTTTTCAAAATAAAACTTTGATGTTTTTTTCAAAAAGTCTAGCCAGGACTAAACCAAAAATACGTGAAAACGACTAAAAACGTGCAAAAATACTAATTTGCAGAGTTTTGAAAAATTCATATTAACATTATGGCTAAAAATCGGTTCAAAATTATTCAATTTGTTTTAAAATGAAAGTTAAGAGATCCTAGAAAATCGCAGGTTAGGATTAGGACCAAAATGGGTTTACACATGACACAACGTGTCTAAAAGAGCAAAACTTGAGTCATTGGAGAAATATAAAAAATGAGCCAATTTATCTAAAAATGTAAATTTTGATGTTTTTTGAGAAAATCAGGTTACTTAAAATTAGTTGAAAATTACTCAAGGCGTCAAAAATGAAGACTAAAAGTTTTTTGGGCAAATTCAGGTTAGTATTAGGGACAAAAGTGGTTAAAAAACCCCACAGAGGATGCAAAAGTGAAGTCAAAGTCTTTGGAGAAATTCAGGTTAAATTTATACTCAAGTTGTTTTCAAAATAAAAACTTTTGTGTTTTTTGAGAAAGTCTAGCTTGGGCTAAAGCAAAAATACGTGAAAACGACTGAAAACATGCAAAAATACTAATTTACAGAGTTCTGAAAAATTCGTATTAACATTATGGCTAAAAATCGGTTCCAAATTAATCAAAATTGTTTTAAAATGCAAATTAAGAGATCCTAGAAAATCGCAGGTTAGGATTAGGACCAAAATGGGTTTACACATGACACAAGGTGTCTAGAAAAGCAAAACTTGAGTTATTGGAGAAGTTTAGGTTAGAACTAGGAGTGATGTCGATTAAAAATATTCCAATTTATCTGAAAATGTAAATTTTGATGTTTTACGAGAAAATCGGGTTATTTAAAATTAGTTGAAAATTACTCAAGGCGTCAAAAATGAAGACTAAAAGTTTTTTGGGCAAATTCAGGTTAGTATTAGGGACAAAAGTGGTTAAAAAACCCCACAGAGGATGCAAAAGTAAAGTCAAAGTCTTTGGAGAAATTCAGGTTAAATTTATACTCAAGTGGTTTTCAAAATAAAAACTTTTGTGTTTTTTGAGAAAGTCTAGCTTGGGCTAAAGCAAAAATACGTGAAAACGACTGAAAACATGCAAAAATACTAATTTACAGAGTTCTGAAAAATTCGTATTAACATTATGGCTAAAAATCGCTTCCAAATTAATCAAAATTGTTTTAAAATGCAAATTAAGAGATCCTAGAAAATCGCAGGTTAGGATTAGGACCAAAATGGGTTTACACATGACACAAGGTGTCTAAAAAAGCAAAACTTGAGTTATTGGAGAAGTTTAGGTTAGAATTAGGAGTGATGTCGATTAAAAATATTCCAATTTATCTGAAAATGTAAATTTTGATGTTTTATGAGAAAATCGGGTTAGTTAAAATTAGTTGAAAATTACTCAAGGCGTCAAAAATGAAGACTAAAAGTTTTTGGGCAAATTCAGGTTAGGATTAGGGCCAAAAGTGGTTAAACAATCCCACAGAGCATGCAAAAGTGAAGTCAACGTCTTTGGAGAAATTCAGGTTAAATTTATACTCAAGTTGTTTTCAAAATAAAAACTTTTGTGTTTTTTGAGAAAGTCTAGCTTGGGCTAAAGCAAAAATACGTGAAAACGACTGAAAACATGCAAAAATACTAATTTACAGAGTTCTGAAAAATTCGTATTAACATTATGGCTAAAAATCGGTTCCAAATTAATCAAAATTGTTTTAAAATGCAAATTAAGAGATCCTAGAAAATCGCAGGTTAGGATTAGGACCAAAATGGGTTTACACATGACACAAGGTGTCGAAAAAAGCAAAACTTGAGTTATTGGAGAAGTTTAGGTTAGAATTAGGAGTGATGTCGATTAAAAATATTCCAATTTATCTGAAAATGTAAATTTTGATGTTTTATGAGAAAATCGGGTTAGTTAAAATTAGTTGAAAATTACTCAAGGCGTCAAAAATGAAGACTAAAAGTTTTTGGGCAAATTCAGGTTAGGATTAGGGCCAAAAGTGGTTAAACAATCCCACAGAGCATGCAAAAGTGAAGTCAAAGTCTTTGGAGAAATTCAGGTTAAATTTATACTCAAGTTGTTTTCAAAATAAAAACTTTTGTGTTTTTTGAGAAAGTCTAGTTTGGGCTAAAGCAAAAATACGTGAAAACGACTGAAAACGTGCAAAAATACTAATTTACAGAGTTCTGAAAAAATCATATTAACATTATGGCTAAAAATCGGTTCAAAATTACTCAAATTGTTTTAAAATGCAAATTAAGAGTTCCTAGAAAATCGCAGGTTAGGATTAGGACCAAAATGGGTTTACACATGACACAAGGCGTCTAGAAAAGCAAAACTTGAGTGATTGGAGAAATTTAGGTTAGAATTAGAAGTAATGTCAATTAAAAATATTCCAATTCATCTAAAAATGTAAATTTTGATGTTTTATGAGAAAGTCAGATTAGTTAAAATTAGTTAAAAAGTACTCAAGTGGTCAAAAATAAAGACTTTTTGGGCAAATTCAGGTCATAAATAGGGTCAAAAGTGTTAAAAAATCCCACAGATAATCCAAACATGCAATTGAAGTCTTTGGAGAAATTCAGGTTAGATTTATACTAAAATGGTTTTCAAAATGAAAATTTTGATTTTTTTTGAAAAAGTTTGGCTAGGACTAAAGCCAAAATACGTGAGAAATGACTCAAAGCTCAAAAAATGTAGTTTATAAGTTTCTGTGCAAAATCCGTTTAGGGTTAGGGTCAAAAGTGGTTAAAAAAATTACACATAGCGGCTAGAAATGCAAAATTGGGTTATTTAGAGAAATGTGTGCTAGATTTTAGACAAAAATCGATTCACCTCGTTTAAAAATACTAAAGTTAAAATTTTGTGAGAAAGTCGCTTTCGGTGTAAGGCCAAAATCGAAATGACTCAAATTGTGTAAAAATACAAATTTGAATGGTTTGGAGGCAAAATTACTCAAAGGATTTAAAAAAACGAATAAAAAGTTTCTGGAAACATTCAGGATTTGGGGCCAAAAGTGGTTAGAAATGTGGACAAAGGGTCTATAACTTCAAATTTGGGGTCTTTGGGCAAATTCAGGTTAGAATTGGGACTCAAGTTGATTACAAATGACCTACTTCATCTAAAAGGTGTTTTGGATAAAATTATGGCCAAAATCGGTAAAAAATTCTCAGTGTGTTTTAAAAATATAATTTTAGAAGGCTTGGAAAGGTTCATGTTTGGTTCAAAATTATTCAAATTGTTTGAAAATGCAAAGAGTCCCTAGACAATTATTGCAGGTTAAGACTAAGAGTAAAATTAGTCATTGAAGAAATTTAGGTGAGAATTAGGACTAATGTTTATTAAAAATGAGCCAGTTTGTCTAAAAATGTAGATTTTGATATTCTATGCGAAAGTCAGGTTAGGAGTTAAGTTAAAAATTACTCAAGGCGTCCAATGAATATTAAAGGTTTTTGGGCAAATTCAGGTTTGGATTAGGGTCAAAAGTGGTTCAAAAAACATACAGAGTATCAAAAGATGCAACAGAAATCTTTGGAGAAATTCAGGTTAGATTTATATTAAAACTGCTCCAAAAATTAAAATTTTTATGTTGTTTGAAAAAATCTGTCTAGAACTAAGGCCAAAATATGTGAAAAATGACCCAAAGCGTGTAAAAATACTAATTTGGAGGATTCGAAAAAAGTTAAATTAACATTGTGACTAAAATCAGTTAGGGGGAGCAACACGGGACTTCGTCACACTATTATTCCACCCTGTATGCAAAATTAAACTTTATTTAAAGACGAAGAGAAAGTTCTTACTACTTTTCTTTTTACACGGATAAAGAACATCGTCCTCGTCACATTAGTAACTTTTTCAAACACCATAAATCGATAAGTCACCATGTTTACCCATTTCCTCGTGCCCCATTAACCCCGGATTCCATCAAGTGATTTCTCCATATAGCACAACATTAAAAGTATCTCATCGATTTTTATGTCACACAAAGCTAAGTAGTCAATCTAAGGCGATATGATCGGGGAATCGGATATATATCGTTACTAAAGTAATTGTGTTGTCTCAGGTTGCCCATTTTTAGGTTAATGAAACAACTTGACATAAAATAAATTTCTTTGTATAGAAGGTACGGTTTTTGTTATTTTTAGAAATCCTCAGGAGATTTAAATCTGGAATTACTGTACCGGCTTCTTTAATAAGAATCCTAATAACTCCCGGAGGGAGTTCAGCTAGACATGCTTTAATTCCAGTGGTTTGCGCTTCGTCTCCTCAGATTTGTCTCTGTAACGTCGCTCGGTTTATATTTCAATTTCAGGGATTTATCCTTATACCACTTGGCCTTGAATGGGGTATAAAATAACTTCAATTCCGATGTGTTTTGTTCTATAACGCCATAGGTGGAAGGAAAGTTTTATTCGAAAAATATTTGTTTCTATCTTCAGTTTACCTTTTTTTGTATGTTGCAGCGTAGGTAAGTAATAATAGTTACAGAGTCACAATAAAGATATTTTTTTATAAGAAGACGCTTTTTTAGTTATTAAAGCGAATTTTTAGTTATTGAAGATATCCCCATCGAGTGGGTACTCATGTTTCAACTAAAAAGAGGGTGTTTTTAGGTTTGAGCTACCTCTCATTTGGTTTCAAAAAATCGCCACTTTCTTACTTTTAAAGATAAAGACCTTGAATGGGCAACTCAATTTCAGCTCATTTCTGCAAACTAAGAAGATGCAGTCGTCAAAATTTATGTATTTTTGATCCATTCTGAGAAAATTTAATCAATTCTCGAGTAGTAAAGTAATAAAGTTTTGCATATGATAGGGACAATATATAATAAAAGAAACAAAAATTACAGAAGTTCAAGTACCAAACGCAAGTAGCAATCATGTGACCAAAAGTACCAGAAACAAGAAGACTTTATAGAATGAAGAAGCTTTTATAGAATGAAGACGGGTCGGGGTCATAAAGATAAATGCCTGAGCGCCACGTGATTATTTTACAACTTGCCCTGAAAATCGATGGAATTTGGGCAGTGATATCAATCACAAGATGTCACATTACCTAGTTCACAACTGCAATACACTTACCTTTTCTTTTATAACCAATTAACCAGTAGGATAAAAACAAAATTAAAACCACCAAGTGTTTATGAATTTATGAATTTACAACTAGCATTTTAGAGTATATAGAACAAGGATGCCTGGCGCTTGTGGTATGTTTGGATCTTTCAATGGCATATGATTGTGTTGATCTAAGTTTGTTAATAGTGAAATTGGAGCGATATGGAGTTAGGGGAAAGGCATGAAATCGTTTTCTATACTGACATAAGTTGACAGATTCACATAATTCATATTTAACCCACAGGGAACAAAAGGTCAATATAGCGAAAAACAGACAAACTTACTTTTCTGAGATTAGGACAAGGAATATTGGAATTGCACAGGGCAACATTGCGGGGCCAATTTTGTTTATTGTCTTTCTGAATGACCTCAAATGAACCGCTTTTGTTGCCTAATTTTAGCGGGAAAAACTATCAGTAAATCTTGAATTAAAAACTGAAAATTGTAAGTTCTTACTGTATTAATTGATACTAGATTTAATTACGTAATACATTATATCACATCAATATAAAGTTTCAACATGCACATCAACAACTCACGATACAAGCCACTCTCTTGGCTCATTTCCATCTCCGATACGAATCGCTCACTACAATAGACTGAAGATCACAGGATGAGGACCAACAACAACTGGAACCCTCTATTCACATATAAAACCTATATGCAATTGAAACTAGAAGCAAATCTTACCCAGCAAGACGGATAACTGCAGCCCCTCTTAAAACCCAAAATGTAAAACGAAAGCTGAAAAGAAACCCTTGAAAAGGATTAAACATAGTTACCGGAATGTAGGTAGGTACTAACTCTTCTGTTTTAAAAGTTACCTGAGGTTAAGTGAGAGGGAAAGGTAAACTTTATGTGCGTTCAAAAAAACTGGTTTTCTTTGAAAAAATTACTGAATAAGAGAAAATATGAATTTTCAATTTTATCGCTCACAGCTTGATGAGCTGAAGTTTTTATGGAAAAATAAAAAGTGACTATATACAATGTGGGACTTTGTCACACTATTGCGCCACCCTGTATCTGAGGTTAAAGGCAGTAGTAAAGAAAGCAAGGTTCTGTGTCTGTTCGTCAATAGGCTAGTAGTAAAACTGTGAAGGTTTCAGACCATACATAACAATAGTTAGTCCTTCTTCAGCTACATAAGTCGAAGAATTCGGAATAACAACACAGAAATATCATCTAGTATCATCTAGTTGTAGAAAATGTCATCTAGTTGGCTCTGCAATGTCCAAAGAAAGCGATGCAAAAACAAACATTCTAGAGATAATAATATGAATAATGCCAAAAGTGTGTGTTGTTTATGTCTATAACAGCAGTTTATGATCTAAATCCCAATAAATCCCCATAATTCCATGTAAAGAAACGTAAATATACCTAGATACATTAAATACATGACATTACTACCAGCTAAATACATTTTTTTTATAAGCGGGGTCCTACTGCTTCTGCCGCATCCCGCATTTCGATCTCCATCCTGTTCTGTTTCTCCATTCATCTTCATTTATGGCTCTATCCTTCAAGGTATTCTCTATCCCTTTCATCCTCGTTTACGCCAGCCTTCCTCTCCTCCCACTTACTGGGACATAATTCAGAGCTTGTTGTCGCCATCTGCTATCCTCCATTCTTCTGACGTGTGCACACCATATTAATTGTCTCGTTTCAATCCTTTCAACGGTCGTGTGAACTCTATTTGTGCGTCTCCTAATCTCTTCATTTCGTATCCTTTCCATCCTGGACTCTCTGCATGCTCTCCTTAGGAAATTCACTTCTACAGCTTCCACCCTATTTCTAGCCCTTGCCAGCACTGATATGCTCCATATGTCAGTATTGGCTCTACTGTTGTCTTGTAGATTGTAATTTTCGTTTTTAGTGTGAGCTAATTGAACCAAAGTAGTGAGTTGGGTATGAGTACTCATTTCTGTCCTTGATGTACTCTGTGTGTTATATCTTTGGTTGATGTTCCTTCTTCCGACATTATGCATCCTAAGTATTTGTATTCTCTGTATCTCCCTATGTCTCTGAGTTGCAGAGTCGGGTCCCCTTGCTCTTTTCCTATGCTCATATACTCAGTTTTTGTCATGTTCATGTTCATTCCATACATTTCGGACTCCTTCCCTACCTTCCTTAGCATGTAATCTTCTTCACTGTTTGCAATGATGATTTGGTCATCGGCAAAGAAAAGAGTTATTAAACAATTGTCACCTATTTGGATCCCCATTCCTGCACATTTCTTCCTCCAGGTCTCCAGGGCTTCTTGTATATACATCTTGAATAGTGTTGGTGATAGGCAGCATCCCTGTTTAAGACTCTTCGTAACTTTAAATGGCTCGGACGTCTTCTTACCAATTTTTACTATGCTCTCTGAGTTCCTATATACGGTGTGTTTATTATAAAATTTCATGTAGGTGGCTGTGAAATGTAAAAAAAAAGGATGGAGAAACAAAAGCATTTATTTTGATTAAGTCATCCTTTTCTGTCAAAATTGCATAGCCTGCTAAATGAAGTTTTATAATGAACACCGTATATACTCCAAATTGCACTTACGTACTCCTCACTGAGGCCAATCTTTGTCAATGATTTAAAAAGCTCTATCCAGAGCACCGTATCGTAAGCTTTTTCAAGATCTATAAATACGAGGTGAGTAGGTAGATTACGAGCTTTCCGTTTTTTTATTATCTGTTGTAAAGTGAAGATATTATCTAAGCACGATCTTCTTGCTCGAAAACCACTTTGTTCCTCTATCTCTTACCACTCCAGTTCTATCCTCAGCTTTATTATCCTACCATACAACCTTCCCATTGTACTAGTCACACTTATTCCTCTATAGTTCCCACAATATTTTTTATCACCTTTCTTATATATTGGACTCATATATAACCTATTCCAGTTCTGTGGAATGTTTTCTCCTTTAATCAGATATTCGTTAGAGATTTGTTAGATTTTCTAAAAAAATCGATGGTCCATGTTTTATTAGTTCAATGGGAATGTTTTCTGGTCTTGGAGCCTTAGAGTTTTTCATAAATTTCAACGCTCTTTTAACCTCCCCTAGGCTTATCTCTTCAATTCCTATACTTTCTGATGTTTTCCTTATTACTATTTGTTGTTTAAAGTGTACTCTATCTTCAGTTAATAATTGTCTGTAATGCTTTTTCCATTCTTCTTCCTTTATTAAATTTAAGCCTTTCGTTCCTTTCCTCTCGTTCCTGAGGTTTCTTATCGCACTCCACGTTTGCGCTACTTTACTTCTCCCCATACGTCTCAAAATATCTTCACATTTCCTTTCCCACATCTCCTTTTTTGTCCCTTCTCACCTCTTTTTTGACTTCTCTGTTTGTTCCGTGCTCTCCTGTTGAAGGGCGAAATCGTGGCTAGAGACGTGACTGGACAGCATCAACACCTTCGACACCTCTGCACCTTCAACACCTCAGAGGTGATGACACCAGTTTTAGATCAATGTCATTTTTTAATTTGTGAAGTTTGGAGAAAATATATATTTGTTAAAGGTTAATACGAAATACATATCCACTAACACAATACACTGTTGATTCGTGCATTTGTCTTCCTTGTAACATTTTTATTTATGGAACAAGTACTCAGTAAATCAATTTCAAATATTTTGACACTCTACGTTGTTTACAACACATTTTAGACACATAATTTAGTAACTTTATTAAAATGTTATCTTCCGCAATTATTGAGTTCTACATTATGTATTTACGCAGATGATACTTTAGTTAATAATTTGTAAGTTCAATTTTCTATATTATAACACATTTTAATTAGTGGTAGTGATTCTGTCGACAAACCCCTTGACTAACTTCATTGTTTTTGTCAGACGTCAATTGTCAAATGATGGACAATTGAAGTGTGTTTCTTGGTAGGGGGTTTTTACCTCGAAAAGAATGGTTTTAATGTTTCCTCGTGGTCCTTTCTCCCAAAACCTTCCTCGAGGCATCAGGGCATTTTCCGAAAGGAGAAGTCTTTAAATAATAAATTAAGTTTAATCATCTAGGGGCTAGAGGCAGTAGTAGGGAAAGCCGGGTTCTGTGTCGCGTTCCTCAATAGCTAAGGTGGTTAGTAGTAGTATAAGAACGAAGGTTCTAGACCATACGAACAGCTAACAAAGAATGATTAAGTGTTCTTCAGCCACGCAAGCTAAAGAAAAACAATTTTTTTGCTGAATAGAGTTATATCGGCTTAATGCAACGCCATGCAAGTCCCCTTTTTGGTTTGCATGCTCCAAACCACCTCCGAGCCTCATATAATAATTCCATTAGGCGACCAACTGAAAATTGTTGTGTGTGCCCCTTAAGCCGCATCAACAAAATTAAGGTCAGCGCCCATCACTTTAAAAAGACATGCAATGCACCCCAAGAGCATGCAAATTCTTTATTATTTAACCAACAAGCTTAAAAGCTTTAAGTGATTGCTTTCGAGGCCGTGCACGCTCTTAATACGTTGTTACGTTGTCGCGGCGACAAATTGCCAGCGATTAACAACAAAAATCTTGAAGACTTGACCCTATTAAAGATCCAGACGACGAGTCCTAATCTTGAGGTCCCACACCCATTTAATTTGAGATTCCGACAAGATTGCCCGGCATATTGTTATTGTTCTCCCCACGGTTGGGGTTATGCTAATTGCTATCATTATCCCACTCGTTTCTCGTGTCTTCGTTTAAATTACAAAGTTAAACCTTCAGCACGGGCAATTAAAATAAACTGTTTGGCTTGGAATAGTTTCGGAGGTCGTATTGTATATGTTTACCCACCATGTCACAATTTACAAGGTACAAATCGGTTTATTAGTCATCTCGGTGTATGATTTTTGCGGTCCAGGAACCCGAATTTACCAGCCATAGACATCGTTAAGGCCCTTCACTCTGAAACAATATTGACTGAAGTCAGGAACTTCGGGGGATGCAAATACGAAAATTAATACACAGATAATCCGTTTAAGGACATATTGACCGCTCTTGAGTCGATTAATTGTCCGGGATCTGGGGACCTCAAAGTTTGTTACTGGAATTGAAACAAGCAATACCGGAGATTGGTAATCTAATTTGGCTGTTGGTGTGGCAGGAGGTGTGGAGTTTCTGTTGGGTCATGGAAATCGTGATCTGTTTGCAATGCAAGTGTCATAGACTTAACGGTGCAAGGAGAATATTGGGTTAAAAAGTAGAAGTTTTTAAGTGGTGCGACAACGTTAAAGACACCGGTTGGTCCCAAAATGGCTTATCAATAAACCAAAGTTCGACGAAACTCGCAATTTACCAGCCAACTTTTGAACGTCGGGATGTGAAGAAGTTATCGACTTGACGCTGAATCCAATTATTAAGGTACATCACAAGAGGATTGACATAATAATTCGCGGACTTCTTAAAAGATTACAATACATGGCTGATAGTTTTAGACTTGTGAAAGACCTGTTGCCTGACATATAGTAAAGCCGCCGATTTGTTGCTTTATAAAGCATTTTCTTAATTATCAGAAACACGTCTGGAAAAAGAAAAACGAGCTAAAATAATCCATACCAAAACGCTTTTTTCCTTAGTTTTTTTATTGATAACTGTGAAAGTTACCGTCACACTTAAAACCTGCTCCTTCCTAATCTCAAAAGTAGTAAGACTGTGAAGCTTCTGGATCTCTTAGTATAGTGCAAGTGGGCGGATGCTCCAAAATTCTATAAGTTTTTCAACTACCTCTTGACTTTAGAGCTGAAAATTTTAATTTTTAATTTTTTTTTAATGGGCTATCCGAAATATGTTTTCGTTCACAGTCAAAACAATTCTTAAGCTCTCCTTAAATACATAAAAAAACATATTACATTCAGGTTAGTTCCGGTTAGTTCAGGTTAGTTTCTCAGTATTTCTGGTCTAGTTTCAGAATCTTTATTTTAATTTCCAAGATAGAGTGGGCACTTATTTTCAGTCAGGCTTGACGTGTTTTTGACCCATTGGACCGGACTCATGGATCTTGTACTCCTTTTCCTCCAGGAAGTAATTTTTCATTATCTCTGGTTATCTCAGTTTAAAAAACTTGAAAGTGTTTTATTTATAAAAATAAACTCACCGAGTGAGCACTGATTTTCAACTAAATTTATCCAATTCAAAACAGGATGGTTTGAACCGTCAAAAAAAATTTTTTTGACGTAAAAAAACTATAAAAGTCGAAGCTCAAAACAAATTGTATATAAAATGTAAGAAAATAACATAGACTTGCAAAAATAGGTATAATAAAAAAAACAAAAGATTCTATCAAAAACAGAGAATTTTTTAAATACAAAAATATAAGAATGAAGACAACAAGACAGAAAATTGGAATCCTGAAATTGAAAACAAACTACAATAAAATTGCTTAATGATAAAGAAAAACTAATAAGCTAAAAGGCTAAAAAAGAATCAAAGATTGAAAAGAATGTGAAGAAATAATAAAAATTGTATGTAATTCTAGGAGCAAAGAATGAATAGCACTGAAGAGTTGAACTGAAATCTAAAAAAATTGTATTAAGGGGCAAAAAAATGCAAAGGTAACGGACTTGAAAGAATCAAAGAATTAAGCAAAATGACAATCTAATAGCGATTAAACAAGTTTCATAGCTCATTTAAAAAAAGTGATAATTCAAAAATATATTTAAAAATGGTGAAAGCTAAAAAACTAGATTAAAACGAATGTTGAAAGAAAGGAAAAAGCAGTTTCATCAAGAAAAGGAGAAAACAGTTCGATTCAGTTCAATAGGTCCAGGCGTTTTCAAGTTACAGGCAGTCAAAGTTGAGAATTTTGAAAAAAGTCGTAATACCCCTCCTTGGGACATTATCAAAAAAAAATCGCAAAATGTTATTTGCTGTTTTTGATCGAAATAACTCGTTTGCAATCCCCTAAGAACGTAACAAATTGAATTCGAATGAAATTCCCTTCTAAAGAGGTTTTTTTTTAAATGTTCCAGAAACGCCATTCTAAACATTCCTAAAATTCGATTTCCGAAAGGCAATATCTCCGAAAATATTGTACCTACAGAACTTCCGAGAGTGGCTGGTGAAAGAAGACAAGAAAAAGACAAGAAAAAGTCGTAATATCCCCCCCCCCTTTGGACATTTTCAAAAAACAAATGGAATTTTTTTTTGCTGTGATCGAAATGGCTCGTTTGCAATCCTCTAAGACCGTAACAAACTGAATTAGAATAAAATTTCCTTCAAAAGAGTTTTTTTTTAAATGTTCCAAAAACGAGTTTCTTAAAGTGCCTAAAAATCGATCTCCGCAGGGGCCTATCTCCAAAAATATTGCACCTACGGAAATTCCAAGAGTGGCAGGTGAAAGAAGACAAGAAGAAGAAGTCAAAACAGTTGGATTCACTCCAATCGGTCCCGGCGTTCTCAAGTTCCAGGCGGTAAAAGTTGAGAATTGAGAAAAAGTCGTAATATCCCCCCCCCCCCTTTGGACATTTTCAAAACACAATTGGAATTTTTTTTTGCTGTGATCGAAATGGTTCGTTTGCAATCCTCTAAGACCGTAACAAACTGAATTAGAATAAAATTTCCTTCAAAAGAGTTTTTTTTTAAATGTTCCAAAAACGAGTTTCTTAAAGTGCCTAAAAATCGATCTCCGTAGGGGCCTATCTCCGAAAATATTGCACCTAAGGAAATTCCAAGAGTGGCAGGTGAAAGAAGACAAGAAGAAGAAGTCAAAACAGTTGGATTCACTCCAATCGGTCCAAGCGTTCTCAAGTTCCAGGCGGTAAAATTTGAGAATTGAGAAAAAGTCGTAATATCCCCCCCCCCCCCCCTTTGGACATTTTCAAAAAACATTTGGATTTTTTTTTGCTGTGATCGAAATGGCTCGTTTGCAATCCTCTAAGACCGTAACAAACTGAATTAGAATAAAATTTCCTTCTAAAGAGTTTTTTTTTAAATGTTCCAAAAACGAGTTTCTTAAAGTGCCTAAAAATCGATCTCCGTAGGGGCCTATCTCCAAAAATATTGCACCTACGGAAATTCCAAGAGTGGCAGGTGAAAGAAGACAAGAAGAAGAAGTCAAAACAGTTGGATTCACTCCAATCGGTCCAGGCGTTCTCAAGTTCCAGGCGGTAAAAGTTGAGAATTGAGAAAAAGTCGTAATATCCCCCCCCCTTTGGACATTTTCAAAAAACATTTGGATTTTTTTTTGCTGTGATCGAAATGGCTCGTTTGCAATCCTCTAAGACCGTAACAAACTGAATTAGAATAAAATTTCCTTCTAAAGAGTTTTTTTTTAAATGTTCCAAAAACGAGTTTCTTAAAGTGCCTAAAAATCGATCTCCGTAGGGGCCTATCTCCAAAAATATTGCACCTACGGAAATTCCAAGAGTGGCAGGTGAAAGAAGACAAGAAGAAGAAGTCAAAACAGTTGGATTCACTCCAATCGGTCCCGGCGTTCTCAAGTTCCAGGCGGTAAAAGTTGAGAATTGAGAAAAAGTCGTAATATCCCCCCCCCCCCCTTTGGACATTTTCAAAACACAATTGGAATTTTTTTTTGCTGTGATCGAAATGGTTCGTTTGCAATCCTCTAAGATCGTAACAAACTGAATTAGAATAAAATTTCCTTCAAAAGAGTTTTTTTTTAAATGTTCCAAAAACGAGTTTCTTAAAGTGCCTAAAAATCGATCTCCGTAGGGGCCTATCTCCGAAAATATTGCACCTAAGGAAATTCCAAGAGTGGCAGGTGAAAGAAGACAAGAAGAAGAAGTCAAAACAGTTGGATTCACTCCAATCGGTCCAAGCGTTCTCAAGTTCCAGGCGGTAAAATTTGAGAATTGAGAAAAAGTCGTAATATCCCCCCCCCCCCCCCCTTTGGACATTTTCAAAAAACATTTGGATTTTTTTTTGCTGTGATCGAAATGGTTCGTTTGCAATCCTCTAAGATCGTAACAAACTGAATTAGAATAAAATTTCCTTCAAAAGAGTTTTTTTTTAAATGTTCCAAAAACGAGTTTCTTAAAGTGCCTAAAAATCGATCTCCGTAGGGGCCTATCTCCGAAAATATTGCACCTACGGAAATTCCAAGAGTGGCAGGTGAAAGAAGACAAGAAGAAGAAGTCAAAACAGTTGGATTCACTCCAATCGGTCCAGGCGTTCTCAAGTTCCAGGCGGTAAAAGTTGAGAATTGAGAAAAAGTCGTAATATCCCCCCCCCCCCTTTGGACATTTTCAAAACACAATTGGAATTTTTTTTTGCTGTGATCGAAATGGTTCGTTTGCAATCCTCTAAGATCGTAACAAACTGAATTAGAATAAAATTTCCTTCAAAAGAGTTTTTTTTTTAAATGTTCCAAAAACGAGTTTCTTAAAGTGCCTAAAAATCGATCTCCGTAGGGGCCTATCTCCGAAAATATTGCACCTACGGAAATTCCAAGAGTGGCAGGTGAAAGAAGACAAGAAGAAGAAGTCAAAACAGTTGGATTCACTCCAATCGGTCCAGGCGTTCTCAAGTTCCAGGCGTAAAAGTTGAGAATTGAGAAAAAGTTGTAATATCCCCCCCCCCTTTGGACATTTTCAAAAAACAAGTGGAATTTTTTTTGCTGTGATCGAAATGGTTCGTTTGCAATCCTCTAAGACCGTAACAAACTGAATTAGAATAAAATTTCTTTCAAAAGAGTTTTTTTTTAAATGTTCCAAAAACGAGTTTCTTAAAGTGCCTAAAAATCGATCTCCGCAGGGGCCTATCTCCAAAAATATTGCACCTACGGAAATTCCAAGAGTGGCAGGTGAAAGAAGACAAGAAGAAGAAGTCAAAACAGTTGGACTCACTCCAATCGGTCCCGGCGTTCTCAAGTTCCAGGCGGTAAAAGTTGAGAATTGAGAAAAAGTCGTAATATCCCCCCCCCCCCCTTTGGACATTTTCAAAACACAATTGGAATTTTTTTTTGCTGTGATCGAAATGGTTCGTTTGCAATCCTCTAAGACCGTAACAAACTGAATTAGAATAAAATTTCCTTCAAAAGAGTTTTTTTTTAAATGTTCCAAAAACGAGTTTCTTAAAGTGCCTAAAAATCGATCTCCGTAGGGGCCTATCTCCGAAAATATTGCACCTAAGGAAATTCCAAGAGTGGCAGGTGAAAGAAGACAAGAAGAAGAAGTCAAAACAGTTGGATTCACTCCAATCGGTCCAAGCGTTCTCAAGTTCCAGGCGGTAAAATTTGAGAATTGAGAAAAAGTCGTAATATCCCCCCCCCCCCCTTTGGACATTTTCAAAAAACATTTGGATTTTTTTTTGCTGTGATCGAAATGGCTCGTTTGCAATCCTCTAAGACCGTAACAAACTGAATTAGAATAAAATTTCCTTCTAAAGAGTTTTTTTTTAAATGTTCCAAAAACGAGTTTCTTAAAGTGCCTAAAAATCGATCTCCGTAGGGGCCTATCTCCAAAAATATTGCACCTACGGAAATTCCAAGAGTGGCAGGTGAAAGAAGACAAGAAGAAGAAGTCAAAACAGTTGGATTCACTCCAATCGGTCCAAGCGTTCTCAAGTTCCAGGCGGTAAAATTTGAGAATTGAGAAAAAGTCGTAATATCCCCCCCCCCCCCTTTGGACATTTTCAAAAAACATTTGGATTTTTTTTGCTGTGATCGAAATGGCTCGTTTGCAATCCTCTAAGACCGTAACAAACTGAATTAGAATAAAATTTCCTTCTAAAGAGTTTTTTTTTAAATGTTCCAAAAACGAGTTTCTTAAAGTGCCTAAAAATCGATCTCCGTAGGGGCCTATCTCCAAAAATATTGCACCTACGGAAATTCCAAGAGTGGCAGGTGAAAGAAGACAAGAAGAAGAAGTCAAAACAGTTGGATTCACTCCAATCGGTCCAAGCGTTCTCAAGTTCCAGGCGGTAAAAGTTGAGAATTGAGAAAAAGTCGTAATATCCCCCCCCCCCCCTTTGGACATTTTCAAAACACAATTGGAATTTTTTTTTGCTGTGATCGAAATGGTTCGTTTGCAATCCTCTAAGACCGTAACAAACTGAATTAGAATAAAATTTCCTTCAAAAGAGTTTTTTTTTAAATGTTCCAAAAACGAGTTTCTTAAAGTGCCTAAAAATCGATCTCCGTAGGGGCCTATCTCCGAAAATATTGCACCTACGGAAATTCCAAGAGTGGCAGGTGAAAGAAGACAAGAAGAAGAAGTCAAAACAGTTGGATTCACTCCAATCGGTCCAAGCGTTCTCAAGTTCCAGGCGGTAAAATTTGAGAATTGAGAAAAAGTCGTAATATCCCCCCCCCCCCTTTGGACATTTTCAAAAAACATTTGGATTTTTTTTTGCTGTGATCGAAATGGCTCGTTTGCAATCATCTAAGACCGTAACAAACTGAATTAGAATAAAATTTCCTTCTAAAGAGTTTTTTTTTAAATGTTCCAAAAACGAGTTTCTTAAAGTGCCTAAAAATCGATCTCCGTAGGGGCCTATCTCCAAAAATATTGCACCTACGGAAATTCCAAGAGTGGCAGGTGAAAGAAGACAAGAAGAAGAAGTCAAAACAGTTGGATTCACTCCAATCGGTCCAGGCGTTCTCAAGTTCCAGGCGGTAAAAGTTGAGAATTGAGAAAAAGTCGTAATATCCCCCCCCCTTTGGACATTTTCAAAAAACATTTGGATTTTTTTTTGCTGTGATCGAAATGGCTCGTTTGCAATCCTCTAAGACCGTAACAAACTGAATTAGAATAAAATTTCCTTCTAAAGAGTTTTTTTTTAAATGTTCCAAAAACGAGTTTCTTAAAGTGCCTAAAAATCGATCTCCGTAGGGGCCTATCTCCAAAAATATTGCACCTACGGAAATTCCAAGAGTGGCAGGTGAAAGAAGACAAGAAGAAGAAGTCAAAACAGTTGGATTCACTCCAATCGGTCCAGGCGTTCTCAAGTTCCAGGCGGTAAAAGTTGAGAATTGAGAAAAAGTCGTAATATCCCCCCCCCCCCTTTGGACATTTTCAAAACACAATTGGAATTTTTTTTTGCTGTGATCGAAATGGTTCGTTTGCAATCCTCTAAGACCGTAACAAACTGAATTAGAATAAAATTTCCTTCAAAAGAGTTTTTTTTTAAATGTTCCAAAAACGAGTTTCTTAAAATGTTCAAAAATATTGCACCTACGGAAATTCCAAGAGTGGCAGGTGAAAGAAGACAAGAAGAAGAAGTCAAAACAGTTGGATTCACTCCAATCGGTCCAGGCGTTCTCAAGTTCCAGGCGGTAAAAGTTGAGAATTGAGAAAAAGTCGTAATATCCCCCCCCCCCCTTTGGACATTTTCAAAACACAAATGGATTTTTTTTTGCTGTGATCGAAATGGTTCGTTTGCAATCCTCTAAGACCGTAACAAACTGAATTAGAATAAAATTTCCTTCTAAAGAGTTTTTTTTTAAATGTTCCCAAAAACGAGTTTCTTAAAGTGTCTAAAAATCGATCTCCGTAGGGGCCTATCTCCGAAAATATTGAACCTACGGAAATTCCAAGAGTGGCAGGTGAAAGAGGACAACAAGAAGATGTCAAAACAGTTGGATTCACTCTAATCGGTCCAGGCGTTCTCAAGTTACAGGCGGTCAAAGTTGAGATTTGAGAAAAAAGTCGAAATACCCCCCCCCCTTTTAGACATTTTCAAAAAAAAATCGATATTTTTTTGCTGTGATCGAAATGGCTCATTTGCAATCCCCTAAGACCGTAACAAAATGAATTCGAATAAAATCCCCCTTTAAAGAGTTTTTTTAAAAAATGCTCCAAAAACGCAATTCTAAAAATTCCTAAAATTCGATTTCCGAAAAGGTCTATCTCCGAAAATTTTGCACCTACGGAAATTCCGATAGTGGCAGGTGAAAGAAGACAAGAAGAAGAAGTCAAAACAGTTGGATTCACTCCAATCGGTCCAGGCGTTCTCAAGTTCCAGGCGGTAAAAGTTGAGAATTGAGAAAAAGTCGTAATATCCCCCCCCCCTTTGGACATTTTCAAAAAACAAGTGGAATTTTTTTTGCTGTGTTCAAAATGGTTCGTTTGCAATCCTCTAAGACCGTAACAAACTGAATTAGAATAAAATTTCCTTCAAAAGAGTTTTTTTTTTAATGTTCCAAAAACGAGTTTCTTAAAGTGCCTAATAATCGATCTCCGTAGGGGCCTATCTCCGAAAATATTGCACCTACGGAAATTCCAAGAGTGGCAGGTGAAAGAAGACAAGAAGAAGAAGTCAAAACAGTTGGATTCACTCCAATCGGTCCAGGCGTTCTCAAGTTCCAGGCGGTAAAAGTTGAGAATTGAGAAAAAGTCGTAATATCCCCCCCCCCCTTTGGACATTTTCAAAACACAATTGGAATTTTTTTTTGCTGTGATCGAAATGGTTCGTTTGCAATCCTCTAAGACCGTAACAAACTGAATTAGAATAAAATTTCCTTCTAAAGAGTTTTTTTATAAATGTTCCAAAAAACGAGTTTCTTAAAGTGCCTAAAAATCGATCTCCGTAGGGGCCTATCTCCGAAAATATTGCACCTACAGAACTTCCGATAGTGGGATGTGAAAGAGGACAACAAGAAGATGTCAAAACAGTTGGATTCACTCCAATCGGTCCAAGCGTTCTCAAGTTACAGGCGGTCAAAGTTGAGATTTGAGAAAAAAGTCGAAATACCCCCCCCCCCTTTTAGACATTTTCAAAAAAAAATCGATTTTTTTTGCTGTGATCGAAATGGCTCATTTGCAATCCCCTAAGACCGTAACAAAATGAATTCGAATAATATCCCCCTTTAAAGAGTTTTTTTAAAAAATTTTCCAAAAACGCAATTCTAAAAATTCCTAAAATTCGATTTCCGAAAAGGTCTATCTCCGAAAATATTGCACCTACAGAACTTCCGAGAGTGGCGGGTGAAAGAAGACAAGAAGAAGAAGTCAAAACAGTTGGATTCACTCCAATCGGTCCAGGCGTTCTCAAGTTCCAGGCGGTCAAAGTTGAGAATTGAGACGAAAGTCGTAATACCCCCCCGCCCCCCCTTTGGACATTTTCAAAACACAATTGGAATTTTTTTTTGCTGTGATCGAAATGGTTCGTTTGCAATCCTCTAAGACCGTAACAAACTGAATTAGAATAAAATTTCCTTCTAAAGAGTTTTTTTTTAAATGTTCCAAAAAACGAGTTTCTTAAAGTGCCTAAAAATCGATCTCCGTAGGGGCCTATCTCCGAAAATATTGCACCTACAGAACTTCCGATAGTGGGATGTGAAAGAGGACAACAAGAAGACGTCAAAACAGTTGGATTCACTCCAATCGGTCCAAGCGTTCTCAAGTTACAGGCGGTCAAAGTTGAGATTTGAGAAAAAAGTCGAAATACCCCCCCCCCTTTTAGACATTTTCAAAAAAAAATCGATATTTTTTTGCTGTGATCGAAATGGCTCATTTGCAATCCCCTAAGACCGTAACAAAATGAATTCGAATAAAATCCCCCTTTAAAGAGTTTTTTTAAAAAATTTTCCAAAAACGCAATTCTAAAAATTCCTAAAATTCGATTTCCGAAAAGGTCTATCTCCGAAAATATTGCACCTACAGAACTTCCGAGAGTGGCGGGTGAAAGAAGACAAGAAGAAGAAGTCAAAACAGTTGGATTCACTCCAATCGGTCCAGGCGTTCTCAAGTTCCAGGCGGTCAAAGTTGAGAATTGAGACGAAAGTCGTAATACCCCCCGCCCCCCCTTTGGACATTTTCAAAAAACAACTCGATTTTTTTTTGCTGTGATCGATATGGCTCGTTTGCAATCACCTAAGACCGTAACAAACTGAATTAGAGTAAAATTTCCCTCTAAAGAGTTTTTTTTTAAATGTTCCTAAAACGAGTTTCTTAAAGTGCGTAAAAATCGATCTGTGAAGGAGTTTATCTCCGAAAATATTGCACCTACGAAACTTCCGATGGAGGGAGGTCAAAGAGGACAACAAGAAGAGGTCAAGACAGTCGGATTCACTCCGATCGGTCCAGGCGTTCTCAAGTTACAGGCGGTCAAAGTTGAGAATTGAGAAAAAAGTCGTAATACCCCTCCCTTGAACATTTAAAAAAAACATTCGTAAAAGCCTCAAGAATGATTTGCTTTTATAAAAAATAAAAAGCACTAGAAATTGGTCAAGAAAGTTATATTTAAAAATAAACCATAAATAAGCTAAAAATCAACAAGAAACACAAACAAGTCAAAAATTCAACTAAAACGCAAAAATGGCAAAAAACAAGCTTGAAGAAATCAAAGAAGTAAATAATGTGACAATTTAATAGCGATTGGATATGTTTCGACAAAAATATATTTAAAAATTTTCGAAGCTACAAAAAATGGAAAAATGCAAATATTAAGAGTGGCAAAAAATAAGCAAAACAATCTGAAGAGCAAGAAAAACTATTTTTTTTTTAATTTAAGAAATGTATTGAAGACATTATTAGATTAAAAGCTAAAAACAAAAGATTGAAATAGGCCCTAATTAGCAATTTGCCTAATAATAGTAAAAAACTTGGGATAGACAGACTGTAAAATTTAAATGTAACTCCAGATAGTATAGAGCTAGAAACTGAATAGAAACCGTATCTAAAGTATGAGAAAAGATAAAAAATTAACTATAAAAAAATGTGTTAAATTAAAATGATAGAAAGGATATTAAAGTCGAATAAAATTTAAAGTAAAGACACTGCCACGACGAATATAAATTTGAAAATTTTTTTTTGATTTGTTGAAATATTGCTAACGCTACAATATTTTTTTTTAAATAAAGGCAATATACAATTAAAAGAAAAATAAAAAAAAATATTAATAAACAATTTTAAAATCGTTTATTGCTTTTATAAAAAGTAAAAAGCACCAGAAGTTGGTCAAGGAAAAGAAGGTTTAGAAATTGCAAAAAATAACAAATAAATTTGCGAGATAGAAAAAAAAAAGTCGTTATCGCTTATTGAATAACATTTAAAAAATGAAAAGAATAAACAGTAGTTGTCCTGTAGCAATTAGAAAAATGTGAAATAATTTCATTATTATAAGACTGTGAAAGCATCACGGCCGGTCAAAATACAATCTAAAGTGTTTTCCGGGCTTTGAAGCCTTGGCCCAATGGAATTTCTTCCTGACGTTTCGTCTACAGCTGCGGCAGACATTACCAATGGCGATGAGGCAATGGCCGGAGTGAACTCCCGTGCTTCCCGACGTTGACTGATTCGACTGTGGTGAGCTCCGTGGTATTTATTCCCCCGCCGTCTCGCTCTGCAGTGGAGGGACTGGGGTGGGGGTAGTTGTGGCGCGGGGTTTCGGGGCATTTGATGTGGTAGAACTCGCTTTCAGTGTTCATTTAGAAACGTAATTTCCTTCCTGTTAAAATTGTTGTCGTGTTTAAAGATCTCAATGGCTCAAGCTAAACTTTTTTTTTTGTTTCTAGAGCATTAGTGAATCTGCTATACAGACATGAGGGCTTGGCACATGGCGATCGAGATTTCCCACATAGTGTCAGTTTGACGTCTTCCCTCCAGGAGTACCGTCTGACTAAATTCTTTCCCTCTCATATTTCCGTTATTTCCCGGTACCGCCTTACAGCATTACTTCAGGGTTAATATTTCTTGTGTTTCTTCTTCCTCTTTTTTTTTATTTACAGTCATTGGTCGATTTCATGTTTTTTTTTCTCGTCATCAATTTTTATTTTCATTGTCACCGTTAGAAATTGTTTTATTGTCTCCCAGTTTTTTTTGTTCGACAAGAGTAGTGAAGCAATGTTGTTCGGGCTAATTTGTGTTCCATATTTTACTGTTGGCTTGCGTCGTCCTGTCTCCCATTGGACATTTGAAACGAGTGTGTAGTGAGGTGTCTACTTATGTGAGGTTGCAGTATTCGCAAACTGGGCTTGTCTTCTTTCCTAATCTGTGAAGGTATTCCGCGAATACTCCGTGTCCTGTAAACATTTGGGTCATGTAGTGGTTTGTCTCTGTCCAGTCTGTAGTTGCATTTTTCTAGGTCTGTGATGAAAGTCTTCTCAAGCTGAACTCTAAGCTAACCTGAACTAACAAGAGAGGCCATTGAGATCTTTAACAATTTCAACAGGAAGCCGGAAATTACGTTTCTAAGCAGACCTGGAAGCTACGACATACTTCAAGTGCGCAGAAACACCGCGCCACCACTACCCCCACCCCAGTCCCTCCACTAAAGCGCGACGGCGGGGGAATAAATACCACGGAGCTCACCACAGTCGAATCAGTCAACGTCGGAAAGCACGGGAGATCACTTCGACTCTTGCCTCATTGCCTTTGATAATGTCTGTGTTGATAAACACTTTAGAATGTAATTTCATTAGTCCATACTTTGGGCTTAAAAATTTAAATTCATATTCGTGACGTTTTGTATTGAATATCGGAATTAGTAGTAGCATGGTTAGGAGGGTTTTGCCACCTACATGTATTTGTATTACTATTACTCAAAAATGTTTATGAAAGCTAAAAGTTACCAGAAGTTGATCAACAAAAATCGAACAATCGACATGGAAAAAATCGACAAATCAAGATTAGAAAAAAATTAATATACTGAAGTTTGCGAGATAAGAAAAAGACCTTAAAGGTTAGAGAAAATGGACAAAAAAAAGAGGGTGAAGAAATACAGTTTTGAGTTGACTAACTGGCGTGCATCAATCACAGCAAAGAAATTATGGGGTAGTAGTTATAGCTTTTTAAATAAAATATAAAAAGTTAAAAACTCTAGATGTAGCACTATATCAATCACACAATACCGTAAAAAATGTTACCTAAGTTTATTCACATCCATTTCGGTTGAACATTTAAATCCAGGCTCATGACGTTTTGTATTGTGAATCTGGGTTAGTAGTAGAATCGTTAGGAATTTTCTACCACCTGTATGTTTTATTACTACTTATAAACATAAACTTCACCTCATATCGAGATGTAATAATTTGTATTTTGTACTAAAAAAAAAGAATTAGATTTGCATGAAGTTTTTTTTTAGCTCTTTCATATCTATTCGCAAACCTCGGCTGCATAAATAAAAGAATTTTATAATATGCGTATCCAGTGCGGTTATCGTGTGTGATGCACTAAAGGTTTTATTTGCGAAATTTGCATACTAACAACTTTTGCGCGCATAAATTCGAAAAACAGTTCAATTACCCTGGATACGACTCTATTTACATGTATTTTAAATATCTAAATTGTTGGGGATTAGCATTTAATTTTCGCCCCGGCTGACGGGTATCGCCTCTATTAATTGAGCCCAAATGCGATCGCATAGAGTGGTAAATATACGAAAAACAATTTGGACTTTTATCACGTGCTTCGATTCACTATAATTCATAAACCTTTTAGCTTAGAGAGGAAAAAAAATAAAAAAACGTAACTTCCCCTCTCTTTTGAAAAGTCTTTTCAAGAATTCCCTTTGTTGCAATGCAGAGTACCTAAATTAAAGCCTGGAGAACTTTAGTAGGTCATAATTTGCATGTTAAAGATTTCAGTTAGTCATAAAGCAAACTGAAAATTATGAGCTAGAGGCAAAGCGAAAACGTAATGTGATAATGTAAGTTAATTCTAGTAAATTTACTTACTTGTTGGGGGATAATACTGGAGTGCTATTTGACATGGGGGAGAGATAATTTGCAGTTATTTGAGTTATACTTTGTGTGACGATGCAATTTTGAAATACATGTATTGCATCGTTTGGCTTAGTGGAAATTTCAAAGACGCCATTTAGCAACATAACTCATACTTTCCTCGAGATTCCACTAATAACTTATATTCTCCTCGAGATTCCGGGAGAATTTATGCCTGAAAACTCCCCATCCGTTAAAAATTGAGGAAGTCGTTGTTATGCGGGTGCATCAATTTCGCTAGTAATGCTATACAATGAGTTTGACAGATATATAATTTAATACCATATGCACAGGAATTTCAATAATACTTATTTAAAGATTGATCGAACCAGTGTTGAGCTAGGTATACGTAAATGCCACCAAGGCAAAACGTATTTTATGTCCGATCACTTTTTGAATATAAATGTATGATGGGACAGCAGCCACACCGTCACTCTGACGTTATGAAAATGACAAAATCGATTCGGTCGTTGTAATGGATATATTGTGTTTGGAATTTGAGGCTTTTAGCTTTGCAATTTTTTACCATTGGTATGTTCTTAACGCGGGCGATACACGAAAGAAGAGTTTTATCATGTTTTAGTGACTATGGATGATTATGCAATAGTATAGTACCGGTTTAACATAATAAATATCATGTTTCACTTTTTTCGCTTTATACCAAAAATATGATCAATACCTCAAAAAATTAAAAACTTGATCTACTACTACTAATGGAATGTTGAAAGTTGTGTAACTAAGAGACTTCTGGAATGCTAGATAATACGTAAATAGAGAAATCAATGTTTCTTTGTTATCTACAAATTTATAAGCCAAACATTGATTCTACCCAAAAGTAGATTTGAATAAAAAAGAAACTTAGAAATCCTGAGACTGCGTGACATTATTTACCAAAATGTGGAATTCAAAAGTCATTCGTTTTTCAAGAATTTCTCCTGCTCTACTACTGCTGATAAAGTGTTGCAAGTAGTGTAACTATAAGGGTTCTGGATCTTTAGATAAGAGGTCAATATAAAAAAAAGGCAAACATTTTACTCAAAACGTGTGAACCATTTCAGGGTGCATAAATGTTGGTTGGTAGTGCTAGAAATTCAGGAATTTTCTACAAAATCAATTCCAAAAAATTAAAAAAAACTCACTATACTTGGCAATCAAATTCAGTTTTAGAAGTCGTTCTTTTAATTAAAAATTATTTTTCTATAATTCGCGCAAGCTTGTTCTATAAAAAGTACCTAATTAAGATGAGATTTTGTGGAAATTGCCCTCCAGAAGAAATCAAAATGAAGACATGTTGCAAGAAATACTACATTTTTACATTATGCAATAGAACAATCTTAAAAATCTATTTCTAAATTAAGAGTGTTATTTCAATGCAATTTGCACTGGTATGTAGTAAGATAAACTTAGCCAGGAAGACATATATTATCTTTATAAATCGACGTCAAGCAATCACACAATATCTGTTTTTCTAAAATTTGCGCTAGTATATACTGGAAAACTGTACCAGACAAGAATGAAATATTTTAGGAATTTAGTACATTGAAATAATTGCAATATGCAATTCAATGAAATAATAATTAAAACATTAATTCTTGAATTAAAACTTACATTTTTACAACTTGCACTAGTATAAACTGAGAAAATTGTGCTCGAGAATAAAATGATTATTTCCATCAATGAAATGTTTTAGAAACGGATTTCTAAATTAAGGGAGTTATTTCGCTATAATTTGCACTAGTATATACTAGGAAAAATGTAGTGAAGAAGACACATATAATCTTAAAAAATCGACATCGGAAATATTAAAATAAAAAATTATTCACCAAACAAAACACTATATATTATGAAGCAATTTGTAAATAAAAGGGATTATAACTTTATACTTTGTTCTAGTATGTACTGCAAAAAATGTGGTAGAAAGTTAGGAATTTTGATCAAAAACAATTTCACAATGTTTTGTTCATTGTGAAACTGACTGCACTAGGTAATCATACATTATGTTTAAAGGCAGTTTTTAAATACACACGGCTATTTCTCTAAAATTTGCGCTAGTATATACTGGAAAACTATACCAGGCAAGAACGAGGTATTTTACGAATTTAGGATATTAAAATAATTACAATTTTCCTATTCAATGAAATAGTAATTAAAAAATCAATTGAGAATTGAGGGTTACATTTTTACAATTTGCACTAGTATAAACTGAGAAAATTGTGCCACAGGCTTAAAATGATTATATAAACAAAGAAATGTTTTTGAAACAGACCTGCACTAGTATATACTACGACAGATTTAGTTAAGAAGCCATCTTTATAAATCGACATCTGAAAGATTAAAATAAACAATTATTCACCATAAATACACACTCTATATTATGAAGCAATTTGAAAATTAAAATGGTTATAACTTTATACTTTATCCTAGTACCTGGGCTGCAAAAAATGTGGTAGAAAGTTAAGAATTTTAATCAAAATAATTTTCAAAATAAACAAAAGGACACTGTTCAGGCAATCATACAATATCTTGAAAGGCCATTTTTAAGTAAAAATGGTTATTTTTCTAAAATTTGCGTTAGCATATACTGGAAAACTGTACCAGGCAAGAATGAGGTATTTTAGGAATTTAAGATATTAAAATAATTGCAATATTCCATTCAGTGAAATAATAATTAAAAAAATTATTCGTTTACATTTTTACAATTTGCGCTAGTATGAACTGAGAAAATTGTGATACAAGCTTGAAATTATTATTTCAAACAATAAAATGTTTTAGAAATGGATTTCTAAATTAGGGAAGTTATCTCACTAAAATTTGCAGTATTATGTACTAGGAAAAATGTAGTTAAGAAGACATATAATCTTTATAAATCGACATCTGAAAGATTTAAATAAAAAACTATTTCCCAAAAAGAAAAATACATATTATGAAGAAATTTGTAAAGTAACGGGAATATAACTTTATACTTTGTCCTAGTATATACCGTAAAGAATATGGTAGAAAGTTGGGAATTTTTGATCAAAATCAATTTCAAAATGATCAAAAAGACTGACTGTACCACAAAATCATACAATATCTTAAAAGGCGATTTTTAAATAAAAATAGTTATTTTTCTAAAATTTGCGCTAGTATATACTGGAAAACAGTACCAGGTGAGAATGGGGTATTTTAGGAATCTAGGACATTAAACTAAATGCAATATGCCGTTCAATAAAATAATATTTAAAAAAATTATTCTTGAATTAGGCGTTACACATTTACAATTTGCACTAGTATAAACTGTAAAAATTGTGCTACAGGCATGTAAAAAATGCTTGAAATAATCATTCAAAACAATGAAATATTTTAGAAACGGATTTCTAAATTAGAGGATTTATCTCTCTATAATTTGCACTAGTATATACTATGAAAAAGTTTGTTACCAAGACATACATAATCTTAATATATCGATATCGGAAAAATAAAAAAAAAACACTATATATTTTGAAGCAATTTTTAAATTAAAGGGGTTAAAACTTTATACTTTATCCTAGTATATACTGCAAAGAATGTGGTAAAAAGTCAGAAATTTTAATCAATATTATCTTCAAAATAAACAAAAAGACTGACTGTACGAGGCAATCATACAATATCTTAAAAGGCGATTTTTTATTAAAAAATGCTATTTTTCTAAAATTTGCGCTAGTATATACTGGAAAACTATATCAGACAAGAATGAGGTGTTTTAGGAATCTAGGACATTATAATAAATGTAATATGCCATTCAATGAAAATAATAATATTTATAAAACTAATTTTTGAATTAGGAGTTACGATTTTACAATTTGCAATAGTATAAACTGAGAAAATTGAGCTATAGGTATATGAAAATGCTTGAAATTATTATTTCAAACAATGAAATATTTTAAAAACGGATTTTTAAATGAGGGGGTTATCTCTCTATAATTTGCACTAGTATATACTATGAAAAATTTAGTTAAAAAGACATATATAATCTATAAATCGACATCTGAAAGATTAAAATAAACAATTATTCACCAAAAAAAAAAACAACATATATTATGAAGCAATTTGTAAATTAAAGGAGTTCTAACGTTATAGTTTGTCCTAGTATATGCTGCAAAAAATGTGATAGAAAATTAGGAATTTTAATCAAAATCAATTTCAAAATGATCAAAACAACTGTACGACTGTACCACAAAATCATACAACATCTTAAAAGGCGATATTTAAGTAAAAATGGTTATTGTTCTAAAACTTGCGCTAGTATATACTGTATAACAGTACCAGGCAAGAATGAGGTATTTTAGGAATTTAGGATATTAAAATAATTGCAATATGCTTTTCAGTGAATTAATATTTAAAACATTATTTCTTAAATTATGAGTTACATTTTTACAATTTGCACTAGTGTATACTAGGAAAAGCGTAGTTAAAAAGACATATATAATCTTTATAAATAGACATCTGAAAGATTAAAATAAACAATTACTCATCAAAAAAAAACACTTTATATTATAAAGCAATTTGTAAATTAAAGGGGTTATAACTTTATACTTTGTCCTAGTATATGCTGCAAAAATTAGGAATTTTAATCAAAATCATTTCAAAATGAACAAAAAGACTAACTGAACCAGGCAATCATACATTATCTTAAAAGACGATTTTTAAATAAAAATGGCGATTTTTCTAAAATTTGCGCTAATATATACTAGAAAATTAAACCAAACAAGAATAAGGTAATTTAAGAATTTAGGACAAGAAACTAAATGCAATATGCCATTCAATGAAATAATATTACAAAAAAGTTAGTGTAGGATATACATTTTTACAATTTGCACTAGTATGAACTGAAAAAATTGTACTATAGACTTGAAATGATTATTTCAAACAATAAAACGTTTTAGAGACGGGTTTCTAAATTAGGGGAGTTATCTCTCTATAATTTGCACTAGTATATACTAGGAAACTGTACCAGACAAAAATGAGGTGTTTTAGGAATCTAGGACATTAAAATAAATGAAAGATGCCATTCAATAAAATAATATTTTTAAAATTAATTATTGAATTAGGAGATACGTTTTTACAATTTGCACTAGTATAAACTGAGAAAATTGTGCTATAGGCTTAAAATAATTATTTCAAACAAAAACGTGTTTTTGAAACGGACTTCTAAATTAGGGGTGTTATCTCTATATAATTTGCACTAGTATATATAGTAGGAAAAGTTTAGTTAAGAAAACAAATATAATCTTTATAAATCGACATCTGAAAGATTAAAATAAACAATTATTCACTAAAAAAACACACTATGTATTACAAAGCAATTTGTGAACGAAAGGAGTTATATCTTAATACTCTTAGTATTCTTTATAATTTCCATTAGTATATACTGGGAAAAATTAGCCTTAAGGATATTCGATAACTTACAATTTGACCTATAAAAAGGGCAAGAAAATAATTCATTAGAAATCTGAAAGCCTCCCAAACGAGCCTAAAAAGGATAAAAATTTGGTTTCTAAGTTTTTTTTTTAGGTGTAAATAACAATTTTAGTTTATTACCAAATCGCCAACGTTTCGACTGTATATTGACAAAGACCAAAATATGTGTATAGTAATAAAAGTAGTTGGTCACCAATTTGTCGATCAATCCATCTGCATACTAGTTTCGGGGTCTACCCCTCATCCGTTCAGCTTTGGCTAATCGACAAATTGGAGACCGTGTGTCATGACTTAAAGCCAAAAAGCTACGGAATAGTGGTGAGATGTTGTACTCAGTTCGAGGAGCAGTCCATATTGCTCTGTATCTCGCAGGTTATGAGAACCAAAACGAAGTGTAAAGAGTAGGAGGTAGTTTCATGGTCTACCCTTCATCTATAATCATAAATGTGTCCTACTTTTAAATACTTAATACAAAACACTGAAAAAGCATCCTCGAAGCCCGTGTCGCAAACACTAATATTCCTTTTACGGCATCACAGGCACTTTCGAAAAAGAATCCATCTGCCGACGATATTTCCCAATACGGTTCTAAATCCTCCACTTTTGTCTGTTCAGCAATTCATACTATCCGAGATCCCGCTTTGCACTTATTCCCGAATTGTATAAATCGACGATAACTTAAATGTAATTTGAAGCGGATTTTAAAGAATCTGTGTAATGGCCGGACCCTAAAAGTCCGGCTGAATGGCCGAGTCCTCTCCACTCGAAAATCTGGTTTAACTAATGGCCGTTCGTCTCCATGGGCGAGAGAGAGATTTAAAGTTCTTTTCGATAAGTTAATCTTTTATATACGTGGAGAAGATACACTCGCATTGCCGTTCGACTACATAAATTGCACTCTGTTTTGTGTGCGAATATTGGCAAAAAGTCCAGTCTGAAAATGGTTTTTCCCCTTGACTAAAAACTAAGCCCTGTCAAGTTTATTTCGCTTTGTCTATTGCGGAAATAACCGGATAGGCTCCGCGGATTGCTATATAGGCGAAAAACAGGGGTTTAATGGAGAGCGAGTAAGAGATAAATCTGGGTATAAATACTTTTTAGGTTGTTCCCAGCAGGCGAATGGGGCTTTGGGGAGAACTCCACAAACTGATGAAAATTGTAAGTTTTATTACTCGCACTCAACCGGATGGGATTGCAGCATCAGAAAGTTGATCATTCCTCGAGAGGCGAACGTCAATAAACCACCCTCAACTATAATAATAATTTTCCAAGTTTCCCTATACCACCGCAGGGCAATTATTCATAATAATAATTTGCATCATATCGTCTGCGGGTTTCTTGTCTAGTGGCTGCAAAAACGGGGGCTTTGCGAGTTGGCGCCGGAATGTTTTAGGGACCAGGAACGTCAAATATTTCAATTAAGTCCGAAGGAACTGGAAATTCCTTTCTAAGAGACGCGAAAATGTTTCTTTTGCCATTTTGGAGAGCGGCAGCGCTGTATATTTCCTGGATAGTTATTATGAACAAGGGTGCGAGAACTTGGGTCGAGAGTTTTATCGTCAAAAAAAAAAACGAACTCTGCAAAGTTTGCTAAGTCTTTTTAACCCTAAGTTTTGTCCGGAAGAGAAACTATATGAAAATTTCAAAAATAAGGAACGAACATTAAGTTGGATATCACACATAGATGTGAAGAAATTGTATCCAGTAAACCTACCAAAGGACCAAAAAAACAGAAGCCGAGGCTAATTTTAGCAGTGTTGTCGGTATTTCCTTTGAACGTGTAAGGTATTCTTTTGTTACATGGAACAAAATTGTCAATAATATTTGTTACATAGTTATACAAAAAAAAATTTGAAAGTAATTACAGTGGATAAATTACTTCCTATCTTCTAACAATAACAATTACCAGTCATGTGATCCAAGGAAGCATCCTCTCCATACTCGCCAGAATTGCTTTGCATCTCTCCAATTAATTACTCCTTTGTATTATATTCGAGTAGTCTCCTACTCGACTGAATTTGTATCGGCTCCACATACAACGTGTATCTCAAAATAGCAGAATTAATTCAATTTCACGTCTGGTCAAACAGGAATAGGTGTGCACCTTCGCAACTAGCGCAGCTAGAGAACATTATTTCATATTATGCATTCAATTTATATCTGTATCTTGTTAGTACAAGAAGAGGTCTGTCTCAACTTCTTTTATCCCATATTATTTAGTCGCAACGGATCAACAACAATTATTCCAGTTCAAACACGAATTGCTTTTAAATTCTCGCCTCGAAGTTTAGTATAAGTGAATCCGAATTAATTTGACGATACTGAGCAACTTCTCCAAAACTCCGCACCTAGAACGCTAAAGCCGGATTATCAAACGTGCTCTTGTTTGTTTCAATTTCTGTATTAAACTTTGCGGTATCAAGTTTGGGGCTAGAGAATTAATCGACCACTGATGGGCATTAATTTTGAAGCGTCGAGTACCCCCATGTATCGTACGTTTTTAAAGTTCTGGTGTATGACGTCACTGATGGAACTGTTCAGAGAGTGTTAAAACCCCAGATGGTTTATGTTGGCAACATAAAAATGTTGTTATACATAAAACAAACATTTTATGACCTTCCCGACTTAAGAGGTTTTTCCAGACAAAGTTTTCCATATGTAGTTGGATGCGTTGATGGGTGCCACATACAAATTCTTGGAAAAACAGGGATGATTCTGTTTACACCCGGAATTTCGATTATTCTGCAGGTAAAATTCTAAAATATATGTCAAACTTCAAAGTGACTAAATTCCAAATTTCTATACAGAGTATTCTAAATGATCTATTAGTATTCTTCAATTCTTATCACCACTTGATAATTTTTTTTTTAACTTTTTGCCTCTAAAAATTATATAACAATATAGATAAATAGTGACAGACTCTTACTGCTAATTCAAGACACCCTCGACAAATTGAATTAGTTTCCTTTTTCATAAGTAGTTTTTGCCTTTTTATGAATTTAACATCACCATAACCCATATTTCCATTGGTGCTCCCAAAGTTCTAAAGAGAAGCTAAAATATCGTTGCAATGTTAAAGAAATGCTTGAGTATGGAAACTAAATTAAAAATTATGAGGAAATGTGTGTCATACCTCAAAAAATGTAAAGAACACCTAGGAGATAAATTTTTTTACAGGAACATTTCAGTGTAAAAACAAAAATTAACAATCATTCATTTATAAAGACGTACGTCATACTTCACAAAGTTATGAAGAACAACTAGGAGATCATTGTCATTTATATAAAAAAATTTTGTAAGGAAACTAGAATAAAATTGATAATTATGAAAAAGTGTGTGTCATACGTCACAAAGTTATGAAGCAAAACTAAGAGATCATTGTCATTTATATAAAAAATTTCGTACTGGAAAGTAGAATAAAATTGACAGTTATAAAAAAGTGTCTTATACCTCACAAAGTTATGAAGATCAACTTGGAGGAGATCTTTGTCATTGATATAAAGAATTTTGTATGAAACTAAAATAAAATTGACAATGATGAAAAAATGTGTGTCATACCTCACAAAGTTATGAAGAACAACTAGGTTATCATTGTCATTTATATAAAAAAGTTTGTATGGAAACTAGAATAAAATTGACACTTATGAAAACTGCGTAGTATACCACACAAAGTTATGAAGGAAAAACTAAAAGGTAATTGTCATTTATATGAAAAAAATTTATGGAAACTATAATAAAATTGACAATTATGAACAAGTGTGTGTCATACCTCACAAAGTTATGAAGATCAACTTGGAGACCATTGTCATTTATATACAAAATTTTTTATGTAAACTAGAATAAAATTAACAATTATGAAAAAGTGTGTCATACGTCATAAAGTTATGAAGAACAACTAGGAGCTCATTGTCATTTATATGAGAAAAGTTTTGTATGGAAATAAAATAAAATTTACAATTGTAAAAGAGTATGTCATACCTCACAAAGTTTTGAAGAATACCTAGAAAATCATTGTAATTTGTATAAAAAAAATTGTATGGAAACTAGAATATAATTGAGTGGTGAAAAAATGTGTGTCATACCTCACAAAGTTATGAAGAATAACTGTGAGATTGATGCAGATTACTGTAAAATACAGAAATCGATTTTTAGCCGTGGGTAATAAAAAACGCAGTTTTCGACCTTTCGAACAAACGGACACGGATGGCACCACTAGGAATCTTTTCTCGGTACTGCCATGGAACGTGTCTTGAGCATTCCCAATTTCGAGAGCTCTGGTTGTGTCAAAGCCTAACTGATGAGCCGTAAACGGCGAAATTAGCCTCTGGATGGACACAATAGAGCTTGCGAGATGATGGTTTATCAGTCCTTTAAAAGGTCGAGAACAGCGTTTTCAACTATGAGATTATTGTCATTTACATAAAATGTTTTGTATGAAAAATAGAATAAAATTGACAATTATGAAAAAGTGTGTCATACGTCATAAAGTTATGAAGAACAACTAGGAGCTCATTGTCATTTATATAAAAAAAATTTGTAAGGAAACTAGAATAAAATTGATAATTATATGAAAAAGTGTGTGTCATACGTCACAAAGTTATGAAGAAAAACTAAGAGATCATTGTCATTTATATAAAAAATTTCGTACTTGAAAGTAGAATAAAATTGACAGTTATAAAAAAGCGTCTTATACCTCACAAAGTTATGAAGATCAACTTGGAGGAGATCATTGTCATTGATATAAAGAATTTTGTATGAAACTAAAATAAAATTGACAATAATGAAAAAATGTGTGTCATACCTCACAAAGCTATGAAAAACAACTAGGTTATCATTGTCATTTATATAAAAAAGTTTGTATGTAAACTAGAATAAAATTGACAATTATGAAAACTGCGTAGTATACCACACAAGGCTATGAAGGAAAAACTAAAAGGTGATTGTCATTTATATGAAAAAAATTTATGGAAACTATAATAAAATTGACAATTATG
The DNA here is from genome assembly GCA_951812265.1 of Taphrorychus bicolor. NCBI lineage: Eukaryota > Metazoa > Arthropoda > Insecta > Coleoptera > Curculionidae > Taphrorychus > Taphrorychus bicolor. Next base: position 40,900,770 of record OX638303.1, on the reverse strand, counting down.
AAAAAGTGTGTGTCATACCTCACAAAGTTATGAAGATCAACTTGGAGACCATTGTCATTTATATACAAATTTTTTTATGTAAACTAGAATAAAATTGACAATTATGAAGAAGTGTGTCATACATCATAAAGTTATGAAGAACAACTAGGAGCTCATTGTCATTTATATAAGAAAAGTTTTGTATGGAAATAAAATAAAATTGACAATTGTAAAAGAGTGTGTCATACCTCACAAAGTTTTGAAGAATAACTAGAAGATCATTGTAATTTGTATAAAAAAAATTGTATGGAAATTAGAATAAAATTGAGTGGTGAAAAAGTGTGTGTCATACCTCACAAAGTTATGAAGAACAACTGTGAGATTGATGCAGATTTCTGTAAAATACGGAAATCGATTTTTAGCCGTCGGTACTATGAAAACGCTGTTTTCGACCTTTCGAACAAATGGACACGGATGGCACCACTAGGAATCTTTTCTCGGTACTGCCATGGAACGTGTCTTGAGCATTCCCAATTTCGAGAGCTCTGGTTGTGTCAAAGCCTAACTGATGAGCCGTAAACGGCGAAATTAGCCTCTGGATGGACACAATAGAGCTTGCGAGATGATGGTTTATCAGTCCTTTAAAAGGTCGAGAACAGCGTTTTCAACTATGAGATTATTGTCATTTACATAAAAAGTTTTGTATGAAAAATAGAATAAAATTGACAATTATGAAAAAGTGTGTCATACGTCATAAAGTTATGAAGAACAACTAGGAGCTCATTGTCATTTATATAAAAAAAATTTGTAAGGAAACTAGAATAAAATTGATAATTATATGAAAAAGTGTGTGTCATACGTCACAAAGTTATGAAGAAAAACTAAGAGATCATTGTCATTTATATAAAAAATTTCGTACTTGAAAGTAGAATAAAATTGACAGTTATAAAAAAGCGTCTTATACCTCACAAAGTTATGAAGATCAACTTGGAGGAGATCATTGTCATTGATATAAAGAATTTTGTATGAAACTAAAATAAAATTGACAATAATGAAAAAATGTGTGTCATACCTCACAAAGCTATGAAAAACAACTAGGTTATCATTGTCATTTATATAAAAAAGTTTGTATGTAAACTAGAATAAAATTGACAATTATGAAAACTGCGTAGTATACCACACAAGGCTATGAAGGAAAAACTAAAAGGTGATTGTCATTTATATGAAAAAAATTTATGGAAACTATAATAAAATTGACAATTATGAAAAAGTGTGTGTCATACCTCACAAAGTTATGAAGATCAACTTGGAGACCATTGTCATTTATATACAAATTTTTTTATGTAAACTAGAATAAAATTGACAATTATGAAGAAGTGTGTCATACATCATAAAGTTATGAAGAACAACTAGGAGCTCATTGTCATTTATATAAGAAAAGTTTTGTATGGAAATAAAATAAAATTGACAATTGTAAAAGAGTGTGTCATACCTCACAAAGTTTTGAAGAATAACTAGAAGATCATTGTAATTTGTATAAAAAAAATTGTATGGAAATTAGAATAAAATTGAGTGGTGAAAAAGTGTGTGTCATACCTCACAAAGTTATGAAGAACAACTGTGAGATTGATGCAGATTTCTGTAAAATACGGAAATCGATTTTTAGCCGTCGGTACTATGAAAACGCTGTTTTCGACCTTTCGAACAAATGGACACGGATGGCACCACTAGGAATCTTTTCTCGGTACTGCCATGGAACGTGTCTTGAGCATTCCAAATTTCGAGAGCTCTGGTTGTGTCAAATCCTCACTGATGAGCCGTAAACGGCGAAAATAGGCTGTGGATGGACACAATAGAGTTTGCGAGATGATGGTTTATCAGTCCTTTAAAAGGTCGAGAACAGCGTTTTCAACTATGAGATTATTGTCATTTACATAAAAAGTTTTGTATGAAAAATAGAATAAAATTGACAATTATGAAAAAGTGTGTCATACGTCATAAAGTTATGAAGAACAACTAGGAGCTCATTGTCATTTATATAAAAAAAATTTGTAAGGAAACTAGAATAAAATTGATAATTATGAAAAAGTGTGTGTCATACGTCACAAAGTTATGAAGAAAAACTAAGAGATCATTGTCATTTATATAAAAAATTTCGTACTTGAAAGTAGAATAAAATTGACAGTTATAAAAAAGCGTCTTATACCTCACAAAGTTATGAAGATCAACTTGGAGGAGATCATTGTCATTGATATAAAGAATTTTGTATGAAACTAAAATAAAATTGACAATAATGAAAAAATGTGTGTCATACCTCACAAAGCTATGAAAAACAACTAGGTTATCATTGTCATTTATATAAAAAAGTTTGTATGTAAACTAGAATAAAATTGACAATTATGAAAACTGCGTAGTATACCACACAAAGTTATGAAGGAAAAACTAAAAGGTAATTGTCATTTATATGAAAAAAATTTATGGAAACTATAATAAAATTGACAATTATGAACAAGTGTGTGTCATACCTCACAAAGTTATGAAGATCAACTTGGAGACCATTGTCATTTATATACAAAAATTTTTATGTAAACTAGAATAAAATTGACAATTATGAAAAAGTGTGTCATACGTCATAAAGTTATGAAGAACAACTAGGAGCTCATTGTCATTTATATAAGAAAAGTTTTGTATGGAAATAAAATAAAATTTACAATTGTAAAAGAATGTGTCATACCTCACAAAGTTTTGAAGAATAACTAGAAGATCATTGTAATTTGTATAAAAAAAATTGTATGGAAACTAGAATATAATTGAGTGGTGAAAAAGTGTGTGTCATACCTCACAAAGTTATGAAGAACAACTGTGAAATTGATGCAGATTACTGTAAAATACGGAAATCGATTTTTAGCCGTCGGTACTATGAAAACGCTGTTTTCGACCTTTCCAACAAATGGACACGGATGGCACCACTAGGAATCTTTTCTCGGTACTGCCATGGAACGTGTCTTGAGCATTCCAAATTTCGAGAGCTCTGGTTGTGTCAAATCCTCACTGATGAGCCGTAAACGGCGAAACTAGGCTGTGGATGGACACAATAGAGTTTGCGAGATGATGGTTTATCAGTCCTTTAAAAGGTCGAGATCAGCGTTTTCAACTATGAGATTATTGTCATTTACATAAAAAGTTTTGTATGAAAAATAGAATAAAATTGACAATTATGAAAAAGTGTGTGTCATACCTCACAAAGTTATGAAGATCAACTAGGAGCTTATTGTCATTTATATAAGAAAAGTTTTGTATGGAAATAAAATAAAATTGACAATTGTAAAAGAGTGTGTCATACCTCACAAAGTTTTGAAGAATAACTAGAAGATCATTGTAATTTGTATAAAAAAAATTGTATGGAAACTAGAATAAAATTGAGTGGTTAAAAAATGTGTGTAATACCTCACAAATTTATGAAGAACAACTGTGAGATTGATGCGGACTACTGTAAAGTATAGAAATCGATTTTTAGCCGTCGGTACTATGAAAACGCTGTTTTCGACCTTTCGAACAAATAGACACGGATGGCACCACTAGGAATCTTTTCTCGGTACTGCCATGGAACGTGTCTTGAGCATTCCAAATTTCGAGAGCTCTGGTTGTGTCAAAGCTTCACTGATGAGCCGTAAACGGCGAAACTAGCCTGTGGATGGACACAATAGAGCTTGCGAGATGATGGTTTATCAGTCCTTTAAAAGGTCGAGATCAGCGTTTTCAACTATGAGATTATTGTCATTTACATAAAAAGTTTTGTATGAAAAATAGAATAAAATTGACAATTATGAAAAAGTGTGTGCCATACCTCACAAAGTTATGAAGAACAACTATGACATTATTGTCATTTACACAAAAACTTTTGTTGTGACCGCGACACTTACAATAAGAATCGCTTATCGGTTCAAGGTAATCAAGGTTCAAAAAGTATATTTCACAAGTTCTTAAACACGTGATCAAGGTATTCTAAATGGTTCTTTTGGGACATCATAATGTAAGGTTACAAATTCTTGATTGTGAACAGTACACCGATATTAAAAACAATGAGACAGTTGAAACTTTAGTATTATACATAATGCCCTGCAAAAGTTGCTGTAAAAACTGTTTTCAGAACAAACCTAAGTAAAAGTCTGTATTTAACAGACTTTTACTTAGGCTTATTAGTTTTTCATAATCTGAAAAGGTATGACACACACATATTCACTTCTAAGATTTACGGATTCTTCATAATTTGGAAAGGTATGATACACACATATTGTTTTTTAAATTTAACTTATTCCTCATAATCTGGTATATACTTGAAAATTATACACTAATTTGTCTTTTTCGTCGTAGACTGACTATAGAAACGTAAATGGGCTTGTCACTTAAACTCCTAAACTATTTTTGTCCATCAGCCACGTTGTTTGCCTTGTCATCGTTAATCCAGATTTCCTTACTTATGTGTTTATGAAAACCAGCAATTTTCCCATTAGCTGAGCAAAGAATAATATTTGCCTTCCAGTTTCGAGGTTAATATCAACAAAAATGATCCACTCCTAAGCGGCTCTCATAATAATTCCTAATAACATCCCCCCAAGCGATCTCACCTCTTCTCGGAGCCAACAAATTCGTATTATAAACAAGACCAAAATCCCGGCTAAAACCTACCAAGCACATCTGGAAAAAATATATAATGCGTTCCCGAGGGAGCAGCTCCGACTATAAATTCCCACTTCCCCAAACTTCTCGTACGGCAAATCTTTGTCTTATGATTAGCTGGGAGAGTTTAACGATTTTAACTTAAGCTTTGGGGAGTTTCTAATAGGGCCCCGAATATTTCGCTCCCTATTACGTCTCGGGTTTTGCGCTTGACTGAATTTCCTGGGGGAGAACTAATTTGCCATTGCCTTACAATAATATTTCATTATTTTGACGCTTCGTCGCATCTCGATTTCCATAATGCCACGAGGTATTATACTGCTGTATCTATCTATCTAGCAGACTTTCGAAGTTCTTGGTGCTTGTTATGCACCTCACTGCTCAGAATATTCCGTCCGGCTATAATTTGTCCCCTTTTTATTTGCCTGTGCTGTTTTAATAAACATTTTTTTTTGTTCAAAAAGAACTTTTTTATCGTAGTCAACCAATTCGTAATTTTTTCTTAGTTTATTCTGTTTTTAGGTACTGACTTGTTTAGCCGCTGTATATTCCTCAGCAGTATTCGCAAGGAATCTCCCACACTAGTTACTTTTTTTTTGTTACTATTACTATTACAACCTTTTCCATATTGGCAATTCTCTTATTGGTGTTGACGTTAAAATAAAATTTTTAAAACTGGTGTCTGATAAAGTTTAACTGTTAACAAAAAAAAATACGATTAAATCATTAAAAAAATTAATAGAATTTTGGTTCAAAAAGGTTTATTTTTGTGTTATACGATTTTAACCCAAAATGTTAAACCTTTTTTAACCTATTTTTAATGACATTATTTTTTTTTATTTTTCTTAACTCTTGTAACTTAACTTGTAGTTTTTATCTTTATATCGCTCTAAATTGCAATTTTGTTGAGTGAACTTGCTATCAAAGCGAACTAAGAACGTAACAAACTCAATTCGAATGAAATTGATCACATAAGAGGTTCTTTTAAAAACTGTCCAAAAACTCGATCTAAAAGTGCTCTAAAATCGACATCCGAAGGGGTCTATCTCCGAAAAGACTGCACCTACGGAACTTCCGATGGTGAGAGGTGAAAGGGAACATCAAGAAAAGGAAAAAAACAGATGGATTCGCTCCGATCGGTCGAGGCGTTCTCAAGCTACAGACGGTCAAAGTTGAGAATTGAGAAAAAAAACCCTAAACAATTGGATATTTTCGAAAAAAATTTGAAAAATTTTTTTTGCTCTTTTTGATCGAAATGACACGCTTGAAATTCCTAACTACTAAGAACGTAACAAACTCAATTCACCCCTTAAAATTGTCCAAAAACACGATCCTAAAAGTGCTTAAAAATGGATCTCTGAAGGGGTCTATCTCCGAAAATATTGCACCTACGGAACTTCCGATGGTGGGAGGTAAAAGAGGTCAACAAGAAGAGGAGAGAACAGTTGGACTCACTCCAATCGGTCAAGGCGTTCTCAAGTTACAGACGGTCAAAATTGAGAATTGAGAAAAGTAATACCCCTTGGATATCCCTTAGACATTTCCAAAAAAAAATTCGTGAACATTTTTTGCTGTTTTTGTATGAAAAATTAATAGTTTTTAAGTGTCCAAAACCCCATCATCGAGATTTCCGAAACTCCTACTGAAACCGACCGAAGAAAGAAAGAACCATCAGATTGCTCTAATCGGTTTATTACTTCTCAAGTTATGTGGGTTCAAATTTGGGAATTACTAAAAAAGGGAGATACTTTCCCGGTTTGGTCATTTTTTTTTTAAATAAGTCTAAAAAATGATAAATTAACAAGAAATGTAAAAAATTGAAGAAAATATTATTAACAAAAAATACAAAATTATTAAAAAAGATACGCAAATAACTGGAAACATATGGATAATGAACAAATAGAAAAGTAAGAAATAATGCAAAATTAACCAAAACCAAAAACGCTATACTTTCAAAATAAAAAGAAATGAAAAGCAAAATTTAAAAAGTAATAAAGAAGAAGAAAAAAAGTGGTGAAACAATTCGAAGAACAAACTAGAAATAGCTATAAGCAAAAATATCTATTTTAAATAAATAAAAGAAACATGAGAAAGACAGAAAGACAATTGAGGAGTAAAAGATAAAGAAAAAAATTAGAAAAAAATTGAAATTACAAAAAAAGCTAAAAGTAGTAGGACCTTAAAAGGAAAAATTAGTAACTATATTAATAATATGAATTAGACCAAAAAACTGGTGGATTCACTCCAATCAGTCTAATCGATCAAGTTATAGATGTTCAAATTTGGAAATCACTGAAAAGTGTGATCTTTTCATTTCTGTAGTCAGCCTACGACGAAAGAGACAAATATTTGTATATTTCAAGTAGTTACCAGATTATGAGGTAATTTAAATTTAAAAACGGATATGTGTGTATCATACCTTTCCAGATTATGAAGAATAACTGAATCTTAGAAGTGAATAAGTGTGTGTCATACTTTTCTATAATATGAATGCCTCTACAGCCTACTAAAAATGAATAAACCTAAGTAAAAGTATCTTAAGCACAATTCAATACGGTTTTTACAGAAATTTGTCAACTCAAAAGAACTTGGGCTTATTCAAACTTTTGCAGGGACTGATGCAAGAAAAACTAAAGTTTCAACTGTTTCTTTGTTTTTAATATCGTTGTATTGTTCACAATCAGTGAAGGCATTTGTCACCATACATTAAGGTGTCCCAAAAAAACCATTTAGAATACCTTGATCAAGTGTTTAAGAAGTCGTAAACTTTTGATCAACTTAAAAAGAACAAAAAGAAACATATGCAGTTTTTATCTGAATGAAACTATTTTAATCCTCTTCGAAGGTGGCAAACAGAATTAGAGCAATATTAGTTTTTAGTGCGTCATTTTTAGAGCGTTTCCATATTCTCTTTTATCATTAATATTTGCTGAACAAATATTATGCCGTTCACCCCTCAATGCAACCGAGCATAATTTGTACTCATACACGACCTAAATTTAATAACAAAAGTTTCAAAGTACATCTAACATAGCAAAACTCGAATCAGCCGAGGCGTGAAATTAAACTCATTAGCTTATTTTCGGTATCGCTTTGTGTAGAAGTATGTAATTTTCCTGCTCGAGGAAATTAATATAATAGGGAATTTCGTTCCGAAAACTGGCAGACGTTAGTGCGCAATCCCGAAAATCCCCTGAAAATTTTTTCTTCGAAACGATATGAAAATTTTCCATTGATAAATTGCCGGAACGCCACCGGGGCAGGATGTATTTTATGTCGAATCACCCTCTGAATATCAATGTATATGGTACAATATGAAAGGGACAGCAGACATCGACATGCAGATTTTTGGACCAAATTCCGCGATATTTATCTTAAGGGGAGTAATAC